>CAUYUJ010014475.1:10000-192500 GCA_963575745.1 Prorocentrum cordatum
CGACCGATTCGTGAAGGATCAGAGAATCAGGGACCTCTACGCGCTGGTCCGTACGCCCAAGGAGCTGGACCAGAAGCTGAAGTTCCACCTCGACGAGCTCTACTTCGAGGGGGGGTTGAGCGGCGCTACGAACACCTTGGTGGCGGCTATCCGGTGGAAGTTCCCGCAGTTTGGTCGCCAGGGGGGCCAGTCCCTACCCGAGACTGCCCGAGCACTGGTGGGCTTCAGCAAGCTCTCTCCGGCGGCCTCGCGGCTGCCGATCCCGGCGACGGTGGTCTTCGGCCTGGCGATGGTGCTGGGCTCGCTGGGCTTCACACTCGCCGCCTTCGGGAGCTTCCTGGCCTTCCACTTCTACCTCAGGCCGTCGGAGTTGATGCGCACGAAGTGGAGGCACTGGTCCCCGCCGTGCGGGGCAGGCCGGGGAGGGGCCGACGGGCGGTGCCTGACGCTGCACCCTCGGGGGGACGGCGTCCAGTCCAAGGCAGAGGAGTTCGACGAGAACATATCGATCGACGCGGACGGCCATCTCAGTTTCCTCAATCAGGTGATGTCGGTGATGCACGCCAAGGCCAAGCGGGGGGGCCGCCTCGACGAGCTGGTAGTGGGCGACCTCGACGGCCGCTCGTTTCTCACTGTCTTCAAGATGGCGGGCGAGCGGCTTGGACTTCCCAAGCCCCCGGTCGCGCACCAGCTCCGCCACGCAGGTCCGAGCTACGACCTGGCCCAGCGGATTCGCCGCCTGGCCGAGGTCAAGGCTCGCGGCCGCTGGTCGGCGGACTCTTCCGTCAGGCGCTACGGCAAGCAGAACCGCATCAACGAGCAGATCGCCGCGCTGCCTGTCGCGGTGCGGGCCTTCTGCGACGCCGCCTGGAAGAGAATCGGAGATGTCCTCTTGAAGCGTTCGAATCCCTTAGAACTGCCGTGCGTGCTGGACAGCGTCGTCTACCTCGGGCGGCAGTGGAGTTTTTCTCTGGCTCAGGCAAATGGTCTTCAGCAATGCGCAAGAGAGGATACGTAGTGATTGAAGTTGATGTGATTCACGGGCCCCAAAGTGAGGTCACGAATCCACATATCGTCAAGTTGTTTTTCCAGCTCCTCAACTCAGGGGTGATTTGGGCTGTGCATCTCGGCACGCCGTGTTGTACTTTCTCTCGCGCCCGGGGCCGCGGTGATGGCCCAGGCGCTCTGCGCAGTTCAGACCATCCGCGAGGGCTTGACGGGCTTCTATCAGCAGCCGACAGCGACAAGGTGAAGGTTGGCAACCAGTTAGCCGACTTCTCAGCTCGTGCTGTTGAGCGCTGTCGCCTCCGACGTGCCCCATGCTCGCTGGGGAATCCGCACACTTCTATCTTGTGGTACCTCCCTCAATTTGTGAAGCTGGCCGCGCGCAAGGATGCGCGGTCTGATTGCACAGACTTTTGCATGGATGGTAAGCCTTGGAGGAAAAGAACACGCTTGATGATCACGCATATCGACTTGTCTCGTGTGGTCCGCCAGTGCACATCATGCAATGTAATATGCTGCCGCACTCACCGAGCCCATCAAACCCTGGAAGGCAAAAATGAGAAGGGGATTTTTTGGACCAGAACTGCGGAACTCTATCCCTGGCGGTTGTGTTCCCGAATGTCAGCAGCAGTGGGTGCTAGCAACGCCTCGTTGTTCACCAAGAATATGTTTAAGTTGCTGGTATAGCCCTCCCACCCGAACCCAGAGTACCAGATTGCATTATGCTCTTGTGCATTGCAACCGGCTCGCCTGTCCGTTCGATTTCTTGGAGGGCGAGGGCCCAGAAATGCGACCAGGTGCAAAACGTCCTGATTCGAGCGCCCGTGGTTAAAACAGCACAAAGACAGGCATCCCGCTACATCGTCTTCTGAGGCTGTCGCCACTCCGCGGTATTCAGGGGGTCGGGGGAGTTCCAGAACCTAGGAGAAGATAATCAGTGCCAGCACGTGTTTCTTCTGAAGATTGATAGAACGGTGCGATCCCCTCTTTGTTCCGTAGCTGTGTGGCCCGCCCGCCCTTCCCTTTGTATAGCAGAGCGCTCTTGTGCATTGCAACCGGCTCGCCTGTCTGTTCGATTTCTTGGAGGGCGAGGGCCCGGAAATGCGACCAGGTGCAAAACGTTCTGATTCGAGCGCCCGTGGTTAAAACAGCACAAAGACAGGCATCCCGCTACATCGTCTTCTGAGGCTGTCGCCACTCCGCGGTATTCAGGGGGTCGGGGGAGTTCCAAAACCTAGGAGATATATATATATATATATATATATATATATATATATATATATCCCTGGGGGCGAGGCCGGGGGCCCCAGGACAGGTGCCCCGACCCCCCATGGCGGGGCGGGGGGGGCCTGGAGCATCCCCGGAGCAGCCCAGGCGGCCCGAGAGTGCCCCAAGAGCGCTCCACAGCAGGCCCAGCAGGCTCCAAGAGGCCCAAGAGGGCGCCAAGAGGGCCCCAAGATGCCCAAGTGCCCAAGATAAGCCCAAGACGGCCAAAGAGGCCCCCAAGACGCTCCAAGAGGCCTCCAAGAGGCCCCCCCAGATGGCCCCAAGAGGCCCAAATCGTTCATGTTACTAAGGTTTTGGACACATTTTGCCTTTCCCGCCTTTTCAGCTCTCCGACGCTCCACGACGGCTCAAAGGCCCCCCGCGGACGCCCCAAGACAGCTCCAAGAGGGCCTCAAGAGACGGCTCTGGAGGGCCCCAAGACGGCCCAAGACGCGCCCAAGACGGGCGAAGAAAGGCCCAAGAGGGCCCCAAGAGGGGAACCGCGAACCGGAAATTCGAGCCTCCCGCCTCCACAGGGCCCCGGGAGGCCCCAAAGGGGCCCCAAGAGGCCCCAGGAGACTCCCAAGAGGCACCCAGGAGGCCCAAACGAGGCTTCAAGAGGCTCCCAAACAGCCCCGAGGAACCTCACAACGGACGGTGCGGACGAGCCACACTTCGGACCGCCGCCGCCGCCGGTCCAAGAAAACGGCCTCCTGGGCGCCATGCGCGCCGCGGCCCTCCTGCGGTGGCACCTCCCGCCCCGGGCCAGCGCAGAGGCCCTCGGATCCCAGAGAGAATTCTCCGTCGTCGGCGGCGTCGCCGTCGTCGGCGTCGTCGTCGTCGACGCCGCCCCTGCCCCGGTCGCCCCTCGGGACCGCGCTCGCCCCTTCGACTTCTCGGCTCGCCTCCCGCCGATGTTCTTGTCGCCCTTCGACTTTCGGAGGCTCCTCCCGGGGTCCTGGGCCCAGTGGTCCGGCCTCTCCAGAGCGCTTCAAGTGGCCGAAATCGGTCATTTTATCCAGGTTTTGGAGGGATTTAGCTTTTTCGGCTGTCCGACGGTCCAAGACGGCCCAATAGGCCCCCAACAGCGCCCAAAGAAGGCCCAAGAGGGCCCCCAGACGACCCCAGAGGCGCCCAAGACAGCCCAAGAGAGCCCCAAGACGGCCCAAGATGCGCCCAAGAGGGGACCACGATTCCAAAATTCGACCCTCCCGCTTGAAGAGTGCCCCAGGAGGCCCCAAGGAGCCCCCGAGAGGCCCCAGGAGGCCCCCGAGAGGCACCCAGGAGGCCCAAACGAAGCTTCAAAAGGCCACAAAACAGCCCCGAGGAGGCTCCACAACGGTCACAAAACGGTTGCCGAGAAGATGCGAAACTGCCATCACGACGTTCCCGACAGGCCAACCACGCGATCCAAGCCAACACCCATGAGGCCTCTGACCCATCACCTAATTTGGGCACCCGCCGCCCGTTCGCCGTCCGCGTAGCACGCACCACTCTGTACTCAACAGCTTCAGTCTCCAAGACAACACCCTGTAGTCAACAGCCCCCGTCTTCAAGGCAACACCCTGTGCTCAACAAGCTCACGCTGCAAGAGAGCACCCTTGAAGAATTCATTCAAATCCCGACCCGCCCGCCCGCCCGCCACCCGCCCGCCGCCCGCCTGGCCGCTCGCCCGCCTTCCGCGTAGCACGCGCCACCCTGCACTCAACAGCCTCCGCCTCCAAGACAACACCTAGCATTCAACGGCCCCCAGCGCTCCCGGGACTGCCCGGGTCCGCTCCCAAACACGCCACGACACGCCAAGAGGGCCCTACATATTGCCAAGACAGCGTCAAGAGGCCCCGGACACGCCGAAGATGGCCTCAGGACGGCCGACGACGCCGCCAAAACGCCCCAAGAGCGCCTCCAGAGGCCCCTCCAAAGGGCCCCGCATTTTTGCGCTCTCACATGTTCCGCCCCCCCACGGTCCCGGACGGCGTCAGAGGTCGTCCAGATCGCTCCAACACGGCCGAAGAGGCTCCCAAGAGAGACCAGAGACGGCCCAGGAGGCTCCCCAGATAATTCAAGAGGGCCTCGAGAGCGCCCCAAGAGAGCCGCAAGAGCGACCCAAGAGGGCCCGAAGAGAGGGACATTTCAAGGTCTCCAGCCTGAGAGGCTCCTAGGACGCCCCCAGAGGCCATCAAGAGGCTCCCAAGAGGCCCGGCGAGGCTCCCAAGAGGCCCCCTGGAAGCCCCAATGAGTCCCCAAGGGGCCCCAGGGAAGCCCCCTGCGGGCCCCCGAGAGACCTCGGTAAATCGTATTTCCCAGAGCTTTCCGGGAACATGATTCCTTGGGCTTCCGCCCACCGCCCCAACCATGTTTCCAATTGGCTTGCCGACAAGGCCCAAAAGGACCCCTCGGTAAGCCCCCAGTGGCCCCCCTGTTAGGAGAGCCGAACAAATCATGTTCCGGGAAAGCTTCCCGGGAACATGATTCTCGGGTTGCCGCTTTCTCCCCAAACTGTGAATAGAACCCGTGTAATACCCTCATATATACTCCTTATCCTCACCTCTCCTGCGCCTGGCCGTTTGGGCTCAGGTATTGGGACAGATCGATCAGACCTTTGATCGTGCAGGAGGGAAAGACATCCATCTATCCCTCCTTCCCTCTACCAACGGATCAGGGGTTCTGTACCCTTGTACTTCAACCCCATACACAGGTTATCAGCCCATTAAAGCTCACCGATCATCGAACCGCACGTCGCGACCTCGCACGCGGCCTCGATGGAACCCAAGCGGCGCATGCGCCGCAAGGGGTCCATCGGGGCCTCGCGCGCGAGCTCTCCGACGGCGCGACGGCTCGGTGAAGAGTTGGAGAGCCTCAGTGCGGACTGTATTGGTGTCCCAGGTACCCCCCCCCCCCCTCCCAGCTCCGACGGACCCGAGGCGCGGCTAGCTGCTGAACTTCACCGCAGCGCCGCCCGCGGGGGGACAGGAGAAGGAGTAGGAACAGGAAGGAAGGAGTTCCACACGCCTACCTTCGATCCTCCATCCCCTTCTCCGTCGGGAGCAATCCCAACCGCGTCAGGCGAAAGCCTCACTGGCCCTGACACTCCAGGGCGCATTCGCGCTAACCGCCGATGGACCTCAGGTGCTGGTACCCCCAGCCCTGCGACCGTCCCCGCGGCGGAGCACGTAGCCACCTTCGAGAAACTCAGTAGACCAGTGGCGGCACAGCCGCAGACGCAGTACCCCGAGGTATCATCGGACGAGACACCACACACACACACACACGGTCCGAGTCGCAGCTCGTCCGCACGCAACCGCCGTGGAGCCCCGGGCCCATGCGGCGAGAGTAGGTCGAGCCCGCGTACTGCCTCTCAGAGGCCATGCGCTCCCCGTGACAGGGGACACAGGGAAGCTGACGCTCCCCACCTCTCCATCTCAGACGACCAGCTGGCGGAAACGTCCGCCGCAGGTGAAATAGCTGAGCTCAGAGACCAGGTTGAAACCTTCGTGTCCAGGCAATGCTCTGGACTACTGCAGAGCGTTCAGACGAACGCCGCCGATACTGCAGCCATACGCCACGATCTGGACGGCGCCTTAGGGATCATTGATTCCAGGATCGCCGAATATCGACGCATCATAGGTGAACTGCAGTGCCAGGTTGATCGTGAGGTGTCACACTCAGGTGAACGAACGGCGATGGTCGAGAACCTGCGCAATTACCTTGCGCAGATGGAGCAACAGCTTGTGCTCGTACGCGACACCGGCGTTTCAGCAGTCAGTATTTTACATGATGAGATCCCCGACCAGCTCCGCAACCGACCAACGCCAGCCGAGGCCACAGACCTTGGCGACACTCAGTCTCAGATCAATGATCTTCGATCTTATCTAGACCACACTACGGCGACGCTTCGCAACGAAGCACACACCAACTCGTCGAACCTGATCGACATGTTGCAGCGCACTGAGAGAGTCATCACTCAAAGGCTTGATGCGACCAACGCTGTCGTGCAGCCACTCGCTAACCGGATCTCTGAAATCGAGCAGCGTTTTCCTGATGTGCAGGACGCCCTGGCAGAGTTGCGTGTCGGACGAGCCCAGACTGGCCAGCTGGATTCTCCTCCCACGGTTTACGATTTCGCCCGCCTCACTGACAGGTTGCAGGAGGTTGAGAAGGCGGCGGACCACACGCAGTTGGAGCTCTCCCAGGTTATTCGTGAAAGAGATACTGAGAAGGTACGTGTTGAGGGTCACCTCGCACGTCTGGAAAGCGAGCTGGAGGCACAAAGCGCCCGTCTCCGAGCATACGAGCAACGACTTGATCTGTATTCACAACGTTCTCGGGATACTGATGAGTATACACGCCAAAAGGTGGCACAAATACACGAAGACATGACGAGCTGGGCGAATCAGCTGATCGACCACACCAACGACACCAATCTCCACCTTCGACCTGCAACCGACCTGCACAGGCCGACGGCAGCGTCCGCCGAAGCACCACAAGCTTCTGCAGGACAGCAACGACGTACGTCACCAGGAGCAGCCTCCGCGACAGCTTCTGCACAGACACGCCATGTGTCTCCTGTGCGCACAGAACCAACTACTGACGCTGCACCGATACCCTCACAACCACTGTCTGCGGTTTCGGTCCATACTACAACTCCTATCAAGGAGTCAGACACCGTCCGAGTCCCTGTCTTGCCTCAGATCACGCAGCTGCTCGAGTGGCAGCAAAAAGTACGGAAGAACTTCGGGACCGCCTCAGGGCGACCATCCAAAGCTTACGCTTTCCTATGCGTGGCTGAACAGCCCGAATGTACATTCGAGGACTTACAAGACAGTGGAGACTTTGAGAGCATCGATTGCAAACTCGCTACCGCTCTGAGCGACATCTTATCCTCGGACTTACGCTACCAAATCAGGCTCATCGAAACCAGAGAGCACAAAGCAGGACGCATGCTCAAAGGACGCCAGATTTACTGGCATATCCTACAGTCCTACAAAGTGACAGAGGTTGATGACGACCTGCACGACTGTGAGCGCCTTAAAGAACTGAGGATGAGAGATGACAATTTGCAACGTTTTATTACTGATTGGGACGCTTTACTCTTGGAGTGCCGAGAAGCACCCGATCCAAAGATCTTGGAATCTCTGTTTCGTACACAGATTCGGAGACATGCCTGGATGAAACAAGACATGTACGAGTACCAGCGCATGAAGATCAGCGACCCGAATCGTACCTATGATTGGCTCCGACAGCGTGTCCTGGACATATTAGAGCTTAAACAATTGGAGAGTAATCAAAACAAGTTACGGTACGAACATGAGACACGTTCTCAAGTCAACGTGTGCGCTGCCTGGAAGAAAGGCAATTGTCGCAATGGTGAACGGTGCAAGGCTTTGCATACATATTCCAGGGATTGGAAGAACAACACATCTTCCAGAACAGCGACGGCTGGTGGCAACTCCCGCCGCAGCATGTCAACTCCTGCGAACCACAAGAAGCCAGCATCGAAACCATTTTGCTTCGATTTCGCCAAGCGCAACACATGTACCAGAGGCGACAAGTGCAACTTTCCACGCGTCGCACAGTGTACAGATTTCGCACAGAATAAGTGCCCAAGGGGCGATAAAGCAAATATGCTCATCTTACACCTGGTGCGAAGACTCCTGAGCGAAGCCCGAGTCGACCACGGACCTCCAGTCAGGATAGCCGTGGCCGATCACCATCCCGCGGATCAGGAAGCCAACGTTCTTCACAACGCGGGGGGTTCCGCTACGCAAGCGACTCACGCCATGGACGTGACAACCGACGACACTACGACCGATCTCGTTCAACATCCAGGAGGTCCCCAGACTCTCGCAGTCAATCGAGAAGTCGATACGACAGATCTTCGAGATCTACCTCCCGAGGGCGAGACAATCGTGGCGGCGGACGCGGTGGTCCACGCGGCCGTGATAGACCATATGGCAGTGACAAAGGACGTGGCAGACGTTCCCCGAGCCACGGTTCGTCCCGTGGCTCACCCCACGCCAGAGCACGCTCTCCTGCCAACTTTCGACGTTCACGCCGTTCCGACCGCAGTTACGTCATCCGTGACAAGACCCTCATGGCCAACACTAAGGCCACAGCGACATCTACCAAAACACGTCGTCGGATACGCTTCGACATGCGTAACGTGGAATACTATTTACATACCGTACCTGGCAGGGCCAGATTGGATAAATGGAAGGAGATGCCGAACGAGGGTGACATCGTCAATGTACCAGACCCGTTACCACAACGATGGTGGGATCAAAGTGCGGGCGCCCTACGAGAATGTCAAAAAGAGGCACAGCTATGGTACGACGACCTATATGACTACCGACACAATAAAGAGTCGGTGGACACACCAACTGCGATCCGAAAATATGACGACACTGTTAAGCAGTCATCAAAGAGAGCCCAGACGAAGACAACGACAATGCAAGTCGACCCACCACGCTCGACTGCTGCATTGACACGATCTTGGGTTCTCGACAGTGGTTCTGCTCATCCTATTCAGGGAAAACATGAACTGACGCAGACCGAATCGGATCGCATATCTATTCGCGAAGAGCATATTCTGGAAACCGCCAATGGTGATCGTACTGTCAACGAGCACTACGACATACGGCTACCCGAGGTTGGCTTACACAGTTCAGCCCTTGCCTTGCCAGATTGTCCGTCTTTACTATCAGTTGGGAAATTGATCGAGGTTGATGGCTTTCGGCAGCTTTGGGATCCTGAGCTGGGCTAATTGCTTCAGGATCCGGGGGGCCAATGGTATAAGATTCCAGTCAACAATAGAGTTCCAGAATTACGACTCGACGATCTGACATTGATACCACCACCACGTTTATGCACTTCGTCAGCACCCCGACGTCGTCAGCGCAAGCGTTCATCCGCCCGCTGCAACGACATTTGTTGGTGCTGCAAAACTACAGAGCAGTCCACCACTGCAGATGAGCTACGGCCCCACATAGGGACCTGCCCCAAGAGACCACATGTCGGAGAGGGAGGAGGAGCACGGACCACCACGGTCGAAGAACCTCCCGTCACAAACACAGACGAGCCTAACGTGGACGCACCCACCGACTCGCCTACGTCTCAGACGCAGTGTTCTCCTCCACAATGCGGGGGGCTAGTAGGTATAGCTCAAGCAGATAACGACATACCGACAGAGACGCTCACACGAATGCATCACGACAATGATCGAGTTCTTCCCAACAGACAGAAGAAACCGATCGACCCGATGCATTACATGACTCAGAGCCCAAAACATCCTGACTGTGAGATTTGTTCTCGCACGATGGCGCAGAATGCCCCGTGTCGACGACAGCGCAAGCCACATCCACCGGCAGACCCCACCGACGAGGATAACGCCTACGAGGCTTTGTCCCGAAGAAGCTTGGTGAGGCTTTAACCGCAGACCATATTGTCCTGGCCAAAGACGATGCCGCAGACAAACACGGCGACAAGTATGCACTTGTTGTCCTAGACAGATATACCGGCATCTTCATGGCCTACCCAGCACTACACAAATATGCAGCTACCACAAAGGCATCCTTTCAACAGTTCATCGCCGCGAACGATGAGGTGAAGCACATCTATACAGACAACTCTGGAGAGCTTCAGAAGGCTTGCCGCCAACTGGGATGGAGACACGAGTCGAGTACGCCGCATCGTCCGCAAACGAATGGATTGATCGAGCGCGTCGTCAAGATTGTCATTCTCGGTGCGAGAGCTGTGTTACATATGTCTGGTCTGGGACACGAATGGTGGAAAGAGGCCATGCAAGCCTTTTGCTGTGGACACAATTTTGTGCATACATCCACGGGCGCTGCTGCCCTCAATGAGGAACACGCAGATAAGACAGCTCATGAAATACGATTTGGCGAAAGCTTTCCCGGGCACTGCATACCATTCGGTGCTCGGATCTTCTGGAAATGCCTCAACCCCGAGATTAACAACGAGACTGCAAAGTTTAAGGAAAATACTCGGGAAGGGTTATTCATGGGTTACCACTTACATTCTGGTGGACGATGGTCAGGTGACTACCTTGTCTTGGACACGGCTACATACGCCAAGAATCCTGATGGTGAACTGTGTCACGTGCACAGAGTCAAAGACATCATCATCCCTGATGGCAAGTTCACCTACCCAGCGAAAGAAGGTACTCTACGACATCCTAACCCTGAGGCACACGACGAGGTCAAGGCATCCACTTGTCGCCCCTTGGGTGATAAACCAATGCTTGATCCTCCACTTTCCTACCCTAAAGAATGGGATGACCCATCTATGATGACAACGGAAGACAACGCCGCTGATATCCACGCATCGGCCTCTGAAGTTGCTGCACCAGCGCCGGAGCCCGACCACTGGGAACAGCGCGGATATTGCGTCATCAGACATAATCGTACTCCACGCAAGAAATTGTTCATCCCGACGGACGACGTCATGAACATACCTGTACCTGTTGATCAACTCGACGTGACACGAGATTTCAAGACGACTTCTACTTTTGAAGGAGAAAGTGACTTTCGCGATGTTTGGGATGGTGTCAGCGCCAACGACCACAGGGAGTTAAGCGAGCCGTGGACAGGCACGGTTCGATTCTATGAGCTTCCAAAAATAACGCCAGACGGCAAAATGGTGGTCCGCGGCCGCGAGACACGTATACAGACTACTACGCGTCCTGATCACATTCTTCCCGAGCATTGGAAAACACTATCTCGTGGACAACAAAAGAAGGAAATCGAATACGCCGACGACGTTAAACGAGCTCGTGAGTTTCGTGAGCGAGCTGCACTACGAGTGTGGACAAGACAGGACAAACAGGTCAACAATTTCCGTACCACTGCATCCGGCGGACCAACATGGAATAATGTGGAACGAAGGATTCCATACGACACTGACAATGGCGCCGTCATCCGCGACGAAAACGTCAAAGGCGTGACGAACGAAGAAATACTGTATGCCAAACTACCTGGTGGGCCACGTGACATTACTACGGTACTGTACTACCGCCAATCACCACAACAGCACGATGGAGAAGAACGTGCTTTAGTACTTGTGGATAGTGAAGGAACCGACTTTGGGACCATGAACCCGCTCATACGCCAGTTCACCCAGTCGATAGCAATACCAACTATGCCACGTGAGACCACCTACACACCGGCACACAGAGACAAAATACCCGATTCCTCATGGTCACGCCCAGCCCGAGTTAGCAGAAGCCTGAGTAAGAAAGAAGTTGCCGCAGAACCACGTGCACAAGAAGCCCTACGAAAAGAATACGAGAGATTGGAAAAGAAACAAACGTGGATGTTGGAGACTGTTGCAGAAAAAGCTGATATTGAGTCACAAGCTATTCGCACTGGGACGAAAGTCCATTTCTTCAACATCTTGGAGCTATCTTCAGTCAAACACGAGGAACTTCCACCCGATCTACGTAAATTCAAGGGCAGAGTGGTGGTTCAGGGCAATACAGGCAAAGATGAAACTGGCTTGGCCGCAATATTCGCCGACGCCGCTTCCAGTGCTTCGCATATTGAGGCTTCCAAACTTTGCGATGCTACTGCATTATTGCCACAATATGCGGGAGAACAAAGTGATGCACCTGGAGCCTACACGCAGGCATTATTATACGGCGACGGACGAATCGATCCAGTTGATACTTGGATTACCATACCTAAATGGCGACAACCGACATCCTGGTCAAAATACAAGAATCCAGTGTGCCGATTACGATTGGCACTATACGGACACCCTCTCGCAGGTGTCTTTTGGGAACGAAAATGTCGTACATGCTTAGAAAGCGTTGGTTTCGAGCCTATTTCAGGATGGGAATGTGTATGGAGACACAACAAACTGGGACTGATACTTTCAGTATATGTGGACGACTTTTAATTAGCCGGCCCAGCTCACAATCTACATACTGGCTGGGATTATACCCGCAAAAGCGGTATTGACTTGGATCCACCTACTTCATACTCACAATATCTTGGTTGTGGACAACAGGCATATGAGGTACCGCAGACTATCTTCGACAAAAGAATGTCTACCATACGCCCTATGTTGCCCGTGCACAATGAGAAAGATTACAATACGGCCAAACAGGTTCGTGGAATTCGACATGATATGCTTGGTTTTACCGATCAGTGCATTGAGCGGTACCTGGAATGCGCCTCCAAGCGCGCCCAGGGACCAGGGTCACGTCGGGAACGATCCGACTCGCCGAGGACTTCGCGATCCAAATCGCCCGCATCCTCCGGGTCGGTCGGCAGACCTACTAGTGTGCTCAACGCACGGCCACGATCATCCAGCCCAGCAAAATCGGTCGACACGACATCTACCACGACAGATCCCATGCCAGTCACATACGCTGACCTACCTGACGCCGAAACTCCTGGCATTGAGGACACCTCCTTCACCGATTCCGATTACTCCGACGAGGGCATCCTTGGCCAGGACGCGGCGAGTGTACTGATGAAGATCCTCTACCTGGCACGTTGCTGTCGTTTCGATCTTCTACATCCAGTATGTATGCTGGCCAGAGAAATTACCAAATGGAATACCACGTGTGATAAACGTCTACATCGGTTGATATGCTACATCAAAACGACGCGCACACATTGTTTACATGGATGGATAGGTGATTCGTCAGACAAGTTATCCATCATGCTCTTCACTGACGCCTCGTTCGCCGATTGCATTACATCATCCAAATCCACTACCGGCGTTTTCGCCGCGCTTGTTGGACCCCATACGTTCTTTCCGGTCAACGCTGCATGTAAGAAACAAACGGTTGTGTCACATTCATCTACTGAATCCGAGATCGTTGCCTTTGACTCAGCACTACGACTGGAAGGATTACCACTACTCTCATTCTGGGAAGCCGTGGTGGGAGTTGCCAAAACATGCAAAGAGAAGAATACATGCCTGAGCTGCCATGGACACGCCGACCCGGCGATGTGTCCGACGTTGGCAGCCAAAAAGAAGCATAAGCCATCGCCTCGCAAGGCACCCCCTACACGGGGATCTTCTCCTAGCCGTAGGCAACTACCGCTAAATACGGAATTACCCACGCCTCCAAAGAGACGTACAATATCCCATGAGGGCACAGTATTGCACGTGGATCCAGAACCGGCTCAAGAGATTAGTTCTCCCAAAGTGCGTCTTATCGTCGAGGATAACCAGGCCGTGATCAACATTGTCCAAAAAGGACGTACACCAGCACTTCGTCATCTTCATCGTACTCATCGTATCAACCTGGATTGGATATGCGAGACATGCCAACTCGAACATATCGAGCTCAAATACGTAGGTACAAAGGAGCAGATTGCAGATATGATGACCAAACATTTCGAGACGAAGAAAGCAGACCTCTGGAGGGATCTCTTGGAACACTCGCTCATCTTTCCCGCTACTCCGGCACAGTGTCCTCCAAAGAAACCCTGGAAACCACTGCGAGGGCCTCGGAGGCCCGATGGTTTACCTCATGTTGCGGAACCTCCCAAACTGGATGGATGCCCGGAAGTATGCAAAATATTATTTACAGAAAAAGAAAGATGGGGCGAAGTAGGATCAGAATGTGGATTCCGATGCGTTGGACAAGCCAATCACGAGGGAATATGCGCATGCATGTACCACATTGGCGTACCAGCCGCAGCTATTGCGTCGCGCACACCTCGTTCACGAGCACGTTCCCCGCACGGTAGACATCCCCGCCATCCTCCCTCGCCTCCGCAGGATGCAGAAAGATTTAGGACATTAATTATACGTTCATGCCGCAGCAATTTTACGACTCGAGCTACAAGGCATCCTGTTCGCCGCGTGCGAGGCGAAAATAAGTGAGATCGGTTCTAATCCCGATACCCCCATCCACGAGATGGATCAGGCACAGCCGCTCAACCTCATCGGCTGGCCCATCGGCTACGACGTTGAGTACGACTCGAACGCCAAGGACGACGACCGCGTGGGCTTCACGTACCACGCTCAAACTGGCCGTCCTCGTGATCCTGATGATGGTTACATATACATACATCGACGGCGTGCTGATCGCAGTGGAGAGTTTGATCTCCGCGTACCCGACGAATCCACTATTCGAGAAATTGCCCGCTCTGCGTCCGCCGACGTCAAGAGTTGGATCAATGACACGAGTGGATCAGTCGGCGGCGACGCCAACTATGAATACAGCACGTTTACGGCTACACCGTGGCTGTGATTCATGCGGGCTATGTGTATGCTTTCCAGTCTCTTCAATCGTAACCCGTCTGTACAAGACAGTGTTCGTGGTTTACACGATCATTTGAACGCGGTGATCCCAGGAACGCACCGCAAGTGCCCACCAGAGAACTTTACGACGATGATATTGAAAACAGAGTGGATGATGATTCACAATGGTTGGTCCAAGATCGGCAGGCCAGTACTGGGACAGGATGCCGAGGACAGCGTTCAAGATACACAACAATACTATTCAAATGGTCTTTGTGCACCCTCCGATGTATACAGCAATGGATTGATAACTCCATGTTATGCTCCTAAACTCGAACGTGCAACGGCCAAGCTACCCACACGTCCACCTGGCTTAGCCAGGACATCAGATACATTTGGACACATCGGCCACATTGTTGAGGATAATTTGGTCACCAACATGAGAGCATTTTCCGACCTTAGCCAGACAGGCAAATTTCGCCGCAAGCTCAGCACATGGCTGACAGCGCGCGGAGGCTTCGGAGGTATCGGATCATACTCCAAGACGGTGGCAACACCATCCGATCATCCAGAAGGCTGGGTGGCAATATCAGGGCATGACGAGGATATGACAAGTACCTATCGTTGGCAACCATACAACGAGGGCAACGACTTCTTTGGCGAAGCCGCTGGCCAGATCGACCCTGGTCTTACTCCTGGTCCTGATATTGACCCACTCGAGCTGGATCAAGCAAAGTACAGCGATTTCTTTGGTGGTCGTTTGGTTTCTATTCTTATTTCAGATAATGGGTGGTATTCCCTCGTGCAAGAAGACTTGGGACTACTCTTACATCATGCCTTTGGTCCATCAGGGCACGCATACAAATGGGCCAACTTGTGCACCGATTCAACGTGGATTATGCAGC
This sequence comes from Prorocentrum cordatum, assembly GCA_963575745.1. NCBI lineage: Eukaryota > Dinophyceae > Prorocentrales > Prorocentraceae > Prorocentrum > Prorocentrum cordatum. Next base: position 25,399 of record CAUYUJ010014475.1, read on the forward strand.
CCAAGAAAGGGGCCAAGAGTGCAGAACACAAGAAGTACCCAACTTACGGCATCGACGAGCTCAACAATGCACAGAAGCGAGAAGATCTCGCCAAGGCATCAAACGTTGCTCTTGTAGTATGCCGTGCCTCAATCGCGCGGAATACATGGGCGGCGCTACTCTCGAGCATTTGTCGACCATGATCCGCGACGACCTCATGATGTGGGCATTCTCCATTGGCAATTACAAAGAATGGTTCAGACAGAACGACACGCCGATAGGCCAATATTGCGTTCGATTGCCAGAGGCTGGTGGAGACACCCGCTATGGTATGGAGGAGTTGCGTAATCAGCGTACGCAGACACAGGACACCCGTACCACAGCTATTCTCAACAACCAGTTTGAGTGCACCCTCGAGCAGCGCAACATGATCAAGATGATGCGCGAAGCCAGAGGCCTCATGTTACACAGCGATAACGCCTCCATCAAAAAGTGGCGCGAGTTAAAGGAGACTATCTGGAGCTACTGGGCCAATGATTTTCCTGCATCTGTGAAACAAAGACATTATTGCAGGGGCCTCAATGCCATGGTGGTATGGAGCGCGAAGGACATCGCATGCGCCAACCACGGACAGAACACCGTGGACATGCGTCGACATCAAAATCGTGCACCTACTGACGTACATGAGCTCCAGAAAATGGAATGTGAGGGTGGCGTCCCGACGCTCATGCCAGTACACGTACAAGTGGACGTATCACGTTTTGTCGATGTGATGCAGTATTTCCGCTGTCCCACAGTCATGGGGCCTGACAAAGCAGCACAGTGGGGCGTGCATCCGAACTTCGATTACCACACGAACGACCTGATCAGGATTATGCAAAATCGTGGTATTACTGTTCTTCCATCAGACCACTGGGTTGAGGCGTACGATAGAATTACCCCACAGGCTTGGCATGCAAAACAAAACAGTCATAACATGGCGATGTTTACGACACAGTTTTGCGACGCAGTATGTTATCGTAACTTCTGCGCCTTGATTCAGTCACTGCCCTCTCAGCCATATCCATCCAGAGCGCCATTACTGACTCCTGTCACGGATGAGCAGGCCTACACACAGGCCAAGGAGACCATGGCGGCTCTCGACTTCTGAGAGAAGATGACAAATGAATGGAAGAGAGACCTCAGCCTCACGACGCTGATGACAGAGACGGCAAGCGAGATGGCTCATTGTGCGTGGATGGCATCATGTGCCGATGGTACGCTGCCGGCATCACTGCCTGCTAATGCAGGCGACACAATGGAACCTATTCCTGGAATGCCGATACGGACACCAGCACATGATCCTCGCGAGCCGAACAAGGCTATTCCTGAAAATGATCCACTTGGTCTGGCATACGACGACTTATTCCAGTACCTCTTACTGTTGATCAACGACTACCCTGGGGCTTGGGCATCTTGGGATTCAGTCGAGAAACAAGAGCTCCTCCACCCCAAGATCATTAAAACGGTTGAAGATGCACATGCTGTTATTTGGGTTGTGTTTGAGCAGCTTCTACAACATATTACCGACTTAGATGGAGATGATAACGCGACTAGATCACGACTCATTGCGGAAAACAACAGGTTGACATCTCACTGTATCGGCCCTGCTGCCGAGAACGAGCGGACCATCATAGCATGCAAAACATTCTTCAGACAGAATGCACTAGATCGCGTGGCATTGGGATATGATCCTGATGTTCCGACGTCCGTGTGGCGCGCGGCGGCCGATGCGGAACAGCCAGCCCAACCAGGCCCATTGCCTGAGCCACTGCAACCTGGTCCGCAATCGATAGCCGTGCCAAAGTCATCGACTCCTGGACCAACCCTACACCATACGCCAGCAGACCAGCAGCCAGCAGATCAGCTCCCGAAAGCCGAGGCAGTACCGATCCCTGACGACGGCACTGACCTAGAGGCCATGGAGCTGGAGGCAACTCCTGCCGAAGAGGAGTCTTCTCCACACGAGATGAATTTATTATCATGGCAGGACAGCTGCGAGCGTTCCATGTATGAGGACATCAGCCAGGTCGGGACGTTCGATAATGCATGCGCTATTCGAGAGTGGAAGCTGCAAGCGGGCATCAAGGACGACCATCCATACGTATGTCCAGTATTGCGGGGTACATCCGCGATCAATGGAATCGCCTGCCTGGAAAACAATGAATGGCACGAACAACTGTTACACGATGATTGTGTGATTGCTCACGCGCCTGATATTGCACAGTCTGGTTGCTTTCCAGAATGGAAGTGGATATCGTTACCAAATTACGACGACGTACGTTATGGTCCCGAGTTACTTGATGATGAGGGGCTGGGGGCACCCAAATACATGAGCAAAGACATCACGACCATGTTACGCCACGAGATTCACTACAAAAAGTTCCATATCAATCAATTTCACGATAGACGTATTAGCATTTGGACGAAGACACACGATCGTGAATGGAAGATTCCAAGCAATTTGAAATCCTTTCAGGAAATGGTCCAATGGAAATTCAAAGATCGCAACAACCACAACGGACCATCCATGGACGCGGCCGTGTCTCACTTCAAGAAAGATGGTGAAAAAGATGGGTATCCCGATTGGAACGATTATTACCCGACCTTCATCATTCGTGCGTTCCAGAAACATATCGACCCGCAGAAAAATAGGATCGAAATATACGCCAAACCAATCCCCGAGGGAGATGATCCCAGCTATTTCGATTGGAACAGCGTCATCGCTATTCGATGTGTTGGAGGCCACAGTTGCGTTAACACACTTTCCAAACCATGGAATATGGGCTGGGAAAGCCTACAATGGACAGACGTGAAATACCTCCACCACGGCACAGCACTTCGTGCTTGGCGCAACATCTTGAAGACAGGGATCATTCCAGGCTACGTCAATCCATCTTCTCAGAGAGACAAGCATCATAAACCATCACAACGCACGGAGGCATTCTTCAGTTCCAGCACATATCTAGACAATGTCCAGAAGAATCCCCACACCTCAGTAGAGTAGTATAAGTTCAATCACTACAAGAACGAGGTCGAGCTAGTGATCAACATGGAGATCGCCACAAAAGCTGGTTGCAGATTTTGGCTGGGCGCTCAAGGCGCTATCATGACAGAGGACGTGGTTCCAGCAGCGGCAGTTATTGCAATTCGCCGCCTCCGACCACGCCACACTCACGGCCAGCAGATATGGCCGGACGGCCCCACATGGGACTACCCGCCATTGGCCGCGAGACAGCCATTGAGCAAGTGCGAATTTTGCGCCTACCTTCCTGGAGAGTTCATCGACAACCCTCCTGGGATTACACCTGCTGACACGGATCAGGACATGGATCAGCAGCCAAGGACAACGTCAGCATCAGCACCTTCGGCTCAGCGACCGATTGCCCCTCAGCTGGGGGCAACCCCTGCTGGCCGCATATCTGGGGCCGACGCCTTGGATGAGCAAATGGTCCGTGCTATGATTGCGGACACCAATCATAAAGCATATTATAAAGAATGGTTAATTGCCCTGTCATACTGCCGAGAGGCTCTTCGACCCATTACATCAAAGATTACACAAAAAGATTGGGATCGTCGGCCTGCATTTAATGATGTTCGCATGGGGGACTTCATTATCATTAAGAATTGGGGATCTATCAAATGTTATCATTACGACAATCACTACCCCAAGGGCAATCACAATACCAAGGTCCCCATGAATAAGGGCCACATATATGGCCCAATCATTCATTTCGGAGTCTTTGACATGTTCTTCGCGGTACAGATACCTATTCTCAACTACGGTTTACGATGGGTAAACATATGGTACAATGACAAAAGCATGCCTCTCAAGGGCGTTGTCTTTGCATTGCCAATTCGTGCCGACGAATATGCCATTGACTCGACATATATGAATACTGCCCTGGAAGGACCATCCTCATGCCGTGACAAAATACTTCAGCACAAAACAGATGGCAGTCTGCCATATCTTGGTATGCCGAGCATTTATAGGCCACGCATTCCACGTACACCGACCAGACGACCCGCTCCTCGGACACCCGATCCCGAAGAGCTGGTGGCCACACCTGCCGAAGATACCGCTCCTGCGGACGATGGACCTCAACAAACGGCAGGCCCATCTGATGAACCTTTGGCTACCGTTATCGTGGATATATCAAACATACCGCTTACAGCCGAGGAAAAAGCGGCAAATGACAATATGAGAGCAGATCTATCAGCAGAGATCCAAGCAGATGGGCACGTCGATGCGAGCATACTCGACAACGTTCTTGACCCGCCAGAAGACTTCCTCAACCACCCCGACTACGACCCAGAGGAGGATTCAAAGTGGATTTAACAGTCATATGACCGCCGCATATACCGCTGGACGTCGGAGTTGTTGGTGGACTCACCTATGATAAAGATGAAACAAATCATTGAGGTGCACACTGGCGCGGACAGGATTGTGGTTTATAAAACACAGTCGCACTTACGATTTGAGATTCAATTCGGACCCAAAGCATGGAATGCAGAGAAATACTACTTGACCTATGATCATACCCACAAATGGGCACGTGACTTACCAATTTGCAGTGCAGACCGCTTTTTCAAAAAGTTGGTGCACCACCTGGACCCAGAGACCATGGAGGAGTCGACTACAGGCGTATTGCAATGGATCTCCAAAGTGTATCAAAACATATTGATGGACAGTATTGCGGAGCTCCGTGACTTCACAAAAGATGCTATCCATCAGAAGCATCCCGCACTCCAAACGTTGCGTGATCTATTTACACATTGCATCAACACATTCGGCAATCCAGACTTCCCTGTATGGACGGAGCTGGTGGAAACACCTGCCGCGCCACGTGACCCAGGCGCGGAGCAGGATATTCCCCAGGACCCAGGCAGCGTTGCACCCGCAGCTCCTGATCAAGAAACCGTGGTACGGATCATAGCCGAGCAGACGGGAGTCAACCGCGAGGAGGGCGACAACGAGTCCGCCTTGCAGGAGAAGGCCCGCCGTCTCCGTACTGAAAACGTATGCCATGGTGATACTGAGGATGCGGGCAACGACACGACAGAGCACATAGGACTGCCAGGGGAAAGATTGTCTAGGATCGAGATCGAGGGATTGAGTAGATCAATCGCTTCCCGACCGAATGCCGAGATCAACCGCGAAGCCATGGATCAGATCGGCCGCAGTCTTGCTCGTGGTCAGGATACTCGCTGGGGATCTCGTGAGCACCTCACGACGGAGGGAGCCCCAGAAACGATCCTGCATGATATCGCGCGGTGTCGGAATTGCGGTCGAGACTTATCCCTTGGGATTGTTACAGGTGATGGTACCCTTTGTGACATCTGCTGGCAGTGCACCGCGGCCGTAGGTGCTACGGGTAAAAGTACAGCCGTCCAAAGCGACCTAGCACACCTCCACAAGCTGACCAACTGGATCAAGATGACGCTCTCCCAGGATGACATCACGAGGTCCATGAAAGACGGAGCGCAAGTCATCATGACGGGCGCGCGCTCATTCCCAGGTAATGAGAAAGACTCGCTGAGGAGAATGGCTAATTCCTCTAGGAAGAGGTATCAGAAGTGGGTCGACTCTGGCCGCCCTCCTGCGCACGAGTGCAGACTGATGGGCGAGGCTGATGACGGCAGACCTCTGTACTACCCATATGCCAATCTCGTTCAGCGTTTTCTCAATGATTTGAAGTTTCACCACCAAATGACAGGCGCTCGCGTGAACGTGGGCAAGAAGGCCTGGAACGCGGACGACATGCGTGATGCATGTACGATCCTCGATACCAGCATCAGGACAGACCAAGCTGGTCGGAAGAAATGGTGGTTGAACGAGGGCAGGCTCGACAGACAAACGCGGCAAGCTCGCGGACTTGTCACGATTGCCCTCCCTAGAAGGGATGGCACCCGTGAGAAAGTTACGCAGCGCAAGCTTGCTGCTATTGCTAACGAGTTGTTGGGCCCCCTCGATCCGACACACACCGACCAGAGGGGGGTTGATTCAGGGATGAGAACCGATCCGATCGAACCTGATACACACTCCCATCAGTCTGATGATGCCATGGAGCCGCGCCATCCGCCGCCGCCGCCGCGCCCTGCCCCTGGCGATGCTGCACAGTCCAGCGCCTCTGGCGCGGCGGACCACATGCCCGCGGGGCCGCGTGCCAAGAGAGCGCGTACGACAGACTACGCCGCCTGGTGGCGCGACGACCTTGAGGACAGTCATTGGGGCCTCAGGTATTGGAGCTACTACATCAACTGCTGGATCTACATCGCGCTGAACAACGACGAGTTCGTATGCATCCGCGACATCCAGTACAACAAGTGGTTTCGTCATTGGATCCAGAGGACATCTTGGGAGACGTGCGCGACGAGCTACGTGACGTACGATGGCCACAGGCTGTGGGACCGCAGGTTCTACGAGAAAGGCAACGCGTAGTGAGTCGGCCTCTAGGCCCACCGCTCGAAAGGCTTGAACTTCATTATCATCCAAGTTCGCCTTGAGCGGTGGCTATTATATATATACTTCTAGGCCACTTCACTATACAACACAAGTGGCCACACACATAAAAACATCTTTTGTGATAACCAAGGCAGCCTCCTAAGGAGCAACGCCAACGGGAGTCGCCATATAGAATTTACACACATGCAACTTTCGTGTTTGTCAACACGACATTTCGTCTGGCCAGACATTTGCTTTTATATATAGTTGCGTTTCGTAGCACGATCGCGTTCACCAGCGCGATCTCAGCATGCATATTCAGTACTGTATACATACATTGCGTTGAGAATAATATGACTGCTGGTGGCAACACCTGCCTCGCAAAGGCGAGGCAGATTACAAGTTGCTTTATTGCTCAGATCCTCTTTCTCCGCCCACCCGTGTCTCATTCTTCTCCGCCCTCGAGTGCCGAAGCGTTCTGGGGGCGCACCGAGGGGGCACCAAAGCGTGCTTGGCGAAGAAATCGGGACCCAGGGTGTTCCTTCTTACCTTACTTTGCAGCTGTGGCTCTAATGACTTTGAGCTCAGCTGCCTGCAGACCTAAGGATTGACGGAGTAAAAGGGTGACGGATTCTTTTCCTCTGTTCCCGAGTCCTACCCTCACGGGCGGGATTCGGGACGGGGGGTGCGAATAGAACCCGTGTAATACCCTCATATATACTCCTTATCCTCACCTCTCCTGCGCCTGGCCGTTTGGGCTCAGGTATTGGGACAGATCGATCAGACCTTTGATCGTGCAGGAGGGAAAGACATCCATCTATCCCTCCTTCCCTCTACCAACGGATCAGGGGTTCTGTGCCCTTGTACTTCAACCCCATACACACAAACCACGTCCCCTAAACGCCTGCCATGATAAAACACGAGAGTCCCAAGCAGCGCTACCTGCCCTCACGCTCAGAAGCGCGTCAGGCTCCGAAGCCTCCGGAGGCGCCCAACGACACCCCAACAAATCATGTTCCCAGGCAGTCTTACGGTCAGTGCCGCCGACGTTGAAGGAGGACGGTCCAGGACATTCAGAAATCTCCCAAACAGGCTTCCAAGAGGGCGCCGAGACAGCCCAGGGCCGCCCCCAGACGGCCCAAGGAAGCGGGCCTTGCCGTGGCGCTGGGGGCCTTGTAAAGTCGCCAGAAGACGGCCCTGGATTGCCAGAAATGGCGTTTCCAGACAACGAACACGACCATTGACCGCCCGAGATCACCCCAGAATTGGTCCCTGACTGTCCAAGAGGCCCAAGACGCCCCAAGAGGTCTCCAAGACTACTCCCGAGGAGCCCCAGGAGGCACAACTCATTTGTTTCTTTTTTTGGTTTTTGAGAGTTCTCGCCTTTTGAGTTTCCTGACGCTCCACGACGGCCCAAGAGGCTTCAATTTCCGCTCCAAGGTATCCCCAGAGGCCTCGAAGACGGTCTCAAGACAGCCCACGGGGGTCCCAAGACGGCGCCAGAGGCGTCCAAGGCGGCCCGAGAGGGCCCCAGCACGGCCCCAAGATGGAGGGTTGACACGAACCGGAAATCCGAGTCTTCCATCCCGAGAGGCTTTCAGGAGGCCCCGAGAAGCCCCTAACAGGCTCCAAAAGGCCCCAAGAAGCCCCCCAGGGGGCCAAAGCGTATCCAAGAGGCCTCCCTCCCACGAAGGCCCCAAGAGGCACAAATCCATGTCTTGCCGTAGGCGTTTGATTGATGTTCGAGTTTTCAGCCTTTTGGCGTCCTGACGCTCCAAGACGGCCCAAATGGCCTCCAAGACCAATCCAAGATAGCCCACGAGGCCTCCAACAGGGCCCAAGACAGCCCGAGAGGGCACCAATACGGCCCCAAGGGGGGCCCAAGACGGGTAAGACGAACCGAAAATCCAAGCCTTCCACCCCGAGAGGCTCTCAGGAAGCCCCAGAGGCCCCCAAATGGAACCCAAGAGGCCCTCAAGAAGCTCCCCAGAAGACCGAAGAGGTTCCAAGAAACAATGTTTTCCCATCGGCTTTTGATGGATTTTAAAGTTCCCAGCCTTTTGGCATCCCGACGCTTCAAGACGGCCCAAGAGGCCCCCAAGACCGCAGAGGCCTCCAAGAGGGCCCCAAGACGGCCCACGAGGGCCCCCAGACGGTGCCCGATGCGCCCAAGACGGCCCGAGAGGGCCCCAAGAGGGCCCCAAGAGAGCCCCAAGAAGGAGAACGCGAACCCAACAGCAGAGCCTTTCGTCCTAAGAGGCCCACAGGAGGCCCCAAGAGTCCCCAAGTCGTTCGACGAGGCCCCCCAAAGCCCCCCACCAGGCCCCAAAAGGCTCACAGGAGACGTACACGGGGCCCCAAGATAGCCGAACAGTGCTCTCGATGCATCAATTGTCCCGGCAAAGCAACCTAACAGCGATGTGTAGAAGCATATCTGAAAGCATTCCCCTTAAGATTCAGATGAAAATCCAGTTGTCGAATTCTGCTGTTCTCGCAGTCGTAGTCGCATTCGCGATGACAGTCGCAGCGGCAACGGCAGTCGCAGTCACAGCCTCAGCCTCAGCCTGCCTCCTCCTCCTCCTCCTCTTTCTCCTGCTCCTCCTCCTCCTCCTCCTCCTCCTCCTTCCGTAGCCATTTTGGCTCAAGTAATCCATCTGTCAAGTCAGCTGGACAGGTCAGCCTTCGGGGGCTCGACAGCGCGGCCCGCGACACAGGTGCTGGTCGAGTCCCCCTTTCGTGTGCTTCCATATCCCAGTCCTCTCTGTGAGGCTTCCATATTTTTAGACACGACGCTGTCTCCGCGAATACGACATTCTTTCTTTTTTGCATGGACTCGGACGATTCTGATACTTGCCGTGAGGGACACCAGAGAAGGGGTTCCAACAGCCGCAGTGGAGGTGAACATCAGCCTCGCCAACGAAATCGACGTCCTCGTGGTGCTGCAGAATCCTCTCTGGCAGAACGTGGGGCCCGCCGTCGACCTCGCGAGGAACCCCCACGAGAAGTCAGACGTGATCGCCCCCTGTCCGCGACCAACGGCCTGGCTGCAGCCCCCCAGTGGGCGGGACAGCAGGGCGGCGCATCACCAAGAGACGCTCTCCAATCTCGTGATCCATGGGCGGATGCAGGGTCTGGTCGCCTTACCTCCCAGGACGTGGCCGCCTTGGAGATCATGCCCACCTTTGCCAGTCGGGCTGATGCCGATACGATTCCCGCCACTCCTATCGCGGGAACCGCCACCCCTGCAGATACTTCCGCAGATACCTCTGGTGGGGCTGCTGAGACGGGTGGCGCTGTCGCCGCCAGTGACTTCCAGCAACATCTCATGCGCCTGGTCCAGCAGCGCATGGACTCCACGGTCTCCGACATGCAGCAGCTGTGCACGAACGCGATGTCCAACACCCAGAAGGCGCTCGTACAGGAGATGGCCAACTACGTCGACCCGCTCGCGAAGAGCCTCGCTGCGCAGTCCAACGAAGTACACCAGATCAAGAATAAGCAGAACGAGATGGAGCGCGACAATGCGAAGCTCCGCCAGCAGGTTGAGGAGATCCGTGCCAGCCTCTCCATGGCGGAACGCCAGCTCGGCGCCACGGACTTGGCCAAGCTCGCTGAGTACGACCGTGAGGCTGACCCGCTCCTATTCACGGCCAACTGTCATAGTATGGTTTCTGGTGCTGCCGTCAGAGCTGCGATTGAGGACTGGATCGTCGCTGCCAAGGTGGGGTCCGAATTCATCGAGGTGGTGGGAGGCGCTGTCCCGGCCAGGCGCTTCTTCATTCATGTCAAAGGAGCTGGGGGTGCAGGCGCACCTCGAGCAATGGCCTTGGCCCGAGCCTTACGGCTCCCTGGCGGAGGATGGCGGAACTTCACGGCAGCGGCCCCAGACGGCAGACGAGTCCCTCTTCACGTGGGTGCGGACAAAGCCCCTCGACAGATTCGACGTGAGATGCACACCAGGCGCCTTCTCAACATCCTTGTCCAGGACTGGTCCGAGGTCGATGGCAAGCACCTCGAGTGGACCGCCATCCGCCCCAAGGGCATCCTCTGCGCCAACGCCGTCCCGCTCATTGAGGTTGTGCCACAGGGCTTCCACGAATCGTCCAAGCTTTACTGGCATCCTGAGGCTGATCGTTCACTCCGAACGGATTACCGACGCAACATCACGGAGCATTTCACAGAGGCCACGGCATCGTCTTCGGAGGTCGACACTTCCACCTGGTCGTGCTCCTAGCCCACGCTGGCTGCCTTGGGTCCTGTCCCCTGCCCGAGGCACTGACTCATGGGCCAGCAAGGGGCTCTGCGTTGCTTCGTGGAATGCCAATGGTCTTCTCTGCCACAGGGCCCACAAGCGCAAGGCCAAGCTGACTCGCCTGGCCCAGCTGATGAAGCTTCGCAATCTGATCGTGGTCCAGGAGACGCATGGTTCGGAGATCAAGCTCAGGACCCTCCTCGCCCAGTTGCCGTACCACTACCTTCCCTTCTTCTCTGCGGGCCCGAACCCTGGTTCTGGCGGTCTGGCCTTCCTGGTCCCGTGGTTCTCAGAGGCAGAGTTACGCTCCATTGACCCGCATCTACTACCTGTCACATCTTTGAAGATACTGGTACCTGGGAGGGTAGCTGAGCTCTCCATCTCTAACGTGAACACCGACGAGCACGTCCGCATCCTGAACATCCACAATTATGACGTCCCGCAGAGCTCCTTCGCCTCCATCAAGAACTGCTGGATGGACGGAGCTCGCTGGGCTCAAGAAGATGACAGACACCGCATTTTCATGGCCATCGGCGACTTCAACATTGCTGACATCGAGCCGCTGTCCCTCGAGCAGCCCACCGCCGCACGTCCGCCCCAGGCCCATGTTGCTCCTCCCAGATCGTCACTGCGTGCTGCTTCATCTTCCTCCAGCTGCTCTTCATCAACCACGGCCTCGTCCACGGCTTCGAGGGAGAGAGTGAGAAGAGCGGGTAACAGCCGCTCGGTCTGGCACAGGGGAAACCAAGGTCAGGGCTTCTGGAGAGCCCTCTTCCAGCAGTCCTTAGCGGAGGTCACCTGCGAGCTCCCCACCCACTTCTCCAAGCAGCACCAGACGTGCTCCTTCATTGATCGCGCCTTCATTTCGCTGAAGTCGCACTCCATCCTGAACACCGCGGTCTCCTTCGAGATATGGCAGGAGGCACCGAAGCTCGCCGACTGGGGCCTCAGCGACCACGCCATCATCCAGCTGAAGGTCTGGACCCGCTCTCAGACCCCAGTGAATGAACAATCCATCCCACCGAACATCTTCGGCTCGGACCGCTTCAAGAAGCACGTGAAGGCCCTCCTCGACGTGGCCGAGCTGGACTCCCTGGCGACAGGGTCCCGTTGGCTGCTGGCCAAGGAGGTCATGACTGAGGCGGCGCGCCTGACGAGGAACGAAATTCAGGCTCTGCCCATGGGCGACGAGAGCGAGGATGCAACGGATGGACGTCGCCTCACGGCAAGGGCTATCGCGCGAGCGATATGGCGCCAGGACGTCCAGCTGGCACTTCGCCTCGTGCGCTCGACGGAGATGGGTGCGAAGCACATCGCCATCAGCTCCTCCGACGTGGTCTCTCTGCAGGCGGCGGACGACTTCGAGAGGGATTGCAGGCTCCTCCACCTCTCGTGGTATGAGCGTCAGCGTGCTGCTGCTGCTGCCCGACTTCGCGAGGAGTCCCGTCTACGGCCTGGTGCTGAAGGGCCTGACAAGTGGCAACTATTGAAGCTGCAGCGGGCTGCTCAGAGGAGGGCCATGCTATGGGCTCCCTTTCGCCGTCGTCTGGTTCTTGCGGGAGTCCGCCTCGACTCCAGTGGCCATGAAGCGTCGACCGAGAGGGATCCCTCCAGGATTGTCGACGCGCTGCGGGACCACTGGAAGCCACACTTCACGGACAAGCCGGTTGACGTGGAGGCGGTCGACCGCTACTTGGACCAGCACCTCCCGTCCTTTGAGGCCCCCTCCCTGCACGTCCCCTCCATCGAGGCGCTGCGCGCGGTCCTCCGACGTGCGAGACCGACGGCGCCAGGCCCAGATCGTCTCATGGCGAAAGCATGGCTGGCGGACGAGAGGCTCGCGGAGGTGCTCTACTCCATGATGCTCAGGCTCTTCGCAGGCGACGGTGCTCCCCTCGGCTTCAACTATGCGGACATGGCCTTCGCCCCCAAGGGCTCAGAGATGGCCGACTCATACGACGTGGTGAGGGGACCCAGCCAGCTCCGTCCTCTGAGCCTCAAGAACTCCGACGCGAAGGCGGTGGCGGCGGTGGTGAATCTGCAGCTCGGTCATCTGACTGCCGCCCGCGCCCACCCTGTGCAGCAGGGCTTCATCAGAGGCCGCAATTTTCTCGGCCACATTGTCCGCCAGGATGCGATCGCTCGAGCTGCGGGGCACCACCCTGACCTCTCCCCTGCGTTCCTCTCGTTTGACCTTCGGGCTGCGTTCCCCTCCTTGTCTCAGACGTTCCTCCACCGCGTGCTCGGGCGACACCGCATCCCGACGGGGTTTCTGAATGTAATCTCGGCTTTGTATTCAGGGGCTCTCGCCCACGCCCGTTGTGGCGCCGCCAGGATGGTGCTCTTCTCGGTTTCCTCAGGTGTGGCCCAAGGCTGTCCCCTGTCAGGCACCATTTGGGCCCTCTGCATGGACCCCTTCCTGCGTCACCTCGAGGCCCAGGTGTCCAGCCCGTCAGCCAGAGCGAAGTGCCCTAGCCCGTTCAGATGGTGCCCAGGTTTGTACCCAGAGTGTGGAGCGACGGCGGATGACGTAGGGATCTCCCTCCCCTCGATCTCGCTCCTCCCCGAACTCCTCCCACCATTCGAAGCCGCCCGCACCCTGGCCAACCTTGTTCTCCAGCCCGAAAAATGCTGTGCTGTCCCGCTGGCGGAAGAGTGCACACACACGGTCCAGGACCGATTCAAGCAATGTATAGCAAGCCTGGTCCCAGAGTGGGCCGGCTTCCACGTGCGAGGACGCACGACTTTTCTGGGCATTGAGTTTGGTCCAGCAGCAAACATTGACCACCAATGGGCCGGCCCGTTGAGAAAGTGGCGCTCGCGGACGGCGGAGACGGCCCTCTCGCGAGCGCCCGCAGAGGCGTGCTGCAGGCTGTACAACACGTGCATCCTCCCAGTCCTCAGCTATGTCTGTCAGCTCTTCCCCCTCTCCTCCTCCCTCCTTCGGGCTGAGCGCCACGTCCTCCACCGTCTCCTTCGTCTCCCACCCAACTCTTTCGGCCTCAAAGAGCTGCTCGGCCTCAGCGCAGTGCTCCCATCAGCGGTCCCGCGGTCTGCCCAGGTCCTTGCCGTCTCGTCGGCCTGGCGGACTGCTTCCCTCACCCTCCCTCGGGGCGGGCCTAGGGGGTGGGCGGGACCTCTCTCTCTCCTCCGATCCCACGGGCAGATGTTTGGCCCACTGAGCGCCCTGGCGGCAGGCCGTGCCTCACCTGCTTGCTGGGCCCGACCCGTATCGATTGCGGAATTCCTTGAATCCTCGCTCAGCCAGGCCCCAGGTGTAAAGGAGGGTCCCTGGCTTGCAGCGACGGCAGCTGCAACGCAGGAGCTCGAGGCGGCGGCAGCGGAGGAGCGCCGCCCGCGCCCACAGAGAGTCCTCTCCCGCTCGCTCTACTTGTCCCTCTTCCCCGACGTCTTCCCCTCCCTTCTTCGCCGCCGCCTCTTGTCCTGGCTCCCGCCTGAGTCCGTGCCCTCTGCCCATGAGCTGGAGATTCGATGGGGTGCTCTCCGCGTTCTCCTAGCCCGTACCCCACCGTCCTGGGCCTGGGCTCATATCAAAACGTTGGCTGGTGCGTGGACCACGTCAGCCCGTCTCCCCAGTGCCCCAGCCTGTTCATGTCTTTTCGGCTGCTCAGACCCTGACGCTTTCCCCCACTACCTCGTTTGTCCTCGTCTGCTCCACCTTCTCGCCCTCCCTCGCGGGTTTCTCCCCGTCTCTCCTCTCACGCGCCTGGGTCTTGGAGCTGAGCCTGACTGTGAGACCGAATATCCCCGTCTCAGATGTCATTATATAGTAGTGCTCAGCTTTCACATTTACCACAAATTGAAGGCTGACACTGCGATTCGGCGCCGAGAACCGGCGCCAAATTACCACTACGAGATCAGAGCCGCCGCACTAGCAGCAATGCGTGCATAGGTCACCACGAACCGCCTCAGGTTACGTGCGCTCCTCCTCCTCCTCCTCCTCCTCCTCTTCCTCCTGCTCGTCCTCGTTCTCGTCCTCCTCGTCTTGCTCGTCTTCCTCCTCCTGGTGCTCTCTCCTCCTCCTCCTCCTCCTCCTCCTCCTCCTCCTCCTCCTCCTCCTCCTGGTGGTCCTCGTTCTCCTCCTCCTGGTGCTCTCCCCCCCCCTCCTCCTCCTCGTCCTCCTCCTCCTCCTCCTCCTCGTCCTCCTCCTCCTCTTCCTCCTCCTCCTCCTCCTCCTCCTCCTCCTCCTGGTAGTCCTCCCCCTCCCCTCCTCCTCCTCCTCCTCCTTCCTGGTCGTCCTCGTTCTCGTCCTCCTCGTCTTGCTCGTCCTCCTCCTCCTGGTGTTCTCTCCTCCTCCTCCTCCTCCTCCTCCTCCTCCTCCTCCTCCTGGTGGTCCTCGTTCTCCTCCTCCTGGTACTCTCCCCCCCCCTCCTCCTCCTCCTCCTCGTCCTCGTCCTCCTCCTCCTCCTCCTCCTCTTCCTCCTCCTCCTCCTCCTCCTCCTCCTCCTCCTGGTACTCCTCCCCCTCCCCTCCTCCTCCTCCTCCTCTTCCTGGTCGTCCTCCTCCTCCTGGTCGTCCTCCTCCTCCTGCTCGTCCTCCTCCTCCTCCTGCTCGTCCTTCTTCTCCTGCTCCTCCTGCTCCTCGTCCTGCTCCTGCTCGTCCTCGTCCTCCTGGTCTTGCTCGTCCTCCTCCTCGTCGTGCTCTTGCCCCTGCTGAAAATGTGGCCCAGGAATGGGAGTTCTGGGAAGTCGAAGAGCACGAAGTTGCCTACAGTTGGCTACGGGCATTCAAAATGTGGCCCGGGAATGGAGTTCTGGGAACTCGAAGAGCACGAAGTGGCCTACAGTTGGCTCCGGGCATTCAAAATGTGGCCCGGGAATGGAGTTCTGGGAACTCGAAGAGCACGAAGTGGCCTACAGTTGGCTCCGGGCATCCAAAATGTGGCCCGGGAATGGAATTCTGGGAACTCGAAGAGCACGAAGTGTGTGACTGTTGCATCCGGCCCTCCAGAATGTGGCCCGGGAATGGAGTTCTGGGAACTCGAAGACACGAAGTGTGTGACTGTTGCATCCGGCCCTCCAGAATGTGGCCCGGGAATGGCGTTCTGGGATCTCGAAGAGCACGAAGTGTGTGACTGTTGCATCCGGCCCTCCAGAATGTGGCCTGGGAATGGACTTCTGGGAAGTCGAAGAGCACGAAGTGTGTGACTGTTGGCGAAAAACGAGCCCGGCACCCTGCCGCCCGGCAACTCCCAACGCCTGCCCGGACCCCCCTGTGGAGTGATCTGTGAGCTCTTTTTACCCTACTAGAAACCTATCAGTCTTCGCTGTTAGGTAAAAATGCTTCAAGGAGGCCCCGGGAGGCTTCTGGATTGCCCCAATGTGGCCTCAAGCCAGGCCTCCACGCAGCCAAGACGGCCAATTGACTGCTTCAGACTGCAGAACATCACTTTCCGACTGCCCGGAGAACCCTGACGATGTCCCCAAGGGACCCCAAGAAGCCCCAAGATGCCCCCCGAGAAGCACCCGAGGTGTGCCTGCAACAGCCAATTGAGGAAGCATGGGGAGCCCCCCAGAAGCCCTTCAGATGCCCCCACGAAGACCCAAGAGGTTTCCAAGAGGCCCTCAGGAGGCACGACTATGTCACGCGCCTGTGCTTGATAGCGCTGTCCAAGATCTTCAAGCGCGCCCCTGGCCTGGGCTAGAACCTGAGCGCGCGCGAAGCGCGCGCGATGGTTCTGGTGTATATTATATATATATATATATATATATATATATATATATATATATATATATATATATATATCGGAGTAGGGCCCCGGGGCGGTGCCTGTCATCTCCATGGGGGGTGCAGGGCGCCCCCGGGAGCGTCCGAAGCGTCCCGGAGGGCCCCTGGGACCGCCAGGAACAGTTCGAGACCGCCCAAGACGGCCCGCGAGCGCTCCAAGACGCGCATACATAGCCTCAGGAATGGCCAGGAAGGCCCGAAGACGTTCCAAGAGAGCTCCATGAGGCCCCGAAGGCATCCCAAGAGGCCTCCCAAGAGAGCCCCGACAAGCCAAAATCGTCGATTTTTATTGTTTTTTTATTAGGTTTTTGGCCTTCTCGCTTTTTCGGAGTTCCGACGCTCCAAGACCGTCCAAGAGTCTCCCAAAACCGCTCCAAGACGGCCGAAGAGGCCCCCAAGACCGCCCCAAGACGGCCCAAGAGACCCCCAAAATCGTCCCAAGACGGCCCAGGAGAGCCCCAAGATGGCCCAGGAGCCGCCCAAGACCGTTCCAGGAGAGCCCCGACAGGGCTTCAAAACTGCCTAAGCGAGCCCAGCGGGCCCCAAGAGGGCGCCGCGAGGCCCCAAGAGGCCCCAAAGAGGCCCCCAAGAGCCTCCCCAGAGGCCCCCAGAGGCCCCCAAGATGTCCAAAAATGGCCCTGAGCGCGCCCCAAGACGCCTCCAGGAGAGCCCAATAGACCTCCGAGAGGCCCCTAAGAGGCCCACTGGAGGCCCTCAGGAGGTCGTCCCCATCATGTTCCCAGAAGGCGGTCCGGGAACATGATTCCGCGCCTTGGAGGAGTATTCTGCGCTTTCCGAGGCGCCTTCCGAGGCGCCCTGGACGACGTGCGTATGTTTCTATAGATTGTCTATCTCCTGTGTACACAATCCTACATGTCTATATATATATATATATATGTTTATATATCTATATATCTATATATAAAAAATAATTATCCCGGCAAAGCAACCTAACAGCGATGTGTCTAGTATAACTGAAACATGCAGCAGCAGTGAGAGGCACTGTGATACCAACAGTAACAGTAATAGTGATGCAAAAGCTGTTGTCATCGTCGCGCTGAGCTTGATTCGATGTGTTGTCAAACAAGGTACTGCCATGGACGCATGTCGCTTGAATGACTACATGTATAAACGAGACACTGCTATCAACGCACGGAACTTGAATAGATATATGTCCAAACGAGACACTGCTATCAACGCGTGGAAAATGAATGGATGCTTGTTCAAAGGAGACATTGCTATCAACGCATGGAGCTTGAAAGTATGTTTCTCCAAACGAGACACTGCTATCAACGCACCGACCTTGAATGGATGTCTGTCCAAACGAGACACTGCTATCAACGCTGGGAACTTGAATGGATGTGTATCCAAACGACACTCTGCTATGAACGCATGGAATATCAAACGATGTATGTCGATGAAAGCGAGGACGGCCTGTATGCATTAGTGTGTGCTTATCTCGTGATGCTGTTTTGGAAGCGCTCATGTCTATCATCGTTTGCACAGCAGACGGGGGTGCTTGTATCTCACTGCGCACAGGTACAGACGGCATCTGAAGCGAACGACCGGCTGCAGGCTGAGAGGCTTCGCAAAGAGTCGCAGGCTGAGAAGCACCGCGACCGCAGGCTGAGAAGCACCGCGAGGCGGCGACACTTCGGACGAGCCTCGCGGAGCAGAGGCTGCGGATGAACGTTCCATATAGCGGTACGGCCAGGGGAACGCCATTGCAATCGAAACTCTGGTGACGAGGCACGTCGAGCGAAATGGACTGCAGTGCCACTAGCAACTCCTGAACCAAGCACGGCTGTCGCGGAAGGAATATAAAATGTGACCCGAGACTAACCTAGTGAAAACTCAGAGAAATCAGTGTGTGTGTGTGTGACGGTTGTGTCAGGGAATTGAAAGTTGAGATGTGACAGGTCGACAAGGACACTGTGTATGAGTGTTGCATGATAGTGAGAGAACGAGTGTTGCCCAGGAGTGTCGCCCAGATATGAAGTTCTGAGAGGTCACAGAGCACAAAGTGTGTGACTGTCGCGTGGGATTACTCTGAATGTATCCCGGGATTGCCGTTCCAGACAGCCAGATAGCCCAGCGTGTATACCTGTTGTGTGCGATTTTTCCAAATGTAGCCTGGGAGTGGCGTTCTGGGAGGTCTCGGAGCACGAAGTGTGTGACTCTTGCATCCTGTTATTCCGAATGTGGCCTGGGAATGGGGTTCTGGGATGCCAAAGAGCTCGAAATGTGTACCTGTTGCATCCCGTTAATCAGAATGTGGCCCGGGAATGGAGTTCTGGGGTGTCAAGTACAAGGAATTGTCTGACTGTTGCGTCCGGCTATTCCGAATGTGGCCCGGGAATGGCGTTCTGGGAAATCAAGGAGCACCGAGTGTGTGACTGTTGCATCCGGTTATTCAGAATGTGGCCTGGGAGCGGGGTTCTGAGAGGTCGACGAGCACGAAGTGTGTGACTCTTGGTGAAAAACGAGCCCGGCACAGGCCCGGCACCCTGCCGGCCGGCACTTCCCAACGCCTGCCCGGACCCCCCTGTGGAGTGATCTGTGAGCTCTTTTGAGTCAACTAGAAACCTATCAGTCTAAACTGTCAGTCTACATATTATATATTAATATATATATATATATATATATATATATATATATATATATACCTCCCCCAAGCCCTCCCGAGTCGTGCCACTTCCTTCCACGTTTTCAATTTCTTCCCTCATATATATATATATATATATATATATATACGCGCCCCAAGACGCCTCCAGGAGAGCCCAACAGGCCTCCGAGAGGCCCCCAAGAGGCCCACTGGAGGCCCTCAGGAGGTCGTCCCCATCATGTTCCCGGAAGGCGGTCCGGGAACATGATTCGGCGCCTTGGAGGAGTATTCTTCGTTTTCCGAGGTGCCTTCCGAGGCGCCTTGGACGACGTGCGTATGTTTCTATAGATTGTCTATCTCCTGTGTACACAATCCTACATGTCTTACGTATGTTTCTATATATATAAGGCCCACTGGAGGCCTTCAGGAGGTCGTCCCCATCATGTTCCCGGAAAGCGGTCTGGGATCATGATTCCGCGCCTTGGAGGAGTATTCTGCGCTTTCCGAGGCGCCTTCCGAGGCGCCTTGGACGACGTACGTATGTTTCTATAGCTTGTCCTTTTCCTGTGTACACAATCCTACATGTCTTACGTATGTTTCTTTATATATATATATACACGTGTATATATATGTGTATATATGTATATATATATATATATATATATACACACCCCTCCTCCAAGCCCTCCCGGGTCGTGCCACTTCCTTCCACGTTTTTCAATTTCTTCCGTATAGGTATATACACATACATATAATTATATATATATATATACATATATACATGTATATATATTATATATAATATATATATATATAATATATTATATATATATATATAATATATATATATATATATATATATATATAATATATATATATATAGGCCGTCCAAGAGTCTCCCAAAACCGCTCCAAGACGGCCGAAGAGGCCCCCAAGACCGCCCCAAGACGGCCCACAAGACCCCCAAAATCGTCCCAAGACGGCCCAGGAGCCGCCCAAAACGGTTCCAGGAGAGCCCCGACAGGGCTTCAAAACTGCCTAAGCGAGCCCAGCGGGCCCCAAGAGGGCCCCGCGAGGCCCCCAGAGGCCCCAAAGAGGCCCCCAATAGCCTCCCTGGAGGCCCCCGAGAGGCCCCCAAGATGCCCCAAAATTGCCTTGAGCGCGCCCCAAGACGTTTCCAGGAGAGCCCAACAGGCCTCCGAGAGGCCCCCAAGAGGCCCACTGGAGGCCCTCAGGAGGTCGTCCCCATCATGTTCCCCCGGAAGGCGG
The DNA here is from genome assembly GCA_963575745.1 of Prorocentrum cordatum. NCBI lineage: Eukaryota > Dinophyceae > Prorocentrales > Prorocentraceae > Prorocentrum > Prorocentrum cordatum. Next base: position 45,736 of record CAUYUJ010014475.1, read on the forward strand.
TCCGGGAACATGATTCCGCGCCTTGGAGGAGTATTCTGCGCCTTCCGAGGCGCCTTCCGAGGCGCCTTGGACGACGTGCGTATGTTTCTATAGATTGTCTATCTCCAGTGTACACAATCTTACATGTCTTACGTATGTTTCTACACATATATATATATATATATATATATATATATATATATAAATATATGATTGCAGTGATTCCTCGACGCGCGGGGGCTCTGGCTTCAAGCTCTCATTCGGCGGGCGCCCTCTTGCGCCCGTTCCCTCGCGTATCCTCCAGTGGATGCTGGCCTCGCTCTCGGCGGCTGCGGCGTTCGCGTGCAGCCGGCGTGCGCCTGCTGCCTCTTTGGCTGGGGCCGACGTCTCGCTGAGCAGCGCGGCGCCTGGGCCCGTGGTGCAGACCGTCAACGTGCACCTGACCCCTTGCGGGGCCGGCGGTTCGCCGGCTGGCGCGGCCCCCGGCGCGGGTCCGTCGACCCGGGACGTGGGTACGCAGACGGAGCCCGAGGAGCCGGCGCCCCGCCCGCCTCTGGCCGCCCCGCCCCGCGCGCCCCGAGCGGCGCGCGCTGAGGCCTGGGCCTACGCGGTCTGGGCGTGCCCAGCGGCCTCGGATCTCGTGGGGGCCCATTGCGGCGCGCGGCGTGCTTGGGAAGCCATCGCCAGGCGGATCGGCGGGTATCGCTCCTTCCGCGGCGACCGCCTGCGCCGCTACGCCTCGGAGGACGAGGCGCTTGCTGGCTACGCGGTTCTCCTCCCGCTGATGGCCACCGACCTCTCCGCAGGGTGGGGGCCGCATGTTTTGGCCTCGGACGCCTCGCATCTGGCCGGAGCGTCCGTCAAGACGCCTGCCTCAATGCCCACCGCCAGAGCTTTTTGGCGCCAGCGCGAGCAGCGAGGCGCTCGTACATGGCTCTGCCCCTCAGGCTGGGCTGCCCTTGCCAACCCCGAGGACGGCGCCGCCCTGCAAGACATGGAGGAGGATGCCGCACCACTCCCTGGTGTCGTTGACCCGACGGCCTCGCTGATCGAGTACTTCGACGTGCTGGAGCTCTGCTGCGGGGAGGAGGCCCGCCTCATGGGCTACCTCGCGGACCGGGGCCTGCGTGCAGGCCCGAGGATAGACATCAAGTGCCGCAAATACTGGGGCCTGGTCGACTCACGCTTGGCGGAGTGGATAGTATGGCTGATCTGGCAGAGGCGCGTCAAGATGACTATATCACAGGTTCCATGCACCAGCTTCTCCATCGCGAGGCACCCGAGGCTCAGGTCCCGGATGCGGCCCTGGGGTTTCGACCCATCTTCGACTCCGACGCGTCTGGGGAACGTTCTCTTCAGGGTGGGCATGCTGGCGCTGTTCGCCCATCTCCTCTCGGGCCACGGTACCGGCCTGCACGGGCACCCCCTGACGGCCTACTCCTGGTGCACGCACATCGTCGAGTTTCGGCTGACGCACGAGGCCGTGGAGCGCTTCGACCTCTCGATGTGCCAGTTCGGCGCGCCGTGGAAGAAGGACACTAGCCTCCTGGTCGTGCGGGGCTCCTGACTGGCGCCTATGTCGAGGCGCTGTCGTGGAGGGCACAAGCACGCGGTCTTGGAGGGCGGCCTGACCCCCAAAGCCGCGCTCTACCCGCACGGCTTCTGCTCCGAGCTGTCCAAGCTGATCGCCGACAACCTGGGCGGACCGACTCCGCCGCCACCGGCGGAGAGCTCGGCGCCTGCTGGAGCGTTCGAGGCCCTCTGGCTGAACAACTACGTCGGCTTCGCGCCCTGGCAGCTGCACTGCCACCGCCTCTTCCGCAACCCCCCCACACATCAACTTGCTGGAGATCGACGCGAACTGCGACGCGGTGGACGAGCAGGGCCTTCGGTTCCCTGATTGCAAGCACGACCTCCTCCTGGACCCCCGCGTCTCGATCGGGGCCATCAGCAAAGGCCGCTCCTCATCGACTGCGATCAACGAGCTCTTGAGAGGGGGGGCCCCGTTGCAGCTGGCCACGGGTTCCTACGTCGGATGCCACTTCGTGCCGACGCGACTGCAGCCAGCCGACGCCCCGTCGCGCACGCTCCGCGACCCGGCGAGCGATTTGGCCCGCGAGGCCGAGGCTCCGTCTCCCGCTCCGAGCTGGCTGGCTGGCCTCGAGGCTGGGGGCGCCTCAGCCTTCCGCGCTTGGGCTGCGCTCCCGCTGCAGCGCCAGCAGCAGTCGCGGTGGGCCTGGCTGGTGGCGTGCCTCTGGTGGCGCGGGCTCCTGCGGCTCGCCCCTCGACCGCGGGTGCGCGACCCCGCGCTGGGCTTCCCGGGCGAGGGCCCGCGCGGCGGAGGCGGCGCGCCGAGGAGGCCCCCCCCATGGAGGCGAGCAGGGTTTCATCCCCTGGTCAGGTGACGGCCCGGCTCCTCCCGGGCACGGCCAGCCTCCATCAGGGCCGGGCTCGCGGAGCCTCGGCACCGGCCTCCTGCGCCGCTGCTGCCTGGCCGGCGGACCCGCGGGCCCGCCCGGTCGGGCTCTGGGTGCTGCTGCTGCTGTGGGGCCCTACGGCCGCGCCGCGCCCGCCGACCTCCCGCCCCGCGGGGGTGGGCCTGGCGGCCACGCGCAGCCTGACGCCAGTGGTCCATGGGCGCCGTGCGGCCCTCGCCCCGCAGCCCCAGCAGTGGCTGGCGGACCGCGGCGAGCCCAGCTGGGACCTGTTCATCCTGATGGACCCAGCTCCCGTGGCCCGCTACCTGGCCAAGTGCGGCCCGGTTTTGCACGACACGATGCGGAGCCGCCACGACTACGACGAGACGACCTATGCGGTGGTGGACGCAAATCGGGCCCTCCGTCACCCACTCGACGCGACGTGGGACGTCTCCTCCACGTTGGAGCACCTGACGCCTGGCTCGAACCACCAGGCGATGCCGGAGGCGCTGCTGCTCGCCTCGGTGAGCCTTGCACTGGCGCTGGGCTGGTGCGACGTCGCCGGCGGCCCGCTCCTCGGCTTCTCCAGGATGGGGAGGCCCTTCGAGTTCCTGACGCTGAGGTTCGGGGATCAGGTGCTCCCCTCGCAGACGCTGGACCGTCTGTAATCACGGTATGTGCACGGGCGCGCGCCCAAAATGAGACGCGTGGGAGCACGCCGCGAGCACATCTAGAGTGATCTCCCACATGCGGTGCATGTCCTCATGGCCCCCTCACTTCTGTCCTCCCCTCGTCTCCCTCTCTTGCATGGTGGTGCCCGTGTTTTCAGATGTTGTCTGGATTCCCCCAGGGTGTCTTCGGAATTCAACTTTCAGACAGAGGGGGCAGCACCCCAGCGCCCCTCCGCCCGGGAGGGACCTCGTTGGGTATAGGCTCACAGATTCGCCAGACTGGGTCCGCTACCGGGGCCGAGGGCTCTCCGGTAGGTGGCTAGTCCTTTAAATCTTGGAGGTCCGGGCCAGTTCGCTCATCGCGGACCTCCCGTGTTCCCTCCGCTGTAAAGTCTGGCTTTCCGCCGAGGCTGCCGGCGCCCCCCCCCCCTGGGCGGGCCCGCCTGGCAGCTTCTGCCTCCGAGTCGTTTGCCGAGGCCGAGCGACGTCGACCCCCGCACTTCCGGCCCCCGTCCTCGCGTGCCGCCGCCGCTGCCAACAGAGCTCTTCGGCGCCCTCTTCGCTCGTCCCTCCCCCTCCCCGTCTTCCACCAAGAGCGCGCTTTTTGGCTAGCCGAGGCCGGCCCTAACCGCGGCCGCCCTCGTGTTTTCATAATGTTTGCAGAGGCAGTGGCGAGCCCGGAAAAGTGGAGCGGCCTTGGGGTTTATGAGGAGCTTTTTCAACAGAGGAAGGGCATCGCTGATTGCAGTGATTCCTCGACGCGCGGGGGCTCTGGCTTCAAGCTCCCCCGTGCCCACCCACCCTTGGCTAGCCGAGGCCGGCCCTAACCGCGGCCGTCCTCGTGTTTTCATAATGTTTGCAGAGGCAGTGGTGAGCCCAGAAAAGTGGAGCGGCCTCGGGTTTTAAGAGGAGCTTTTTCAGCAGAGGAAGGGCATCGCTATATATATATATATATATATATATATATATATATAATAATATATATATTATATATATATATAATATATATATATACATATGCGTGTACATATACATATATATATATATAATATATATATATACAAATACACACACATATATAATTTGTATATATATATACACATATCGGAGTCGGGCCCGGGGGCGGCCCGGGGCGGTGCCGGTAATCCCCATGGGGGGTGCAGGGCGCCCCCGGGAGCGTCCCGAAGGGCCCCTGGGACCGCCAGGAACAGATCGAGACCGCCGGAAACAGCCTGCGAGCGCTCCAAGACGCGTATAGATAGCCTCAGGAATGGCCAAAGCCCCGAAGACGTTCCAAGAGAGCTCCATGAGGCCCCGAAGGCATCCCAAGAGGCTTCCCAAGAGAGCCGCGGCAAACCAAAATCGTTGATTTTTATTGTTTTTTTTCTAGGCTTTGGGCCTTCTCGCTTTTTCAGGGTTCCGACGCTCCTAGACCGTCCAACTCCCAAAACCGCTCCAAGACGGCCGAAGAGGCCCCCAAGACCGCCCCAAGACGGCCCAAGAGACCCCCACAATCGTCCCAAGACGGCCCAGGAGAGCCCCAAGATGGCCCAGGGGCCGCCCAAGACAGTTCCAGGAGAGCCCCGACAGGGCTTCAAGACTGCCTAAGCGAGCCCAGCGGGCCCCAAGAGGGCCCCGCGAGGCCCCAAGAGGCTCCAAACAGGCCCCCAAGAGCCTCCCTGGAGGCCCCCAAGAGGCCCCCAAGATGCCCCAAAATAGCCCTGAGCGCGCCCCAAGACGCCTCCAGGAGAGCCCAACAGGTCTCCGAGAGAGCCCCCAATAGGCCCACTGGAGGCCCGCAGGAGGTCGTCCCCATCATGTTCCCGGAAGGCGGTCCGGGAACATGATTCCGCGCCTTGGAGGAGTATTCTGCGCCTTCCGAGGCGCCTTGGACGAAGTACGATTCATATTCTTGAACGCTTTCCAGGAACATGTTTTCCCACCATTTCGGAACGCTTTCCTACTGTTGCGGTGCTCTGGGGGGAAGGGACGGGGGTCCGGGAACATGATCGGGAGGTTAGGGAACGAGGGTTTGGAGAGGAGCAGTAGGACAGACGGACGGGGCCCGGGGGCGGGGGTGGGGTGGTGCCACCGGTTGGCATGGCCGCCCCGGGCGTCCTGTGGGGTCCACGAACCCGCCCAAGACGGCCCATGAGGCCCCAAAGACAGCCCAAGAGACCCACAAGACAGCCTCAGCGAGGCCCAAGAGGGCCCCAAGACGCTCAAGAGCGCCCCAACAGCGCCCGAGATGGCTTGAAGATGGCCGAAGAGGGCCCCAAGAGGGTCTGCAAGAGGCAAACACCGGCCCATTCCCATTCGTAAAGCATGCATTTTCAGCATACTCGTTTGCTTGGTCCTCACAGTGCCCGAGACGCCCCCGAGCCCCAAGACAGCCCAAGAGAGACCCAAGAGGGCCCACGACGGCCCAAACGGGTCGTCCTGTGAGGCTCACGGAACCCCCCAAAGACGGCCCAAGAGGCCCCAAAGCCGGCCCAGGAGGCCCCCAAGACGGCCTCAGGAAGGCCCAAGAGGGCCTCGTTCGAAATCATGTTCCCAGAAGCCTCTCCGGGAACATGATTTCCGGGTTTCTAGGACGCCCAAGAGGGCCCCAGGACGGCCCCAAAAGGGCCCTAAAAGGACCTTCAAAAAGGCCCGGATGGCCACAGTTCGTTGATTTGCGTGAGATGTTGTTGGATTTCTTCCGCGCGGAGGAGACGGAGAGGGCGAAGGAGGAGGAGGAGGAGGAGGAAGAGGAGAAGGAGGAGGAGGCAGGGAGGAGGAGTGGAGGGGAGGAGGGGGGGAGAGAGGAGGAGGCTCGAGGGCGATCGACGATCGGCGACGACGACCGGCGACGGTGATTGACGACGACGACGACGACGACGACGATGACGACGACGACGACGATCGACGACGGTCGACGACCGACGACGACGACGATCGACGACGATGACAATAGTCGACGGCGCCGATCGACGATCGACGGCGACGACGACGGCCACGCCGACGGCGGCGACGCTGCCCGCGTGACAGCCCAAGAGGCACACAAGACAGCCTCATCGAGGCCCCAGAGGGCCCCAAGACGTCCAAGAGCGCCTCAAGAGGGCCCGAGATGGCTTGAAGATGGCCGAAGAGGGCCCCAAGAGGGCCTTCAAGAGGCAAAACTTTACCCATTCCTCGTGTAAAACGTACAATTTCAGCATACTCGCTTGCTTCGTCCTCAGAGTGGCCCCCGAGGAGCCCCAAGACAGCCCAAGACGGCCCCAAAGGCCCCAAAGCCGGCCCAGGAGGCCCCCAAGACGGCCTCAGGGAGGCCCAAGAGGGCCTCGTTCGAAATCATGTTCCCAGAATTTTCTCCGGGAGCATGATTTCCGGGTTCCCAGGACGCCCAAGAGGGCCCCAGGACGGCCCCAAAAGGGCCTAAAATGACATTCAAAAATTCCCAGAGGGCCACAGTTCGCTGATTTTCGCGAAATGTTGTTGGATTTCTTCCACGCGGAGGAGACGGAGAGGGCGAAGGAGGAGGAGGAGGAGGAGGAGGAGGGGGAGGAGGAAGAGGAAAAGGAGAAGGACGAGGCGGGGAGGAGGAGTGGAGGGGAGGAGGGGGGGAGAGAGGAGGAGGAGGCTCGAGGGCGATCGACGATCGGAGACGACGACCAGCGACGGTGATTCACGACGACGACGACGACACGACGACGACCGATGACGATCGACGACGATGACAACAGTCGACGCCGCCGATCGATGATCGACGGCGACGACGACGACGGCCACGCCGACGGCGGCGACGCTGTCCGACAGCCTCAGCGAGGCCCAAGAGGGCCCCAAGACGTCCAAGAGCGCCTCAAGAGGGCCCGAGATGGTTTGAAGCTGGCCGAAGAGGGCCTTCAAGAGGCAAAAATCGGCCCACTCCCGTTGTACAACGTACGTTTTCAGCATACTTGCTTGCTTGGTCCTCACAGTGCCCCAGACGCCCCCGAGCCCCAAGACAGCCCAAGAGAGACCCAAGAGGGCCCAAGACGGCCCAAAAGGGTCGTCCTGTGAGGCTCACTGAACCCCCAAGACGGCCCAAGAGGCCCCAAAGTTGGCCCAGGAGGCCCCCAAGACGGCTTCAGGGAGGCCCAAGGGGCCTCGTTCGAAATCATATTCCCAGAATCCTCTCCGGGAACATGATTTCCTGGTTCCCAGGACGCCCAAGAGGGCCCTAAGACGGCCCCGGAAGGCCCTAAATGGACGTTCAAAAAGGCCCGGAGGGCCATAGTTTGTCGATTTGCGCGAGATGTTGTTGGATTTCTTCCGCGCGGAGGAGACGGAGAGGGCGAAGGAGGAGGAGGAGGAGGAGGAGAAGGAAGAGGAGAAGGAGGAGGAGGCGGGGAGGAGGAGTGGAGGGGAGGAGGGGGGGAGAGAGGAGGAGGCTCGAGGGCGATCGACGATCGGCGACGACGACCGGCGACGGTTATTGACGACGACGACGACGACGACGACGACGGTCGACGACCGACGACGACGACGACGATAGAAGACGATGACAACAGTCGACGTCGCCGATCGACGAACGACGGCGACGACGACGACGGCCGCGCCGACGGCGGCGACGCTGTCCGCGTGCGCAGAGCCACCCTGGACCCAGTCTTTTCTGCATCGTTCGAAATCCTGTCCCCGAAGCGTCTCCGGGAACATGATTTCAGGAGGAGGAGGAGGAAGAGGAAGAGGAGGCAGATTAGGAGGAGGAGGAGGAAGAGGAGGAGGAGGAGGAGGAGGAGGAGGAGGAGGAGGAGGAGGAGGAGGAGGAGAGGAGGATGAGTGGGCGGGAGGGCTCGGGGCCGATCGACGATCGGCGACGGTGATCGGCGACGGTGATTGACGATGACGACGACGGTCGTCGACGGCGACGACCGACGACGACGACGACGATGGACGACGATGACAACAGTTGACGCCGCCGATCGGCGAACGGCGACGACGACGACGTCTTCACAGTGCCACCCCGAGGAGCCCCAAGACGGCCCAAGAGGGACTCAAGATGACCCATGATAGCTACAAGCCAGCCCAAGAGAGCCCCAAAAGGCACCCAACAGAGCCACAACGGGGGCAAGCAGAGCTGCCCATAGAGATTCTCGGGAGGCCTCTTCCGCAGCGTCCGAAATCTTGTTCCCCGATGCCTCTATCGGAACATGATTTCGGGGCTCCCAGGACGCCCAAGGGGGCCCGGGCCCTAAGACGGCCCCGACAAGACCTAAAAGGACGCTCGAAGAAACCCGGAGGGGCACAGTTCGTTGATTTCCGCGACACGTTGTTGGATTTCTTGCACGCGGAGGCGGTGGAGGAGGAGGAGGAGGAAGAGGAAGGGAGGAAGAGGAGATGGACGAGGAGGAGGAGGAGGAAGAGGAGGACGAGGGGGGGAGGACGGGTGGAGTGAAAGGGGGGCGGGGGGAGGAGGAGGGAAGAGGGATGATGATGATGCTGATGATGATGTGATGATGAGGATGAGGATGATGATGATGATGATTCGGATGATGCTGATGATGATGCTGATGATGATGATGATGGGGAGGGGGGGGGAGGGGGAGAGGAGGAGGAGGAGGAGGAGAAGGAGGAGGAGAGGAGGAGGAGGAGGGGAGGGGGAGGAGGAGGAGGAAGAGGAGGCGGAGGAGGAGGCGAGGAGGACGAGGAGGAGGAGGAGAGGGGAGGAGGAGGAGGAGAAGGAGGAGGAAGAGGAGGAGGAGGAGGAGGAGGAGGAGGGGAAGGGACGAGGAGAGGAGGAGGAGGAGAGGAGGAGAGGAGGAGGAGGGGCGGAGGAGGGAGCAGGAGGAGGGGGGCAGGATGTGGAGGAAGAGGAGAGAAGGAGGAGGAAGAGCAAGAAGGAAGCCTTCCCCGAGTGTTCCCTTTTATCCGATGTGGCCCAATGCTTGCGCGGCGTCGCAGTGCCGTTTGGCGAGCCATGTAGTCTGAACAGGAGGAGGAGAAGGAGCAAGAGAAGGAGAAGTGAGAGGAGGAGGAGGAGGAGGAGGAGGAGGAGGAGGAGGAGGAGGAAGACGAGGAGGAGGCGGAGGAGGAGGAGGAGGAGAAAGAGGAGGAGGAGGGAAGGAGGAGGGAGAGGAGGAGGAGGAGGAGGAGGAGGAGGAGGAGGAACATGATGAAGATGATGATGGTGATGGTGATGGTGATGATGATGAGGAGGAGGAGGAGGAGGAGGAGGAGGTGGGGAGGGGAGGGGGGGGGGGGGGGGGGGGAGGAGGAGGAGGAGGAAGTGTGGAGGAGGAGGAAGAGGAGGAGGAGGAGGAGGGAAAGTAGCAGGATAAGGAGGAGGGGGCGGAGGAGGAGGCAGAAGAGAAGGATGAGGATGAGGGAAAGGAGGAGGAGGGGAGGAAGGGGGCGGAGGAGGAGGAAGGGGGGAAAGGAGGGGACGATGGGGGGAGGAGGAAGAGTAGGACGAGAGGGGGGGCAGGGGGAAAGAGGAGGACGAGGAAGAGGTGTCGTTTTCGGCCGCCTCGGGCCGCTTGGGGGTGAGGAGCGCCCGCAAGCTTTTCGAACCACGACCATGAAACTCGACGAATAACCGAAGTGCATTCAGCCTTCAACCTCCTCGTCCGTTGTTTAACCGTTGCCCCGGACGAACCTAGAACCTAAGCGCGCGCGTAGCGCGCGTGGTTCTAGTATATATATATGTGTGAGGGGGCCGGTCGGTCATTCACTGTCCCTGGGCGCGTGGCTGAAGTGGGACTCCGCGGTGCGAATTATCGTTGTTGTTGTTTGTTGGTTGTTGTTTGTTGTTTGTTGTTCGGTGTTTGTTGTTGTTGTTGTTGTTGTTGTTGTTGTTGTTGTTGTTGTTGTTGTATGTTGTCGTCGTCCCACCCGCAACCCGCCCCGCGACCCACCCGCGACCCACCCCGCGACCCACCCCACGACCCACCCCGCGACCCACCCGCGACCCACCCGCGACCCGCCCGCGACCCACCCCGCGACCCGCCCGCGGCCCACCCCGCGACGCACCCGCGACCCACCCGCGACCCACCCGCGACCCACCCGCAACCCACCCGCGACCCACCCCGCGACCCACCCGCGACCCACCTTCGACCCAAACCACGTTCAAGGTACAAACCGCCATTTTCGGCGCCTGCGGCGGGCTTTTTCTTGCATTCCTTCCAGGTGGAGAGCCCGCGACCCACCCCGCGACCAACTCGCGACCAACCCGCGACCCAAACCACGTTCAGGGTACAAGCCACATTGTTCGGCGCCTGCGGCGAGCATCTTTTGCATTCATTTCAGGTGGAGAGCCCGCGGCCCACCCGCGACCACGTTCAGGGCACAAACCAAATTATTCGGCGCCTGCGGCGGGCATCTTTTGCATTTGTTCCCGGTGGAGAACCCGCGGCCCACCCGCGACCCAAACCGCGTTCAGCGTACAAACCAATTTTTTTGGCGCCTGCGGCGGGTTGCTTTTGCATTCCTTCCAGGTGGAGGTGGAGAGCCCGCGACCCACCCGCGACCCAAACCACGTTCACTGAACAAACCAATGCCGCACAAGCGCGGCGGCGGATTTTTGCATGCCGTTTGAGCCCGCAACGACCTCTTCAAGCCCCGCGCATCCTTACCAGCCCGTTCAGCAATTTTGCCCTGGCGAGTTGCCTTGATCAGAGAAGTCGGGGAGCACAAAGTGGAAAAAAAGGATTGCGTTGCCGTTATCTTGGGGAAGGAGGGGGAGGCACGAGGAAAAAACAGGCGACGAGGAGGACGCGGAAGAAGAGAGGATGTAAGGAGAATGTGGAGAAAGATGACGAGAAGGAGCAGGAGGACGAGGAGGGGGAGGAGGGGGAGGAGGAGGACGAGGAGGGGGAGGAGGGGGAGGAGGGGGACGATGATGATGATGATGATGGACGACAATGGGAGGACGATGATGGAGGCCGGTGAGGGGGAGGACGACAATGGGAGGACGATGATGGAAGGACGAGGGGGGGAGAGGGAGGACGAGGAAGAAGAGGAGGAGGAGGATGAGGAGGAGGACGAGGTGGAAAAGGAGGATGACGATGACGATGAGGACGAGGACGAGGACGAGGAGGAGGAGGAGGAGGAGGAGGAGGAGGAGAGCGCCATCGACAGGGAAGGTAGGGGCCACGAGGTCCGCCGGCTCGACGACGTCCGCGTCGCCCGCGCCCACCCCCTCACTCTTATCCGCAATTGCGGGGTGTTACGTACATAAATATATATATAGAGGGAGAGAGGGAGAGAGAGAGAGAGAGAGTAAAAAAAAAAAAAAGAAAGCCGTGCACGTCAGAGGTGCATTGCCAAGATGGTGAACACATCAGAGTGAGGGGGCCGAACGGTCATTCACTGTCCCTGGGTGCGTGGCTGAAGTGGGATTCCGCGTGTTGAGTCACGTTTTGGGTTGTCTCGCTTATGTTGTTCTCTATGTTGCCCTCGCTGTTGGCCACTCTGGCCCGTACTTGACGGCCAGCTCGCTTTTGTCTCGGTCGGTATTTTTCCATGCACAGTCTGCGCTCGGGTAGTTTACAGTATCACCTATTAGCTGCAAGCCTGTTTGGGCTTGAGCCAAAATGGTTACGGACGTGCTGCATGCACATCCAAGGAAGACGTGTATAACATTACAGCATGCCGCGGTGAGCGCCGAATGGCGCCACCAGACCGGCTTGCGCCGCGGTGAGCGCCACGGGGCACCACCAGACCAGCCTCGAGACAGACGTGCCGCGGTGAGCGCCACGGGGCGCCACCAGACCGGCCTTGAGACAGACGTGCCGTGGTGAGCGCCACGGGGCGCCACCAGACCGGCCTTGAGGCAGACGTGCCGCGGTGAGCGCCACGGGGCGCCACCAGACCGGCCTTGAGACAGACGTGCCGCGGTGAGCGCCACGGGGCGCCACCAGACCGGCCTTGAGGCAGACGTGCCGCGGTGAGCGCCACGGGGCGCCACCAGACCGGCCTTGAGGCAGACGTGGGACGATTCGAGGCTCCCAGGAAAGCAGCAAAAGGCGAGGCCACAGCCCAGGGGCGCGCCCAAGAGAGCGCAAGCCTAATTGGGGTCAGACTGCACACCGGGGTCCGGCCACCTAGCTGCGGCTCGTTGGCCGCCTTCGTCTGGCTTTCGGAGAAAATAAATCGCACCCTACTTGCATCATCACGTATCCTGGAAAACAAGGATGCCGCCACACAGTCGAAATGCCCAGTGCTTATGAGGACACCTCCGGGGGCTCCGCGGACCTCTCCACAAGTCGTCCCCCTCTGAGCGCGCACGCAGAAGGACGCTTCGAAGCTCGCGCCCGGAGGAAAACTGCAAAGCAGGTGCATCAGGTGACCATGAGCGCCATCTGTCGTAACGCCCTGAGTGCGCTCATTTCTTCAATTCTCAAGCCGCTCCGCTGGCAATGCACAGGTCGTCTATGTAGATAGCCAACCAGTCCGCCGCGTAGCCGTCGAAGACACGTCGCATCACTGCCTGGAAAGCCTGCGGCCCGTCGCATGGCCCAAATGGCAGGGACTCCCACGCGTAGAGACCAGAGAAAGTGCAAATTGCCAAAATCTCCCGTGCCCGCGGCGTCAGAGGAAGGTGATTGAAGCCGCTCACGGCGTCCAGCGAAGAAAGCCACCGTCTGCCAGCACACCGTCGCAATGTATCATCAACCCGCGGGATCGGGTAGTACATGCGACGAGTCACGGCGTTAACACGACGATAGTCGCACACCAGGCGCCCGTTCGGCTTCGACGCCTGTGGGACCACGAAGGCCGGCGTAGACCAGGCGCCAACGTGTCGTGTCAGAAGCCCCATCGCCAAGTTCTTTGATATGTGGGCCTCGCATTTTGCAGCCTCAGCAGGGCTCTTGCGATACGGCTGCTGCGAGATCGGGGCAGCACCGGCCACGTCGACATCATAGGCAGCACCGCTCACTCGCGTGAATGATGCGCCTTCGATCCACAGGGCCTCCCGCCACTCCACACACACCCACACTAAGGCTGCACGATCCTCATCTGATATGTGGGGGTTGGCACGGGCAAGCTGCCAAGCCTCGAAAGCGATGATCTCGGCGTACCGTGCTGTCGACCTGGCTGCCGTATCGAAGACAATCTCGTCCGTCTTGATCCTCCGAAGCTCGTCGGCGTCCATGGCCTTCGGCACGACGGACCTCCGGGAGCCGTCGATGAATACGTTGGGCACCTCCGGAAACGTGTCCTCCAGAGTCGGCGAAGCAGCGGCTATGTCCTCAGGACGCGCCGGCGGCTCCTCGGCAGCAGGCGCTGCATGAGGCCGAAATGTCAAATGCAACGCCTCCGCTGCTCTGCGGGAGCGCGCGTCCAGGCGACTGTCAGACAAACGAGCCTCCGCGCGAAGATCCACGTAGGGAACGTCGGCGCGCACCTCGGTCAGGGTCGGGTCGAACGTCTCCACTCCGTCAGCACGCAGGTAGAGCCGGGCCCACGTGCCGTCTGCTCGCATGCCAAAGCGGGCCAGGGAGACCAAGAGGCGACGAGGGTAGCTCACCCTCACCTCGCCGAGGAAAGCTCCGTCCGAACCCTCGGCCAGCAACAGCACGCCAGGAGTCGCCTTCGACCACCGCCGCCGTGCATCCTCTCGTAGAAGCGGCGCCTCGGCGGACGGCGAATCCTCGTCCAACCGCAGTGGGCGGCAAACGGCCGCCGGCACCAGGGTCAATCGAGAAGTCGCGATGCCGTGCTCTCCAGCCGGCGCGCGCGGAACCAAGGTCTCGCTGTCCAGCTCCGCCAGCACTGCGCGGTGCTCCCCGATCATGCGGATGATGCGGTACGGGCCCTCCATCGCCTCGAGGAGGCCCTTGCTCGGGTCGCCCACGCGCGGCGGCCGCTCGAGCATGACCATGTCGCCCGCGCGGAAGACCTGCCAGCGCGCCTTGCGGTCCCTCGCCATGGCTGCCTTCACCTCGTAGTCGTCCAAGTAGGCCTTAAAGCGGGACGTGATGGCCTTCCAGCCCACGACCATCGAGCGAAGCCACTCGTCCTCGACCATGGCTGCCGGAACCGTGGCCCAAGGGGCCAGCGAGCGCCAGCGAGCGCTGCGTCGGCAGCGCAGCGGCCCAACCATGAACAAGGCGGAAAGGGGTCACCTGGCTGTCCGCAACCCGGTGATGGCGGAGGTGGTACTGCAGGCACGCCAGAAACTCGCCCCACAGCTGCGGGGAGCTCTTGGCGAGCTCGTGCACCAGCAGCCGCAACGTCGTCGCCATCTGCTGGTGGCTCCTCTCGACGATGCCGTTGATCCTCGGGGTGTAGGCCGGTGTGGTATACGGCCGCATGCGGAGCAGCACCAAGACCTCCTGCATCAAGTCGTTCACGAACTCGCGGCCCCTATCGCTCTGCACGACCCTCGGGAACGTGCCCAACTCCCAGATGATGGATGAGAAGGTTCTGGCCGTGTCCGTCTTGGACTTCGTGTTCTGGCTGCGGAGCGTGGGGTACCGAGTAAAGACGCAGATCAGAGTGAAGACGTATCGCCACCCTTCCTTGCTGCCAGGGCACCACGGCCCCTGCAAGTCGATCTGGACGGTGTCGAATGGGGTCCGCGGATGCTCAGACCGGGTGAGGGCCAACCGACCCGGGCGACGGTCTGAGGCGCAAGTCGGGCAGCGCTCGATGAATCGAGCCAGGTCGTTGGACATCGAACTCCACCATGCTGTCGCCCTCAATTTCACAAGGGCCTCCTCCAGCTTCGCATGGCCGCCGTACTCGCCCGCGTGGGCGGCCAGCATCGCCCAGTTCCTCCACGTCGTTTTCACGGCGCGATCCCGGTGGGGATCGCGCTCCACCTCGGGAATCAACGCTCCTGCCGGAAGTACTGGGACTGCGGCCGGATCTCCAGGGAGCTCCGGAGTCAGCCGTCGAAGCAAAGCACCGTCTTCGCCGATGCAGAACCTGGCAGCCTCCCTCCTCAAGCGGGCCGCATCCTCCTGCGTGAGGCCGTGGGCCCGGAGGTCCACGCTAGGCTTCACGACCTTCTCCGTCTCCCAGCTCAGGTACCAGAGCATTTTGGAGCACACGGGGTCGAGCTCCTGGGCCGTGACGACGTACGGACGGAGCGGCCCGGCTAGGCGGCCCAATCCTGTGCCATCGACGTGGCCGCGCCTGGCCTCGTCCTCCTCGTCCTCACGCCGCCTCACGCTCGGCTCCGCCTGGTGCTGCATCAGCTCCTCCTCATCCTCCTCATCCTGACGCCTCCTCACGCTCCTCCTCGCCTGGTGCTGCAGCTGTTCCTCCTCATCCTCCTCATCCTGATGCCTCCTCACGCTCATCTCCGCCTGGTGCTGCCTCTGCTCCTCCTCATCCTCCTCGTCCTGATGCCTCCTCACGTTCCTCTCCGCCTCCTGCAGCGTGAGGTCCTCCTCGAAGGCGATGGGCGTGGGCAGAGGTCCTCGGACCTTCAGTGCAGCGAAATCGCGACGGCCTCCTCCGCACTCCAGCACCGCGCCGTTCGGGAAGCGCGCGGCCAGACAGCGAGCGTCAGAACGCGAGCTTGCTCCCCGCTGCACCTGGTGCTCAGACCACACGTCGGGGAGTGGCGTCATCTCCGGCACGAGGTCGAAGAGCCTCGACATCAGGCCCGCGCGCAGCACAGCGGCAGCATGCACGAAGAACCACTGCGCAACGCCCTTGGCCGCCGACTCCATCGCCTCGGACTCGAAAGGCTGGACGAAGCGGTGCCGGTAAACCAGCTCGCGGACAGCAGGGTGGCAGGCGAACGCGGCCACAACAGCACCTTGGCCCAACGCTACGACTACGTGGGGTGGCCGGCGGCGCATTTGCCGCAGAAGCTCCAGGACGGCCGTGAAGAGCGAGCGACGCAGCTCCTTGCGGGAGGACGCGCTGTCTGGCCCCCGCGGCTGGCGGAACCAGAAGCCCAAGCCCTCCTCGTCTACCATGGGCGCGTCGGCCTCCACCACGAGCGGCGCGAAGAGATCAGCCTCTTCGGAGCGGGCGGCCACGAGCAGCCTCTCCACCTCCTTCGCGAATGTGCCGGGCTCGACGGCCTCCCAAGAAGGCACGGCGAGCACCTTCAGGATGTTGCGGAATCCTCCACCTCCTGTGGCAACGAACACCTCCCCAGCCTCCACCTCCTCCAACTCCCAAGGAGACCGGAATAGCGACCATCGAGCGTCCGCAAGCTGTTGGAGAGTCAGGGTGTCCTCGAACTCCGTCTGCTTGAAGTCCGCGGCGAGCTCCGAGGGGTTCTTGAGCAGCCAAGCCCGCCGTGCCAGCAAGGCGTCACGATCCCGGGGGTTCCTGGACAAACCATCGGAAGGGTTCACTTTGCCAGCCAAGAAGCAGACGATGACGCCGCTCTGAAGGATGATGCCCCACCACCGGATCACCTTCTCGCCGCACTCCTCGGGAGGGATCATGGACACGGAGGTGTTGTTCCGGTGGTCCGTCCAAGCCAGGGTCCGATAACCGGCGCGCGCAAATCGGGGCGAACTCGAGGACCGCCTCCTTCATCATCCAAAGCTCTCGCTGCCAGGCCGGCCAAGCCTGCTGCGCCGTAGTGAACGACCGGGAACACATAGCAAGAGGTCGCGGCTTGCCGAGCTCGGCGTCCAGCTGGAAGAGCGCCGCGCCTCCGCCCAGGAGCGAAGCATCAAGAACGATCTCGAAGCATCTACCTGTGCGCTCCCAGTCCGCCGCGGCCGCGTAGTCCGGCACGCAGAGGGCGATGAACTCCGCGACGAGCTTCTGGATCATGCGGAAGGAAGCCATCCCCTCCTCATCCAAAGCGCCGTAGTTGTCGTCCACCTCCTTCTTGAGGTACCTGCGGAGTCCCGCGCTCTCCCTCGAAAACGCGGTCGACAAGAATGGCCTCAACCAGTTCACGCTGCCGAAGAACTCCCCTAACTGGCCCTTCGTCGTGGGCGGTGGGAAGTCCATGATGCCCTGGACCTTGGCTGGGTCAGGCTTCTGCCCCTCCCGCCCCGTGATCGTGCCAAGCAGGCGCAGCTCGGGCTGGAGCAGCTGGCACTTCGAGAGTTTAAACGACAGTCCACCGTTGGCCGCCGTCTCGAGGACAGCGGAGAGGCGAACGAGGTGCTCGATGACCGTAGGATCTGCGGCACGAAACGCCGAGCGGAAGTCATGCTCGCGCTGCGCCAAGGCCGAGGCCGAAAGACAGGGCGCTGGGGGCCCAGCGAAGATCACCTCTCCTATCTCCTCATCCTCGACTGTCTCCTCGGCCGCCTCCCTCCACGCCACCTGCAACTCTTCGTCCGCCTCCTCCTCCTCGCCTAGCCTCGCCACGGGCGCGCCTGGCTCGATGTGCAGCGGCGCGTCCTCAGGAGCCCGCGCGAGCACCTCAAGCTCCTCCTCTTCCTGCTCTTCCTCCTCCTCCTCCTCTGCCTCCGCCGCAGCAGCGAAGGCGTCGCAGAAGTCGCACGGCCCTTCCACCACAGACGGCTCACCGCACGGCAAGAGCCAGTTGGGAACACTGCGGCTACTACCGCACAGAGCCGCGAGTGAACGATGAGGAACCGCGACCTTGGCCACCCGCTCCTCGCCGGCAGGCACGTAGACATCCTCCGTGGCCCGGAAGACGTGCTGAACCCCGCGCTGTTCCTCAGCGACCTCCTCGCGGCCGCACGGGCGACCGAGCTCAGCACGAGCACAAGTCAGGCCCAACTTCCGCACGACGTGGTGCTCCAGAGTCGTGTCGATGTGCAACCCCTCTGGCCCCACAGTGCGGGCGCCGAGCAGAGGATAGCCTCCGCCATCGCGCTCGTCTGGGACGACGCGGTACTCGATCGGCACGGTCTTCGAAGAGCCGCGATAGTCGTGGAAGGTGGTGTAGAGGACGCAGCCGTACTTGATGTCCACCGGCTCCGCGCTAGCGAACCCTATCAGCCTGATAGGCGGCCGGTACTCCATCAGCTCCCCAATGGGGTAATCTTTGGAGCCAGGATCGGTGTCGGCGTGCTGCCGGATGATACGCATCACCAGGCTCTCTGGAATCGTCGTCGCCGCCGCGCCTGTGTCCTTGCAGCCCTTGACGCGCACGCCCCCGAAGGAGATCCACAGCTTGTGGTTGCGGCCCGGCTCTGGGCGAGGTCGCGGCCGAATGTTCGCGATGTCCGCGAACCGGCGCAAGGGCGGGGACACGGCCAGCTGCGCCTCGGGCGGCCCGGAGGGCGCGTCGTCGGCAGGGAAGGGGATCTCCTCTGTCGGTAGGGCCGCCTCGTCCTCCAGCTCGTCGAACGCGTAGCGTTCCTCGGTCGAGCTTCGCTGGGCGACATGGCCTGCAGATGGAGCTGCAGAATCCTTCCGGCCCTCGGGTCGGCCCCAGCTTCAGGCTTCGTCACGGAATGCACCCGCAGCGCTTGCTCCGACGAGAACTCCTTCTCGCAGGCTTCGCAACGATGCACTGGCAGGCCTCCTCCCCCTTTACCTCCACCAGCTGCTGGGCTGGACGGCGGAGCCGGGAAATGAGGATGTCGCCGATCAGCCGGTCCGTGTTGAAACCGGCACCTGTCGCCGAACTTGCAGGTCCCGTCCTTCTGCCAGTTCCAACATGATCCTCCTCCTCCCTTGCCCCCTCCCTTGGCCGCGGCGTCCCTGGCAGTCTCGGCGGCGAACTCCTCCTCGAGCCCCAGGTCCCGATAGTCCTCCTCCTCGCAGTGACCGACTCCAGGAAGCCGATGGTCAAGAGCAGTATGCCCCTTGCCCAAGCAAATGGCGCACTCCTTCGTCGGATCCGCTCCGCCCCGACGCTTACCGCTGGGACAGCCTCGACGTAAGTGTCCAACTCCACCACACATGTCACACGTGCTGGCACGCCCTGGCTGCAGTCGTCGCGAGCCTTCTCCTCCTGCTGCTGCTCCTCCTCCTCCTCCTTGGGGGTTCGAGCGGAAGCCGTGGCTCGGTTGCCCCAGCCGGCCGCCGAACCGTGCCTCGCGGTTGACCTCAATCTCCTCCGCGGCAAAGACCACGCGCTTCGTGTCCTGCACGGCGAAGAACGACCGGGCCATCTCCATAGCGGCCTCCAGATCCCGCACCAAGCCAACATTCCCTGTACGAGCGTCCGTGTACGGGGTCAGCATAAGATGGGTAGCGCACTCCTCCGTCAGCTTCTCGATGAAGTCCACCTTCACCTCCTCGCGGGCCTTTGCCAGGCCACTCCGCTCCAGATTCTTCAAGCAGCGCTTGTTGTCGGTCTGGAAGGCCATGTACTCCCGGATCTCCCCGTTCCTCATCGAACAGGCGTTGTACTCAGCACGAGCCCGCCGCTGGCGTTCCAGAAGAGGTCGATGAAAAGAACGCTTAAGATAAGCCTCAACCTCCTGCCACAAATCCTCACGCGCGGAATCCGTGCCCCTTTCGAGCGTCGCGTTGCGCAGCTCGTTGTCGTCGACGAACGTCTTGAAGTCCAAGAGCGGCACGCCGGAGAGTCCGCCTCGAAGCATCTCCAACTTCTCCTGGGCTGGGTAACCCTTCCCAGCGGAGGCCAGCATCATGACGCGCTTGAGGTCCTTGAAAAACCTCCACGTCGTAGTAGATGTCCGTGGCGTCGTACTTCGGCCACTCGACCTCCGCCTTAACCCTGATGTTCGTGCGTCCGGCGCTCCCTGAACCTGCTGCCGGCGCCGGTGGAGGAGCAGCTGGAGGCCTCGTCCTCAGCATCTCCTCGAGCGCCTCCACGCGCCCTCGAAGGTAAGCGCGGTCGAACTCCAGCGCACGCCGACCTCGCAGCGATGCTCGGGGGTGAGCCTCCTCTTCTTCCTCCTCATCCTCATCCTCGTCTTCGTACTCGTCGAAGCCTGATGGAGGATCCCCGCCGCCGCCTCCTCCTCCGTTGCCGCCATCTCTCGGCGGCCCTCGCCGGAAGGGCATTCCTCCGCGACCAGCGCCATCGTCCTGTCCACGACGCTCTCGCTGTCCTCCAGGCGACGGTGCACCTCCTCCAGGCGGCGGTGCACCTCCACCGCCTCCACCTGGAAACCCACGGCGGTCTCCCGCGCTCATCGCTGACGGACCCCCGCCGCCCCTCGCAGGCGGGAACCAACGCTCCCCTCTCTCCCTCTCCGCTGCGGCCGCTCCCTGCCAACCTCCCTTGGCTCCTCGCTCTCCCGCAGCACCCTGATACCCTCCTCGTGCAGGGCCCTCTGCACGAAACCTCGGCTGGTGGTCGAGCCGCTCGTCCGCACCTCCACGTGCTTCCGCGCGAGCCCCACGACGATCAGCTTCGTATCCAAACCTCTGTGGAAGCACCTCCGGCCTCCGCACTGCGCCCGAGGGACGTCCACCACGTCCAACCTGCTCCTCGCACGGCCGCCCTCCTTCCTCCTGGAGTCCAGCGGGCCCTCGTGCCCTCTCCTGCAGGCCGTGGCCACTCCTCGCCTCATTGCGCTCCTCATCCTGAGCCCTTGCGGCACGCGTGCCGCGAGCAGGACGCGCGCCTGGCGCCGCCGAGGGGCCAACGTCATCCGCCCCGTCGACCCCCTCCTGCTCGTCCTCCTCCTCATCCTCATGAGCAGCACGGCGTCCGAGCTGAGGACTTCCTCCTGAGGTCTCCTCCTGCTGACCTCTACCTCCTCTTCCTCCTCCGCGCCCTGCCCGGCGGACCTCCTCCCGGCAATCGCCGGCATTCCTCTGGCGAGGATGCCGCGGCGCCGCGCCGAGTCCCGGCGGGCCGGCGCCCTCGCTCCGCTGCGGCTCGTCGATCGGCTCGGCCGTGCCACCGTCGAGCGTCGATCCAGAGACATAGGCGCCGGGGCCTCCTCGCCCGCCGCGCGGTGGAGACCAAGGGTCGCCAGAGCCCTGCCACGGATCTGGCAGCTCAGGATCTTCCCAGGGAGGCGTCGGCCGTAGGGCGCGCGGACGCGCGCCAGGGGCGCTCGCCGAAGCCGACTCCACCGGCCCACGGGGAGGCGTCGTGAATTCCTCGGCCTCCTCCTGGTCCTCAGCGCCTCCTTCCTGCTCCTCTGCACTGCCGTCCTGATCCTCCTCTGGGCCCTCACGCTCCTCTCCTCTGCCATCCTGCTCCTCCCTGCTCCCCTCCTCTGGCATCGGCGGCAAGGCGGCGTGCTCAGTGCCAGCCGGGATCTCCGCGGTCTCCTCCTGCCGCGGCCGGGCCAGCTCCACTCCAGCGACGATGCCCCGGGAGACGGCGCCAGCCGCGCGAACCGCAGTGGCTGCGGTCGCCCCAACAGCAGCCCCAACAACAAAAGCACTGCTGGCGACGACGCCAGCTGTCGTCGATAGGGCCTGGGAAGCCATGCCAGAACGACGCTGGGATGCTACCTCGCCTTGCACGCGCTCCGCCCAGAGGAGCTCCTCGAGTCGCTGCAGGCACTCACTGCAGTACAGCTCCTGCGTGGGTCCGTAGGGGTCCTGGCCACGGTGCCCACACGCAGCGTGGACCGGCTCGCCGCACCTGTTGCAGTTCGTGTACAGCTCCGCGCCGATGTACTCCGAACACTCGACGCAGACGAGCGCCGGCAGCTGCCCGTGGGACCCGGCGCCACGAGCGCCACGAACTGGCCGGAGCTGGCCGCGCGGCTCCACCCAGGCGCCAGAAGCCCACGCCGACCCGTGGGCCACCAGCTGACCCTCTTCATACCCACTCGGTACGACTTCCTGTGCAGCAGCTGCTGCTGCTGCCCCCTGGCGGTCCTGCTCCCTGCGAGCCGCCAGAGTCGCCCTCGCCCCCTCTGTTCCAATGTCCGTGTGCTCATCGTGCCGGGGCAAAGAATCAATCTGGCCCCGGCTGTTTCCCGGAGCAGCCCCCACTTGTTGAGTCACGTTTTGGGTTGTCTCGCTTATGTTGTTCTCTATGTTGGCCTCGCTGTTGGCCACTCTGGCCCGTACTTGACGGCCAGCTCGCTTTTGTCTCGGTCGGTATTTTCCCATGCACAGTCTGCGCTCGGGTAGTTTACAGTATCACCTATTAGCTGCAAGCCCGTTTGGGCTTGAGCCAAAATGGTTACGGACGTGCTGCATGCACATCCAAGGAAGACGTGTATAACATTACAGCATGCCGCGGTGAGCGCCGAATGGCGCTACCAGACCGGCTTGCGCCGCGGTGAGCGCCACGGGGCGCCACCAGACCGGCCTCGAGACAGACGTGCCGCGGTGAGCGCCACGGGGCGCCACCAGACCGGCCTTGAGACAGACGTGCCGCGGTGAGCGCCACGGGGCGCCACCAGACCGGCCTTGAGGCAGACGTGCCGCGGTGAGCGCTACGGGGCGCCACCAGACCAGCCTTGAGGCAGACGTGGGACGATTCGAGGCTCCCAGGAAAGCAGCAAAAGGCGAGGCCACAGCCCAGGGGCGCGCCCAAGAGAGCGCAAGCCTAATTGGGGTCAGACTGCACACCGGGGTCCGGCCACCTAGCTGCGGCTCGTTGGCCGCCTTCGTCTGGCTTTCGGAGAAAATAAATCGCACCCTACTTGCATCATCACGTATCCTGGAAAACAAGGATGCCGCCACACAGTCGAAATGCCCAGTGCTTATGAGGACACCTCCGGGGGCTCCGCGGACCTCTCCACACGCGGTGCGGATTCTCGTTGTTGTTGTTTGTTGTTTGTTGTTTGTTGTTTGTTGTCTGTTGTCTGTTGTCTGTTGTTTGTTGTTTGTTGTTTGTTGTTTGTTGTTT
This sequence comes from Prorocentrum cordatum, assembly GCA_963575745.1. Lineage (NCBI taxonomy): Eukaryota > Dinophyceae > Prorocentrales > Prorocentraceae > Prorocentrum > Prorocentrum cordatum. The sequence continues at coordinate 68,412 of CAUYUJ010014475.1, forward strand.
GTTGTTTGTTATTGTTTGTTGAACATTATTCCTTCTAAAGAATTATTATTGTTGGGACCCCTGGTGCGCGACCTCTGCGCCGCGCCTAGGCCGCAGCTACATTTTCATCATTTTTTCGCGAAAGCTTCAGAAAAGTGGATGAGCTCCGGATCCGGTTTTTTGTTGACGCTCGTTTTCCCTTGCAAAAAACAATAGAAAATGAAAATTCTTGTTTTTACTTGATCAAATTGCAAGAATCCCTTGCAAAAAATAAGGTAAAGTGGACATTCGTGCGCGCAAGACGAAATCCTTCCAAAACCTTAGGTTTCGTAGCGATTTTAACATAAAAACATCAAAAACCCAATGGTTTTTTAAGAAAAAATTGTCAAAATGTCCTTCCGCGCGCTCTTGCGGATTCATAGGAAACACACCACTTTTTAAACATTTCTGTCAAAAGGGTCTTTGCGTGCTACTTCTTCAGGTGCTTTGAACTTCTCCAACAACGGTTGCGCGCCTGCGAGGGCCACCATCCTTTGAGACGCACATAGCGCCATGAGTCTATGAGCAATGCATGCGTCATCCTTGGGACTGTATAACATCAGTGTAACACATGTACTTCTGTAATCGCATCCCCACGAATTTGCCCCAAAAATGTGACCAACTATCTTGGCACTGCGTACCATCTCACGTGTACCGTGTACCACATCATATGTAACAGATGTGATCAACCTCTGTGGGTGTGTACCCCACGCCAGTGTAGTAGCCAGGGTCGTCCGCACGCCACGAAGTGAAGTGTCCCAACGTCATAGGGCGGGAAGCTGGGTGTGGGTGGTCTCGAAGAGTCGTTTGGATATTTGGTAGAGCTTGAACGGCCCCCCCCACGAAGTGGGGGTATTGGCTGGTGTCGCAAGAAAACCCTGGCACTGGGGAGAACACTGAGCGTTCGGGTAAAATGATTGTTGTTGTTGTTGTTGTTGTTGTTGTTGGTGTTGTTGTTGTTGTTGGTTCTTGTTGGTTCTTGTTGGTTATTGTTGGTTGTTGTTGTTGTTGTTGGTGGTGTTGGTGGTGTTGTTGTTGTTGTTGAACATTATTAATTCTAAAAAATAATTATTGTTGGGACCCCTGGTGCACGGCCCCCCTGCGCCGCCTAGGCCGCAGCTACATTTTCATCATTTTCGTGAGGAAGCCTCAGGTAATACGATGTCATCAAGATCCGGTTGTTTTGTTGTAATCCGTTTTCCCTTGCAAAAAACACTATAAAATGACATTTCTTGTTCTAATATAATCAAATTTCAAGAATCCCTTGCAAAAAATAAGGTAAAGTGGACATTCGCGCGCGCAAGACGAAATCCTTCCAAAAGCTTAGTGTTCGGAGCGATTTTAACATAAAAACATCAAAAAACCAATGGTTTTTCAACAAAAAATGTCAAAATCTCATCCCGCGCGCTCTTGCGGATTCGTAGGAAAACCCAACACTTTTTAAACATTTCTGTCAAACGGGCTTTTGCGAGCAACTTTTTCGAACTTCTGCGACAACGGTTGCGCACCTGCCAGGGCCATCATCCCTGTCAAATAATACCATGCGGGACACATTCGTTTTTTTCTTCGCGCGCGCACGCCGAAATCTCCAAAAACCATTGGGCTTCTTAAGAATTTTAGCACCGCGCATCATAAAATCACACGAATCGCACCGTAGGTCCTCGAAAAACACCTGCACGACTTTTCAAAATTTCCACCAGCGCGCGCTGTCCGAATCCTAAAAAAACCAATGGTTTTCCAACATTTATGTTACATGAGCTCGCGCGAGCTACTTTCGCACGCTCTTGCAACGGGGTTCGCGCGCCTGCCAGGGGCCAGAATCCGCCAGTGTAGTAGCCACGCGCCAGTGTAGTAGCCACGGTCGTCCGCAGGCCACGAAGTGAAGTGTCCGAACGTCATAGGGCGGGAAGCTGGGTGTGGGTGGTGGCGAAGCGTCGTTTGGAAATTTGGTAGAGCTTGAACCGGCCCCCCCACAAAGTGGGGGTATTGCCCGCCTCCTATGAAAACCCTGGCACTGGTGAGAACGGAGTGTCCCCAGTCTTTAATGATTGTTGTTGTTGTTGTTGTTGTTGTTGTTTGAACGTTTTTTTTTCATCTAAAGAATAATATGTTGATCCCTCCCACCGGTGTTGCACATTGATTTTTTCGATTGAATCCCACCCCCGGGGCTTTTTTTCTTTTGTTTTTTTCGTTTTTTTTTTTTTTCTTTTTTATTTTTTTTTTTTTTTTCGTATTTTTTTTTTTTTCGTTTTTTTTTTTTTTTGTTATCGTTTTTTTTTATTTTTTCGCACCTTGTTTTTTCTCAAGGAAAGTCTTCCTGCTCAAACTGTGCCCCTGCCCCCCGGGCTACAACAACAACGGCTCCCGCTTGAAACGTCTTCGATTTTTAATCAGGACCCCCGCTCCTGCCTGAGACTTCCGCGCAATTTACTCAGGAAAGGCGCTCCCGTTTGAGACTTCCTCGCAATGTAATCAAGACCCCCGCTCCCGCCTGAGACTTCCGTGCAATTTACGTGGGAACGGCGCTCCCGCCTGAGGCTTCTTCGAATTTTACTCAGGACCCCCGCTCCTGCCTGACATTTCCGCGCAATTGACTCAGGAACGGCGCTCCCGCCTGAGACTTCCTCGCAATTTAGTGAGGACCCCCACTCCCGCCTGAGACTTCCGTGCAATTTGCTCAGGAACGGCGCTCCCGCTTGAGAATTCCTCGCAACTTAGTCAGGGCCCCCGCTTCCGCCTGAGATTTCCTCACAATGTACTCAGGACTGCGCTCTCGCGTGCGACGTCCTCACAAATTATTCTGGAATTGCGTTTCGGCGCTCAGGAACACGCACGCGCCAAGGACGCCTTCACAACGTGGTATCTTCCCTCTTCCTTCGTCCTTCCCCCTCCCCTTCCTCCCACTCTCCCTCGTTCTTCCCCTCTCCTCTTAGGGGCCGCGCCAATTCCAATGGCGGCAGAGAGATGTACGCCCCCGAAGGATTGATCGCCCGTTCCGGTTTGCCCGTACGTCATAGCCCGCCGGCCCCGCCCCAGCAAGAGAAATAATCCCCCCGAAAGGGGGTGTTGATCGAAGACGAAGAGGGCGGGCATCGAGGGGTAGGGGATAGTGTGGAAGGACTCGCGGGCAAGGGAGAGGACAGCCTAAAACGTGTGCTGTGTTGAACATTATTTATTCTAAGAATAATTATTGTTGGGCCCCCTGGTGCGCGCCCCCCCTGCGCCGCCTAGGCCGCAGCTACATTTTCATCATTTTCGTGAGGAAGCCTCAGGTAAAACGATGTGATCCAGATCCGGTTGTTTTGTTGTAATCCGTTTTCCCTTGCAAAAAACACTATAAAATGACATTTCTTGTTCTCATATAATCAAATTTCAAGAATCCCTTGCAAAAAATAAGGTAAAGTGGACATTCGCGCGCGCAAGACGAAATCCTTCCAAAAGCTTAGTGTTCGGAGCGATTTTAACATAAAACATCAAAAAACCAATGGTTTTTCAACAAAAAAATGTCAAAATCTCATCCCGCGCGCTCTTGCGGATTCGTAGGAAAACCAACACTTTTTAAACATTTCTGTCAACCGGGCTTTTGCGAGCAACTTTTTCGAACTTCTGCGACAACGGTTGCGCACCTGCCAGGGCCATCACCCCTGTCAAATAATACCATGCGGGACACATTCGTTTTTTCTTCGCGCGCGCACGCCGAAATCTCAAAAAACCATTGGGCTTCTTAAGAATTTTAGCACCGCGCATCATAAAATCACACGAATCGCACCGTAGGTCCTCGAAAAACACCTGCACGACTTTTCAAAATTTCTACCCGCGCGCGCTGTCCGAATCCTAAAAAAACCAATGGTTTTCCAACCTCCGGCGGGGGGCGTGAGGATCCGGCATCGCTCACAACCATCGGGACAACCATCGGGACAACCATCGGAACAACCATCGGGACAACCATCGGGACAATCATCGGGACAGTCATCGGGACAACGATCGGGACAAGCACAACCATCAGGACAACCATCGGGACAATCATCGGGACAACGATCGGGACAACCACAACCCTCAGGACAACCATCGGGACAACCATCGAGACAACCATCGGGACAACCATATCCTCTCTCTCTTGTGTATTCCCACATCCCTCAGGAATTTGCCCTAAAAATGTGATCAACTATCTTGTGAGTACGTATCATGTGTATCATGTGTATCATGTACCATATGCATCATATGCAACAGATGTTCTGTGGAAGGCTTAACAACTTCTGTGGGTTAACAAGGCTTAACAACTTCTGTGGGTGTACGAACGTAGGCTAAACAACTTCTGTGGGTGTGTACTCCACGCCAGTGTAGTAGCCACGGTCGTCCGCAGGCCACGAAGTGAAGTGTCCGAACGTCATAGGGCGGGAAGCTGGGTGTGGGTGGTGGCGAAGAGTCGTGTGGATATTTGGTAGAGCTTGCACTGCCCCCCCACAAAGTGGGGGTATTGGCTGGCGTCGCATGAAAACCCTGGCACTGGTGAGAACACTGAGCGTTCGGGTAAAGTGATTGTTGTTGTTGTTGTTGTTGTTGTTGTTGTTGTTGTTGTTGTTGTTGTTGTTGTTGTTGTTGTTGTTGTTGTTGTTGTTGTATGCTGTCGTCGTCCCACCCGCAACCCGCCCCGCGACCTACCCGCGACCCACCACGCGACCCACCCCGCGACCCACCCGCGACCCACCCGCGACCCGCCCGCGACCCACCCCGCGACCCACCCCGCGATCCACCCCGCGACCCACCCGCGACCCACCCGCGACCCACCCGCGACCCTCCCGCGACCCACCCCGCGACCCACCCCACGACCCACCCCGCGACCCACCCGCGACCCACCCGCGACCCACCCGCGACCCACCCCGCGACCCGCCCGCGCCCACCCCACGACCCACCCGCGACCCACCCGCGACCCACCCGCGACCCACCCGCGACCCACCCGCGACCCACCCCGCGACCCACCCGCGACCCACCTTCGACCCAAACCACGTTCAAGGTACAAACCAACATTTTCGGCGCCTGCGGCGGGCTTTTTTTGCATTCCTTCCAGGTGGAGAGCCCGCGACCCACCCCGTGATCAACTCGCGACCAACCCGCGACCCACCCGCGAACCCGCCCCGCGACCCACCCGCGACCCACCCGCGATCCCACCCCGCGACCCACCCGCGACCCCGCGAACCGCGACCCACCCGCGACCCACCCCCGCGACCCACCCCGCGACCCACCCCGCGACCCACGCCCGCGACCCAACCCGCGACCCACCCCGCGACCCACCCGCGAACCCACCCGCGACCCACCCGCGACCCACCCGCGACCCACCGCGACCCACCCGCGACCCACCCGCAACCCACCCGCGACCCACCCCGCGACCCACCCGCGACCCACTTTCGACCCAAACCACGTTCAAGGTACAAACTGCCATTTTCGGCGCCTGCGGCGGGCTTTTTCTTGCATTCTTTCCAGCTGGAGAGCCCGCGACCCACCCCGCGACCAACTCGCGACCAACCCGCGACCCAAACCACGTTCAGGGTACAAACCGCATTTTTCGGCCCCTGCGGCGGGCATCTTTTGCGTTCATTTCAGGTGGGGAGCCCGCGGCCCACCCGCGACCACATTCAGGGCACAAGCCAAATTATTCGGCGCCTGCGGCGGGCATCTTTTGCATTTGTTCCCGGTGGAGAACCCGCGGCCCACCCGCGACCCAAACCGCGTTCAGAGTACAAACGATTTTTTGTTGGCGCCTGCGGCGGGTTGCGTTTGCATTCCTTCCAGGTGGAGGTGGAGAGCCCGCGACCCACCCGCGACCCAAACCACGTTCACTGAACAAACCAATGCCGCACAAGCGCGGCGGCGGATTTTTGCATGCCGTCTGAGCCCGCAACGACCTCTTCAAGCCCCGCGCATCCTTACCAGCCCGTCCAGCAACTTTGCCCTGGCGAGTTGCCTTGATCAGAGAAGTCGGGGAGCACAAAGTGGGAAAAAAGGATTGCGTTGCCGCTATCTTGGGGAAGGAGGGGGAGGCACGAGGAAAAAACAGGGGACGAGGAGGACGCGGAAGAAGAGAGGATGTAAGGAGAATGTGGAAAAAGACGAGGAGAAGGAGCAGGATGACGAGGAGAGGGAGGAGGGGGAGGAGGAGGACGAGGAGGGGGAGGAGGGGGAGGAGGGGGACGAAGACGATGATGGACGACAATGGGAGGACGATGATGGAGGCCGACGAGGGGAAGGACGACAATGGGATGACGATGATGGAAGGACGAGGGGGGGAGAGGGAGGACGAGGAAGAAGAGGAGGAGGAGGACGACGAGGTGGAAAAGGAGGATGACGATGACGATGAGGACGAGGACGAGGACGAGGAGGAGGAGGAGAGCGCCATCGACAGGGAAGGTAGGGGCCACGAGGTCCGCCAGCTCGACGACGCCCGCGTCGCCCGCGCCCGCCCCCTCACTCTTATCCGCAATTGCGGGGTGCTACGTACACTATAATCACCCTTCTGGCGTCTCTGCTGTCCGCCAGGCGGCGCGTTGGCCACTCGTGATCATTGGACGTCCTCGAACGAAGTTTTGGAGGTCGAGTGCGGCTTCCGTAAACACGCGTGTCTCTTGGGGCGAGACGAGGCGATGCCAATCAGATGTGCCCAGGGGCAAGGATTTGTGTGTGTGTGGGTGGTGGAGGCGAGCTGGTTTGGGGGGGGGAAGGGCGGGGGCCCAGGGGGACGGGGAGCAGCGGCGTCGGGTGTTGCCTGAGGTGGTCCTGGCCCTCGGGCCTTGCTCTCCCAGGGAGGGCGCAGTCGGCTTCCCCTCAGAGCCCCATGGGCTCCAGAAGTGGCATGAGGTTGGAGGTGCGCCAGGCGCCGGGTGCTGCCAGCTTTTCGCACAAGTTTGAGGCCTTTGGTGGGGTCCCCGGGGCCACCTCCCCGCGCTAGGGCCACGATCTGGCAACACCCGAAGGCGCTGGACCGCCCACTCGCGTGGATGGACGTGCCCGGCGACGGTGACCTCGCGGGCACCTTCGACGCGGCGGTGCCGGCGTGGGTGCCCCTGCGCAGTGCCGCGCTCGCGGCCGCCTTCTCCCGCGACGACGACGAGCCGCGCGAGGTGGTTGTGCCCCGTCGCGCCCCCGCGTGGGAGCCGGCCCGCGGCCGCGAGGACGCCGCGCCGTGGTGGGAGGTCCGCTGCCAGGTGATGCAGACGTCCTTGCGCCTGAGCCTCGGGGGGAGGCGCGGGGACGGCGGCCGCAGGCGGCCGGGGACGGCCACCCCGTCAGACGTGCGCGCCGCGCTGCCAGCGGGGCGCTGGGTGAGGCTCACCGGGCTGCACGGGATGTGCAGGGCCGCCTCAACGCTCCGCGTGCTGTACCTGGAGCTGGAGGAGGCCGGAAGAGGAGGAGAAAGTGGACTCATGAGAAGGAGAAGAAGCAGAAGAAGAGGGATAATAATGATAATCAGAAAGTGATAATATGAAGAAGAAATGTAATAATTAATAATCATCTGCACAAGTCTAGTATCATCTGGAAGTCCGTGTGGATTTCTCAGAATGGCGCTTGAACCCCCTGGCGGGCGGCACCGCCAGTGCCGCCCCTGGCGCGCTTCGTGCGCCAGGGGGGGGGATCCAGCTCTGATCCAAGAAATCCGCGCGGACCTCCGACAGTCTATGATTATGCCATTTGTTTCTGTTCCTCCAGAGGCGTTCCAGTGGCCGAAGCAAGCTTCCATGTCCTCGCAGCACGTCCGCTTCACGGCGCTGCCGGGTCCCGAGCACTGCCAGCGGGTGCAGGATGTGCCCCCAGCCGCGTCGGGCTGGTGCGCGTTCGGGGGCCAGGACCTCTGGCCGCTGGTGAACGAGCTGGTGGAGCTGGCGCGAGAGCACGCGGAGGACGGCGACCTGCTCAGCGCGTCGGGCCTCAACCTGGACGCGCTTCCGAAGGCTCGGGCGACGCCAAGTCCTGTTGGAGCATGTCCAGCTGGAGCCGAGAGGCTCCATCTGGTGGGCCTCCAACTGGACATGACCTCTGGGGCGGCGCCAAGTCCAGTTCGAGCCAGTGCGCTCGATCTGCTGGGGCTCCAACCGGACTTCGCCTCTCCCGAAAGGCGATCCAGCACGAGGTTCGCCGCTCCTCGGGCGGGCTGCTCGAGCTGCGGACCTGCGTGAAGCCCGGGCTGCTCCTGCTGGCGCTGCTCGCCTCCGCGCGGCTCGCGGGCCAGGGGCGGCGGGACCCCAGCGCGCTGGAGATGTGCTTCGAGTGGCGGCTCGAGGACAGGCGGCGGGTCCCCGTGGCGGGCGCGGCCGTCGCCCGCAGCGCGGTCCCTCCCGGCGCGCGCGCCGAGGGCAGCGCGGCCGAGGTCGCCGGCTCGGCGGAGCACGGCGGCGCCGCTCCCCAGGGGGCGGCGGCCGCGGCAGCTGCCGCGGCCGACGCGCTCGACCCGCCCTTCACGCTGCTGAGCAATCACGAAGACCCCGAGCACGAGCAGCCCCCGCGCTTCCAGAGCTTCCCCCTGCGGTCCGAGCAGCTGCGCACGCTGCGCTGGATGTGCGCCGCGGAGCGGTCGGAGGACGCCTTCGTTTTCGACCGCGAGGCCGTGGACGAGGCCGCGCACCTGCAGGACTGGAGGATCCGCGGCCGCCTACGGAGCGCGGTGCGGATGCGCGGCGGCATCCTGGCGGACAAGGTCGGGTACGGCAAGACCGCGACGACGATCGGCCTCGTGGAGTGCACCCGGGCGGAGGGCGCCCCGCGCCCGCCGAGCGGCTGGGGCGGGGCGCTGACGCCCAGCAGGGCCACCCTGGTCCTTTGCCCCGTCAACCTCATCACGCAGTGGGTGCGCGAGGTGCAGAAGTTCGTGGCCGGGGGCCTCAGGGTCATCCCTCTCCAGACGTACGCCCAGCTGAAGCGCGTCTCCGCTCAGGAGCTGGCCGACGCCGACGTCGTTGTGACCACCTATAGGCTCTTCTACTCGGCACCCTACCTGGAGCGCTTGCGCCAGGCGGTGAAGACGCACAATCAGCATAAGCATAGACTGTCGGAGGACCGCCCGGATTTTTCGGATCTGCGCTGGACCCCCCCCGCGCCGCCCCTGACGCGCCCCGCGCGCCAGGGAGGGGGCTCTGGCGCTGGTCCAAGAACTCCCCGCGGACCTTTGAGCGCTGAGGAGCTTACGCCGCTGTTTGCTCCCCTCTGCCAGGTGGCCTGCCTCCAGTCCGGCGGCGGGCGCGGCAGGGCGCGGGCCGCCGCGGCGCAGAGGCGGCGGGGCGCGGCCGCGAGCCGCGGCGGCCCAGACGGCCCGGTGCCCGCGGCCCTGCGCTGGCCGCCGCGGGAGCAGCTCCGCATGGGCGGCCCCGACGCGCGCCGGAGGCACTCGCTGCGCACCTTCTCGCGGCAGTACGCCCAGGTCATGTCCAGGCTCGAGGGCGCCGGCGCCCCCGTCCTGGGCGCGGGCGGAGCGTCGTGGCGTGCGGGGGCAGGCGGGCAGCCCAGCAAGCGGATGCGCGCGAAGGGCCCCGCGGACGCGGCCTCGCGCCAGCGCGCCCCCAGCGCGCACGGGGCGCCCGAGCGGGTGCCCGACGCCGCCGTTGTGGGCGGCGGGCGGCCCGGCAAGCGGATGCGCGGGAAGGGCCCCCGCGAGGCGGCCCCGCGCCAGCGCGCCCTCGGCGCCCACGAGGCCTCGGGGGCAGGGGGCGGGAAGCTTCTGCATCCCTCCGCGGAGCTTCCCGCACGATTTCCGTGAGGCGCGTCGGCGCCCCCAGACCCCCAGCCGCACCATTCGCGCGGGGGCCCCAGATTTGAGCTGGGCCTGCGGGCGGCGCACCCACAAGGGGCGCGGAGATATACCCGCGCCTCGCGCCTCGCGCCTCACGGTCTGGGCTTGATGGTCGTTCTTCAGGGGGGCGGCGCGATGGCGCGAAGAGCACTGCGCTTCGTGCGGCGCGAAGCTGGCTGGTTGAACAGGGGACCCCGACCAGGCCCCAAACGGACAGGGCCACCCAGTCCTGGCCCGGGCTCCTGCCCTCGGTCGAAGAACAATATACATATATCGGCGCACCGGGTCCGGGGGCCCGGGGCCGGGACCTCGACCACAAATGTGCACCCCGGGGGGCCCGGAGGCTCGTCGGGGCTTGCCGGAGGCCTCCCCAGTCAGACAAGACGGCCCAAGAAGCGCCCAAGACGGCCCAAGAAACTTCCAAGAGGCCTCCAAGAGGGCTCCGAGATGCTGAAGATGGCCTCCAGACGTCCAAGGACGCCCCCAAGAGGCCCCAAGAAGCCTCCAACATGCGTCCCAAGAGGGCCCCTAGACGCAAAAATTGGCCCATTCCCTTCGTAAAACGTACATTTTCAACAAAGTTGTCTTTTGGGCTTTCCGACGTTACAGGACGGCCCAAGAGGCGCCCAAGACCGCCCCAAGACGGCCCAAGAAGCTTCCAAGAGGGCCCCAGGACAGCCCAAGAGGGCCCCAAGACGGCCCAAGAGGCGCCCAAGATGGCCCAAGAGGGCCCCAAGACGGGCCCAAGAGGGGGCCCAGAGGGGGACCACGAACCGCAAGCTCGAGCCTTCCGCCCCAAGAGGCCGCCAGGAGGCCCCCAGGAGGCCCCTCAAGAGGCCCCAGGAGACCCCAGACGTCCAAGGACGCCCCCAAGAGGCTCCAAGAAGCCTCCAACATGCGTCCCAAGAGGGCCCCTAGACGCAAGAATTGGCCCATTCCCTTCGTAAAACGTACATTTTTAACAAAGTCGCCTTTTGGGCTTTCCGACGTTACAGGACGGCCCAAGAGGCGCCCAAGACCGCCCCAAGACGGCCCAAGAAGCTTCCCAGAGGGCCCCAGGACAGCCCAAGAGGGCCCCAAGACGGCCCAAGAGGCGCCCAAGATGGCCCAAGAGGGCCCCAAGACGGGCCCAAGAGGGGGCCCAGAGGGGGACCACGAACCGCAAGCTCGAGCCTTCCGCCCCAAGAGGCCGCCAGGAGGCCCCCAGGAGGCCCCTCAAGAGGCCCCAGGAGACCCCAGACGTCCAAGGACGCCCCCAAGAGGCCCCAAGAAGCCTCCAACATGCGTCCCAAGAGGGCCCCTAGACGCAAAAATTGGCCCATTCCCTTCGTAAAACGTACATTTTCAACAAAGTTGTCTTTTGGGTTTTCCGACGTTACAGGACGGTCCAAGAGGCGCCCAAGACCGCCCCAAGACGGCCCAAGAAGCTTCCAAGAGGGCCCCAGGACAGCCCAAGAGGGCCCCAAGACGGCCCAAGAGGTGCCCAAGATGCCCCAAGAGGGCCCCGAGACGGGCCCAAGAGGCAGCCCAAGAGAGGCCCAAGAAGCACAAATCGTGCATTCCTATGAGAAAACGTATATTTTTCGCATGTTCGCCTCTTGGGCTTTCACCGCGTCCAAGACGGCCCAAGAGGCGCCCAATACCGCCCCAAGACGGCCCAAAAAGTTTCCCAGAGGGCCCCAGGACAGCCCAAGAGGGCCCCAAGACGGCCCAAGAGGCGCCCAAGATGGCCCAAGAGGGCCCCAAGACGGGCCCAAGAGGGGGCCCAGAGGGGGACCACGAACCGCAAGCTCGAGCCTTCCGCCCCAAGAGGCCGCCAGGAGGCCCCAAGGAGGCCCCTCAAGAGGCCCCAGGAGACCCCCAAGAGGCCCGAAGGAGGCCCCGAGAAGACCCAAATCGGCCCCCAAAATGCTTCGAACCTGCTTCCAGGAGGCCCCCGACAGGTTCAGAGGCTCCCGAGAAGCTACGTCAAACTCCCAGCGAGCGGCCAGGACGAGGCCCCCCACAAAATCACAAGAGGGTTCCAATATTTGTATCCTTCAGCGCTCTCTGGCCTTCTTCCCCCTGCCCCCTTCCCTGCGACTTTCGTTGACTCAAGCTCGCCTCCTAGCTAGAACCTAAGCGCGCGCGAAGCGCGCGCGTGGTTCTAGTATACATATATCGGCGCACCGGGTCCGGGGGCCCGGGGCCGGGACCTCGACCACAAATGTGCACCCCGGGGGGCCCGGAGGCTCGTCGGGGCTTGCCGGAGGCCTCCCCAGTCAGACAAGACGGCCCAAGAAGCGCCCAAGACGGCCCAAGAAACTTCCAAGAGGCCTCCAAGAGGGCTCCGAGATGCTGAAGATGGCCTCCAGACGTCCAAGGACGCCCCCAAGAGGCCCCAAGAAGCCTCCAACATGCGTCCCAAGAGGGCCCCTAGACGCAAAAATTGGCCCATTCCCTTCGTAAAACGTACATTTTTAACAAAGTCGCCTTTTGGGCTTTCCGACGTTACAGGACGGCCCAAGAGGCGCCCAAGACCGCCCCAAGACGGCCCAAGAAGCTTCCAAGAGGGCCCCAGGACAGCCCAAGAGGGCCCCAAGACGGCCCAAGAGGCGCCCAAGATGGCCCAAGAGGGCCCCAAGACGGGCCCAAGAGGGGGCCCAGAGGGGGACCACGAACCGCAAGCTCGAGCCTTCCGCCCCAAGAGGCCGCCAGGAGGCCCCCAGGAGGCCCCTCAAGAGGCCCCAGGAGACCCCAGACGTCCAAGGACGCCCCCAAGACGCTTCGCGTCACCAATTTCTTCTCGCAACGATTCCTGGGTCTGTGACTCGACAGAACCTAAGCGCGCGCGAAGCGCGCACGTGGTTCTAGTTTATATATCGGCATGGACATGAATCTTGGGAGGTCCGCGCGGATTTCTCGGACCGGCGTTGGACCCCCTCCCCGGCGCGCGAAGCGCGCCAGAGGCGGCGCTGGAGGCGCTGCCAGGGGGCCCCAGCGCCGATCCAAGAAATTAGCGCGGATCTCCACAAGCTTCATATTGTATGGTAGTTAGTTGTTTCAGCCCCCCCCCCCAAGCCAGGCCCGTGTCGCCCGTGGGCCCTCGGTTCTTCTCCTTCCCAGACGAAGTCATCCCCCGATAGGATGTTTCAGTCCGCAGCCCCAGATCCCCACCCCTTCCCTGGGGGTAGTCTTGCGTCCCGGATCCACTTTTGATGGTCCTGGGGCCCGAGAGCGGCCTCGGGAGGCCGAAAGGGAGGAAACGCGCCGCGATTGAACGCAGATCATATCGAGGGATGCCTGGGGAGGCGCCAGAGCGCGCGCTCGGCGGCGTCATCGCGGCGAGCGCTGGGCGGGACGCGGCCGCGCGCCCTGCGCGGGCCGCCACGGGCAAGGCGGGGAAGGCTTGCGGCCCGAAGCGCGCGCAGGGCGCGCAGGGCCCGCCACTGCTGAGCTGCTTCCACTGGAAGCGGCTGGTGCTCGACGAGTTCCACGAGCTGCTCACGCGGCACCCGCCGGCCCAGGCAGGGTGGGCCTCGTCTTGGGCGGAGTTGGGTCATCTCTTCCTTGGCGGGAGGCGGCGGAAGGCAGGCAAAACGCCGGCGGAAGCGAAACGAGGGGTGCTCCGCCGGCGGAGGCCAGCGGAAGTCAACAGTAACCCGTCTTGTGGACTTCGCGGTGCCAGACAGCTGCGCCCCAGACGTCGAAATTTCGGCGAGACACCTGTAATTGTCAATTGTTTTTCCGTTTCCGGCGACGCCCAGAGGTCCTGGGACCTCCCAGGGACATTTGCACATGTTCTGGAAGCCTGCGATTTGCTTCCAGAACTGCCCCCGACGAGCCGACAAATTTGTAATCGGCGACCCTCCAGATGTCCCCATCCTCCTCTTCCTCCTTCCTGCCCCTGCTCCAGCCGCGCCTGCCAGCCCCCACTCCGCCTCCCCCCGAGACGAGCTGCAGAGAGATCGACGAATTAAGCGCCATTGTCCTGCTTCCGAGGCTTTGGTAGCTCCCCCAAAGTGGGCCGCTCGCTCTGGTGGCCCAAGCGGAGTGCCTGCTCAGACCAGCGCCGCCTCAAGTGATGCCCCTCAGCTTCACGATCCCCGGGCGGGCGCTGGCACCAGGCTTCTCATCACGCAGGACATCAAGGACTTGGAGGCCCTCCCCACCTTCGCCAGCCAGCTCGAGGGGACAGACACTCCACCCGCCCCTGCTTCTGCTGTCGCTCCTGATCCAGCTCCAAGCCTCAACGTCTCCTCCGCCGCGGACTTCCAGCAGCAGCTCATGGGCCTCGTCACGGCCCGAATAGCATCCAAGGTCGCGGACATGGACAAGCTATGTAGAAACACAATGGCCGCCACGCAGTCAGCTATGGTCGCCGAGATGGGCAAAAACATGGACCGATCGTCCAGAGCACCGTCACACACTCAAGCGACATCCACCAGCGCAAGCAGCGCCAGACCGACATCGAGCAGGAGAACGCCAAGCTTCGCGAGCAGGCGGCAGACATTCGCCCTTCCCTAGCCTAGGGGGAGCGCCAGCTCTCCTCTGCGGACCTCGCGAAGCTTGCCGGGCACGATCGCGAGGCCGACCCCCTCATGTTCACTGCCAACTGCAAGCAAGCACTTGGTCCCTCGCTCGGCCGTTCGCGCAGCCATCAGCGACTGGATCGGCGCTTCTCGAGTCCAGCCAAATCACATCGGGGTGGTGGGCGCCGAGGTCCCCACCGAGCGCTTCCTCATCCGCGTCATGGGCAAGACTGGCGTGGCGGCCACCCGTGCCATGGCCCTCGCTCGCGCCCTCCGTCTCCCTGGTGGCGCATGGCGCTCATTCATGGTTAAGGCGCCCGACCAGACGGACGACGGGTCACACTGTATGTTGGGGCTGACAAGGCTCCCCGCCAGATTCGCCGAGAAATGCGCACCAGGCACCTCCTCACATTGCTCTCGCAGTCTTACGCTGCTGGCCGCGACTGGACTGCCATCCGCCCCAAAGGCATCATCAGCTGCAACGCTGTCCCCATCGTCGAAGTCGCCCCGCAGGGCTACCTGGAGCCCTTCAAAATCTACTGGCATCCTGATGCCCAGCGCTTCATCAACGAAAGCGACCGCCAGGACGTCATCGACCGCTTCCGCGACGCCACCTCTGCTGCAAACTGATGCAGCGGTGACTCCTCATCGTCATGCAAGAGGGCCACGGGCAGGAAGCCAAACTACGTGCGCTAGTGAACCAACTCCCTAGTAACTATCGCATCTTCCTTGCCCCTGGGAGTACTCCTGGCACTGGAGGGTTGGCTTTCCTGATCTCATGGTACTCGGAGGCCCAGCTCAACGCCATTGATCCGAGCACGTTGCCGCCCTTCGCCTTCGAGATCCTTGCCGAAGGCCGGGTGGCCTAGCTCGCCATCTCGAATAAGAACAACAACGAGCACATCCGCACCATGAGCATCCACATCCACGAGCTGCCCGTCTCCTGTCTCCCGTTCATGCATCGTCGGTGGCGCGAAGGTGCTGCGTGGGCGCAGGAAGACGAACGGCATCGGATCTTCGTCGCCATTGAAGAATTCAGTATTGCTGACACCGAACCTCTATGCTTGGAGCGTCCCTCGCCCTCTTCACTTTCAGGTACCTTTCACAACAATGCGACAGTGCCCGCGGGTCTGGACACCTCATCTACCTCTCCCGCCTCTGGCCACGAACGCCGCGGCCGTCGCGCGCGACAAGCAGCGGTTTAACAGCCGTCCTGTCTGGCACCGTGGCAACCAGTCCCAAGGCTTCTGGCGCTCGCTCTTCCAGTCCTCGCTTGTTGAAGTGGTCGGCGAGCTACCGACTGATTATTCTAAGCGCCGCCAGTCGAGCTCCTTCATCGACCGCGCTTTCGTGTCGATGAGGTCCCACAACGTGCTGAACACGGCGATCACCTTCGAGGCATGGCAGGAAACTCCCTCCCTGGCGGACTGGGGCCTGAGTGATCATGCCATCATCGTGCTGAAGCTGAAGGCTCGCTCTCCAGTGGGGACTGCTTGCCAGGCGATCCCTCCACGTGTCTTCGGCTCGCAGCGCTTCGTCAGTCACGTGAAGGCCCTGCTGGACATCAGCAACCTCGCGAGCGTCTCTGAAGTGCCCCGCTGGACGCTGGTCAAGGGGACCACGACGGAATCAGCGCGCTTCGCCCGAGACGGGACGATGGGCCTCCAGATTGGCGACTTCGCCGAGGTGGGCGAGGACGGCAGGCGCATCACCATGCGGGCCATCGTCACAGCTGTCTGGCGCCAGGACGTCCGCCTCGGCCATCGCCTACAGGACACCGCTGCGCCAGGGGCGTTACACCTGCGCGTTGACGAGAACGGCTCTCTCGATTGCGGACCCTGACAGCGTCGAAAGGGATTGCAGTCTACATCACTCAGCATGGCACGAACGACTACGAGCTGCGGCTGCGGCGCGTCTTCGAGAGGAGTCCTGTGTTTACTCAGAGACGGGGGCCCGCTGAAGCTCCAGAGGGCGGGCCAGAGGCGGGCCCTGCTGCGGGCCCCCCGCCTACGCCGCCCGGTGCTCTCGGGGGCGCCAGTCCCCCGTCGAGCGGGGGCCCAAAATCATGTTGCACGGGCTCCGCAAGTGCTGGCAGCCTATCTTCACGGACAAGCCCGCCGACCTCAACGCGGTGGACCGCTACAGTACTTGGACAGCCGCGCGCCCGTCTTCCAGTAGCCGACGATGGAGGTGCCATTGTTTGAGACTCTACGAAATGCATTTCACCCTGAGTTCTCCCCTCTCTTCGCCCCCTTCGACCTGCGCGCTGCCTTCCCCTCCCTGTCCCAACCCTTCCTCCACAGAGTGCTCGAGCGACACTGCATCCCGAC
Organism: Prorocentrum cordatum; assembly: GCA_963575745.1. NCBI lineage: Eukaryota > Dinophyceae > Prorocentrales > Prorocentraceae > Prorocentrum > Prorocentrum cordatum. The sequence goes on from CAUYUJ010014475.1 coordinate 85,046, forward strand.
GGGCTTCAAGAATCTGATCTCAGCGCTGCATTCTGGAGCCCTCGCTCACTCCCGATGTGGAGCCGCCCGCAAGCCTCTCTTCACGGTCTCCGCTGGGGTCGCTCAGGGGCGCCCTCTCTCGGGCACCACATGGGCCCTCTGTATGCCCTTTTCTGCGCCACTTGGATGCAGAGTTGAGCTCTCCCGAGGCCCTCGCTCTGCGTCCTGGTCCTGAGCGATGGCGCCCGAAGCTGGAACCCGAGCGTGGCGCGACGGCAGACGATGTGGGCTCCAATCTCCCCTCGATTCGGCTCCTCCCTCTCCTGCGCCCACCATTCGCTGCCGCCCACACGATTGCTAATCTTGCGCTGCAGCCTGACAAGTGCTGCGTCGTTCGTCTCGGCGCCCCTAGCACGCCCGACGCGATGCAAAGTATCGCGTCCCAGATGCCGCAGAGTGTACTGCAGTGGTCCAGCTTCCACCTCAAACCTGCCGCGACGGATCTTGGTGTTGAGTTTGGACCTGAGGCCGATCTCCAAAACCAATGGGCTGCTCCAGGTGGAAAATGGAAGGTCCGCACCGCAGAGATTGCCCACAGCCGCTCGCCCGCTGACACCATTTGTCGCATCCACAATTTCGGGGTCATATCTTCGCTGAGCTAGATCTGTCAGATGTTCCCCCTCCCCTCTCCTTCCTCGGAGGACGTGGCGCTCGGAGCGGACCGCTCCGGCGCTCTTTCGGCACTCTTTCCATGGCTCCCGTCCCTCGCTAGGCGCTGGCGCTCGGCATCCCATGCTCTCCCTCGGGCGGGACGGATAGGCTGGGGTGATCTCCATCAACGCTCTCAAAGTGCACGCTGAAATGTACGGGCCGTTTCTTGACCTTGCGCGCGGAGCGCGTGCACCTAGCTTCTGGGCCGGACGAGAATCAATTGCCGAATTCTTTGAGCGAGTGCTGGACCCAGCGTCTGCACCCAGCGCAGTGCCCCGAGCGTCCTGGCAGGCGGCCAGGTCCGCTGCGGCGTGTGAACTGGCAGCAGCCCGCGAGGAAGAGCGTCGCCCGCGCCCTCAGAGAGTCTGTTTCCACCATTCTCTCTTCTGCTCTTTTCCCTGGCCCGTTCCCCTCTCCCCTCGCTCGTCGTATGCCCTCCTGGTTCCCTACTTCCCCTTGGCGCCTCGAATTGAGCTCTCTCTCTCGAAGATGGGAAGCCCTCAAGGCAGTGCTCACCCTCTCTTCTCCTGCAAGGGCGTGGGCCCATGTCGACGCTGGCTGGCGGGTGGACAACATCCGCCAGAATCCCTGCCGCCACTCCGTGCGAATGCCTGTTTGGCTGCCCTCTTTCCCCCTCACCCGTCTGGGGTTGGGATCCGTGCCAGACCCAGCACCCGAATACCCACGTGCTCGCTGCCATAGGATCGTCGTGTCCAGCTTTTCATATCCATCAAAAACTGAAAGCTGATCTGGCCGTGCGGCACCGTGCCGCCTCGGCCCAATACCACTATGAAATCCGAGCCGCTGCTCTCGCCGCGATGCGGTGCTAGAGTGCTGGCAGTAGCTGGATCACCACGGATTCAAGCTACGTGTGCTCCTCCTCCTCCTCCTCCTCCTTCTCCGCCCTCTCTGTCCCCTCCTCCCCCTCCACCTTTCCCTCCTCCTGTCTCTACTGATGCTGCTCTCGTTGCCCTCCTCACCATCCCGAGACGTCATCGCTCAGAGCTTCAGCTCAAGAGGCCCGAGGGGGCCCAAGAGGGCCCCAGGAGGACTTCCAGGGGAGGAGGGCGGGGGGCAGTGCGCCCAGAGGCCGCCAGGATGGCGAAGCCATGGCTGGCGGCCCCTCCAGAGGTCATCGTCCAGAGCCTTAGCTCGAAGTACCGCTGGGGGCTCTCGGGAACCTTGCCGTGCAAGAAGACGGCGGATGTGGTCAAGATGGCCGCCTTCTTCGGCGCGGACCTCGCGGGCATCAAGCACCGCTCGCAGGCGTCCTCTTTTCCTCCTCCTCCTCCTCCTCCGTAGCAATTTTGGCTCAAGCCCCACGTCCCCCCTCGGGGATCTCGTGGGGTGCGAGCATCCGCACTCATTTGCTCAAAAGCTCGGCCGCGTGCGGCCCACGTCTGGGACACGCCTCCCAACCTCCGTTCACTCGGGCGCGCGGCCGCCCGCGCATAAGTCCGGCTGCCGACGCAGCCGCCGCTGGCGCTCCCGCTGAACACGATCCACTTCAAGGACCTGCTGATCCGTGGGGTGCCTACGCCATGGCGCCGGCAGCAGCTGCGGCCCCAGCCTCAGTATCGCAGCCGCCGGCCCTCCCCGCGCGGCCTGTCCGCCGCTCCCAGCGCGTGCCCAGCGGCGCAGGCCCGAGGATGAGCCAGGCGGGACCCAAGGTGCGCAAGGGCCCCCCAAAAAGCCCACGCACCCGCCCGCCCGCGGCTGCTGAGGCCGTTGGCTCGGCAGGTACTGTTGGCCATCTTGCTGCTGCTGCTGGTGCTGCTGGAGCTCGTCCTGCTACAGCCAGTCAGCCACCTGGGCCCTCCCTCAGTGACCAGTTCAAGGAGGCAGTCGACCGACTGCCGACCTTCTGCCCAGAAGACATGCGCAACGCTCTCGCGGATATTTTGGGGAGCACCGCTACCCAACTCGAGTCGACATGCCGGGCCGTCACCACAGACTTCCAGAACAAGATCACCAGCCTCGTCGCTGATCACACCACCAAGATGGACCGAAGGTCCGCGAGATCGATGAGACTCTCAAGATCGCGGAGCGCGGCGGGCATCACGGACATCGTCCGCCTATCTGTCTGGGACCGCTCCCCGGAGCCGAATTTCTTCACGCTCAACGCCAAGAACGACACAGCCCCAGATGCGGCGCAGCAAGCCCTCGGCCCCTGGCTGCAGGCCAGAGGACTGGGCCCCGAGCACATCACCCTCCATTGCAATGGTCCTGGCCGGCGCTTCCACGTCGAAGTTCATGGCGGCGTCGTCGGCAACGCACGCGCCATCGCCTTGGCCAAGGTCTTCAAGTTCCCAGACGGGCGATGGCGGCAGTTCAGCGCCCCGACCGTGGCTGGACCAGCAGTGCCACTGTACGTCAACCCTGACCGGTCTCCACGCACGCAAAGGATGGAGTTCCAGACCAAGAGGCTGGCCCAGACCCTGGAACGACACTACAAGCAGATCGACTTCCGACCCAACCGGGGCAGAGGCGAGGTCAAGGTCGACCGCATCCCAATCGCCAGGGTCATCGTCCCGAACGTCCCCGACGAGGTCTCCAACATCGAATGGAACCGGCCCGAGGCACAACGGCTCGGCATCGATTGTGCCTTCATCGACCAGGCGTTCCACGATCTCTTCCGGGACCAGGGCGCCGATGTGTCGTGGTCCTAGCCGATGCTGGGCCCCCTGGGCGGACGCACGCAGCCCGCTGACTGTGGTGACTTGGAACGCACGCAGTTTATTTTGCTCCTCCCGTGGTAAACGGAGGCGCAAGCAAGCCACACTGCGGAAGTTCCTGCAGAAAGGCGCGATTATCATATATTATCATGGTCCAGGAGGCCCACGGCGATGCGGAGCAGATCAGGGCATGGCTCTCGGGCTTACCGTATCGATGCACATTCTTTTACACGGGCTGCGCCAACAGCGCTTGTGCTGGAGGTTTAGCTTTCTTGATCCCGCTGGGTACTTTCGAGGGCCCTGTCGAAGACCACATGTGGATGGACGTGATTGTTCCTGGTCGCGTCGCCACCCTACATATCGTGAAACACCCAGCCACGGACTCAGAGGACCAACTGGGGCCTTCACCCTACATAACCTCGTCGTCGGCCTCTATTTCGCTGGCTTACGATTCCGCAGCAATGCAGCTTGGCGGGCATATGCCTGCGCCCGCGCCGCTGGACGTCCTTCCAGATTCCCCAGTTTGTTCACGCTGCTCGTCACCTGCGCGCTCCGAGTGCGCAGATGGATGGGACAATGAGTGCCTTGATGGGTTGTGCGACGCGCCGGCCTCTGGTGCGACACGCCGGCGCCCACCCGGCAATGGTGCCGCCAGTCCACGTTCTACCAGTACGAGCTCTTCGATTTCGACGGGCGCGTCGACCACTTCCTCCTCGTGCGCATCTTCCTCGTCTTCTCCATCGGTGACCTCCAGGGGCGGCCTGGGCACACCTGAAGGTCACCGGCCCTGGTGCTGTCCTGGCCGCGCGGTCGATGCGCTCCTGCGGCCGCGCGGCTGCCACTCAGGCAGCTCCACTGCTCTCGCGCTGCTGAACATCCACAGCTACGGACTGACGCACAGTGACCGGAGCCACTTGGCCACAGAAGTGAAAGGATGTCGCCGCTGGGCTTCCGAAGCGCCGCAGAAACGGCTGGTGGTGGTCGGTGGTGATCTGAATTTCGACGACGGCGCTCATTTATCGCGTGAGGATCCAGGGCGGACTCAGCGGCATGGCGCTCGCACTGATCAAGCCGTTCCGCGGCACTGGCAGCAGTTGCTTGGTTGTTTGATGCAGATCAAGACTGACCTCCCCGCGCGTTACGACGACGTACACCGTCTCAAATCGTCAACGTTGGACAGGCTCTACGTCTCGGTGCCGCCCGAAGCCGTCTACGGCATCTCCATGCGCGCCTACCTCGCGACCGACCTGGCCACGCTTGCGGACAGAACGCTGAGCGACCATGGCATCCTCGTTCTGGTGCTGAGCAACGCCACGGCCCCTGGCCGACGGAACTGCCCCCATCCCTGACTGGATATGCAAGGAGCCCCTCTACGCCACTACGTTCGCGAAGGTCATGGCGGTCACCGCGATGCCCACTGATCCGATGGAGGCCTGGAAGATCACCAAAGCCAACATCGCCATAGCCGCGCGCATCACGCGCGACGTGCTGACCCGAGAGCGGTACTTCAGCACTTGAGCATCTTATCCTGACGCGCACTTGCTCGTCCTACGATCAGCTGCCCGTGCGCACTGGCGCGAGGATGGACGCACCCTCAGCATGTTGGTGCACTCCGCTCCGATGCTTGCGGCCTACTTCGCGACTTCCGCAGCTGGCTGCATCCTCTCGGACTCCGGGGGTTTCGCGGCTGCGGTTCGCGTGGCGGCCTCTGCAGTGCTCGCGTGGGACCGCCAGGCCGCGCTGGTCAATGCTTCCGCGGCCCAGCGTCGATGCGGGGCCTTCTTGAAGGGTCGGGCGGCGAGGGCTACCCATGGGGCCCAACTATGGCGCCCCTTACAGAGCGTCCAGATCTTGGCCGGCATCATCCAGCCCGAGAGCTGCCCAGCCGCGCCTTCGCTCCTCGGAACCGCCGCCCCCCCGCCAGCCGCGGGCCCTAGGATGACGGCCGACCCCCCGGCATGGCTGCTGCGCTGCGCGCCCACTGGGGGCCGATCTTCGCAGCCCAGGAGGCCCCCATAAGCGACGTCCACAACTACATGCACTGCCACTTCCCCAGGTTGCCAGACATTGAGTTGCCGCTGCCAGATATCGAAGACATGGAAAGGGCCGCCCGCCGCGCTCGGCCCCCAGCGCCGGGCCCTGACGGCATCCCCTACTCAGCGTGGATGCGGGCACCTGGCGCCCTCCAGCACCTGCACGCCGCCATGCTTGCCCTCGTGAGCGGGGCGTGCCCTCCAGAGGGGCTCAACAACTCGTGGCTCCAATTTGCCCACAAAGCTGCCGACGCACCCTCGGCCGCGCAGGTGGCGCGGGAGCCCGGCAAGACCCGCCGGCTCGCCCTCAAAAACTCCGACGCAAAGCTGATGGCAGCGTCGGCCAACCACTACCTCTCGGCGGTCGCGGAGCGGCGCGTGTCGAGCCCGCAGCGCGGCTTCGTCAGGGGTCGGAACATCCTGGAGAACGTGCGGAGGTTGGATGCGCAGGCGCGGGCTGCCACGCTCGACTCCGCCGAGGCGCTCGCTCGGCGACGGCCGTGCCTGGTCTCTTTCGACGTGGCCGCGGCGTTCCCCAGCCTTGCTTGGGCGTGGCTCTTCGCGGCACTCCCAGTTTGGCATCCCCGATACCTACCTCAAGCTCGTCCGAGCGCTGCGCGCAGGGCAGCATTGCTGGACGCGCACTAGATCGAGATCTTTCTACGTGTGCGCGGTGCTCACGGGCGTGGCCCAAGGATGCCCACTTTCGGGAACTTTGTGGGCCCTCGCCACGGCGCCATTCGTGGAAGCCATCGCCGGCGCCTTGGCCTGCCCTCCCGCTCGCTTGCCGGCCGCCCGCCCCGTGAGGCGATGGTCATCGGGCCCGGCCGTGACGCGGAGTTCGGCGTCTGCGCTGATGACATGGGGGTCGTGCTGTGGGACATCTCCCCCGTCGCCTTCATCGAGCCGCACTTCCAGGCCATGGGGCGCCTTGCGTGTCTGTGCCTGCAGCCGCGGAAGTGCGTTCTGGTACCACTACGGCTGGCCGCCGCTGCAGGGCGCTCGCGCCGACTTGGGCGGACTTCACCATCACTTCCAAATCAAATACCTTGGCTTCGTCTGGGGGCCAGGGGCGAGCCTCATAGACTCATGGCACGCAGCAGCCACCAAATACAGGCGACGCGTGGCCGTGCTCAAGACGGTGCCGGTGCCGACGGCCGAGCTGGTCACGCTCTACTACGGCTCAGTTGTCTCCGCCTTGACCTACCTCTACCAGCTGCTCCCCATGCCGGAAGACCTTATCAGAGGCGAGCTGGACGTTCTGCATCGTATTTTGAAGGCCCCGCTGAAGTCGTTCGCATTGACTGGCCTGCTCTGCATGCGCACCTGGGCGCCTGGACCCGCGCTTGCCGCGCTGCTGCCGACTGCTTGGGCTGCCGCGTGGCGCGCGGCCAACGCAACGCTCTCGGGATGGAGGGCCTTCGCGGACGCGTGGCTCGAGCGTGCGTGGGACGTCCTCCCGGCCTCCGCGGTCGTCTCCGGCCGCTGGGCGGCGCCGCTGAGGGCCCAGACCGAGCCCATGCTGCAGTGCATGTCATGTCGGCGGACACAGGCGGGATCACTGCGCCCAGCGCGCGGCTGCAGCGGCGCCGGAGGGCAGCCCGGTGCGCGGCCATCGCTGCGGCGCGGCGCGAGCTCGGCGCGGCTGCAGGCCGTCGCCGCCAGCCCCGCCTGCAGCGAACGCACGCAGAAGCCGCCGCCCAGGTGCTCTTCCAGGAAGCCTTCCACGCCGCCATTCGCCGCCGCCTCCAGGTTTGGTGGCCAGACCAGGCGGTCCCTGCCGACCTCCGCCAGAGGTGGCTTCGCCTCAAAGCCCAGCTCGCGATTGCGGCCCCGGGCACGTGCTGGGCGACCCAGCGCACCCTTGCCGGCGCTTGGCCAACGTCTTACAGGATGCACGTAGGCCAACCCCGCCTGGCGTGCCGCTGGTGCTGCGAGGATGGCTCGGGCCAGATTTCGCACTACCTGCAGTGCTGTGGTGCTTGGTGGTGTGTGTGTGTGTGCGTCGCTTCGCGCACCATCGCCCACGAGTGCCCTCTGCATCGACTCGGCCCGGGCACGGCGGAGGACTACACAGCGGATCCGCAAGGCGAAAACGGCCCCCAGGACCATCGCCCGCATTGCGACTTTGTATAACACGTACAACATGATGCGGCACCGCCCTGGCCCGCTGCAGCCAGGCCCAGAGGTGGCCCTGGCGCTGGCGCGCGCTGCTGCCCACCGTGTGCGGGTTCCTCCGCTTTGCGTGGCCGTGCGGCCGCCACCCTCAAGCAGTACTCCAAGTTCTACACCAACTCTGAGCGGCCCGGCGTGCCGCCGATGAGCTCGTGCACCATGCGGTGGTACGGGCGCTCCTCCTCTTCCTCCTCCTCCTCCTCCTCCTCCTCCTCCTCCTCCTCATGGGCGCCATCGGCGCCACCCAGGCCAGGCGCGGCCGAGCTCGCCCTCTCTCGCGAGAGGTAGGGATGGACGGACTCCCCTCCTACGCTGGTCTCCTCCTCCTCCTCCTCCTCCTCCTCCTCCTACAGATGGGACGCGGTGGGCTGGTGCACGGGCTTCGGACTTTCGCTGCAGGGTTCCCGGGACCATCACTTGCTTTGGGGCCTCTCCCTTCAGCTGCTCCTTGCCATGGGCGGCCAGGACAGAACGCCGTAGTTTCTCTGGCTTCCCGGTATGCGTTCAGTCACCGCGCCGATGAGGGCGCCATCCATCTATCCATCCATCCTCCCGCTTGCTTCCCCCTTTCTAAAGTCCACCGTCGGACCTCTCCAGGAGTGCGTTTCGGCCGGAATCCAGCCAGCGACAAGCACCCCTGGAGGTCCCCAACACACAAGAAAAAATGTGGTGCTCGAAGTTCGATCCTCGATTCTTCTCCTCCTCTTCCTCCTCCTCCTCCTCCTCCTCCTCCTCCTCCTCTTCCTCCTCCTCCTCCTCCTCCTACTCCTCCTACTCCTACTCCTCTTCCTCCTCCTACTGCTCTTCCTCCTCCTCCTCCTCCTGCTGCTCCTCCTCCTCTTCCTCCTCCTCCTTTTGCGCATCCTCCTCCCCGTTATCATCTCCCCTCCTCCTTCGCGCGTTCCCTCACGCGCCCCCCATCATCCCCCCTCCCTCCTCCTGCCTCCTGCCCTTCCTCCTCCTCCTCCTCCTTCTCCTTCTCCTTCTCATTTTTCTTCTCCTCCCTCCTCCCTCCTCCCTCCTCCTCGTTATTTTCCTCTCCCTTCTCCTACATCCCCTTTGCCTTATGGGTAACTCTTCCATTTCGCACCCCCAGAGTTGTTGATAGAGCGGGCCAGGCGTTTCACTTCAGACATCTTCATCTGTTCTGACCCTGATGCTGCAGCCACTACACGGATGGATGGGGGGGTCAACATGTGACTCTCGCCTTGGCGCCGCGCACATTCGTTCTAAAGGCTTTCAATAGGTGCCTGGATGGAAGGCGGCTCCTTCTCAACACGATGTTGTTGCCGTAGTTCCGCGCACATTCGCCCAATATCATATAACAGTTGCGACCATCGGGAAAGGTGATCTCGCGGTGCCTTGGGGGGGCTTCCTGGGGGCCTCTGGGGGCGTCCTCAGGCCACCCTGCTTCCAACCGCGGTTTCCCTGAACGACTGGGTCACGATTTGGAGTGCTGCTTGGCCGCGATGTGTTTGTCAAGCTCATTATCGCTCGTGTACGCAAGTGGTGGCTGGAACAGCCTGTTCCACCACGCAGGACGCTGGCGACAGACGTTTGTCTGCTCAACCCCCACCCGCGTGGCCTCTTGTGTGAGCATGCTGCGTTGCGCTCCTTTGCAGCAAAAACAAAACAGGCTCTTTGCGTGCACAAAACCATGACCGGAGAGGGAGGCGAGCACGGACGAGCATGCGAACATACACGATCCACGATAACAAACCAATGCCCGAAATGCCGATCGACATTCGCGAGCCCACAGACAGTGACAAACCACTTTGCTGCTGCTTATCGTGCTGGACGATGCTCCAAAAACGATGGGTTTACAAATTCGAAGCGAACGATTCCCTGCAGTTGTTTTGCCCGCGCAAAGATTGCGAGCTCACCTTCTCGCCATCGCCAGAGCTCTAGGCTCACATAGCAGATGCGCACTTTCCAGTTCTTCGCCATATGTCTTGGATGCGTGCTCTTCCCAGCGCGGGAGCTGCCGCAAGTGGCGAGAAACCGGCCCTTGCCGCGAAGGTCCGCCATCTAGGAGACAGGCCCCGTGGCGACCAGTCGAATGGTGCGATGTCTTCCAAGCAGATCGATATGGACGCCCTGCATCTCGAGAGTGTGGAGCTGAAGGACATTTGGCGCATGTTCACCATAGTCATGAAGCTGCTCCTCAATGTGGCGATGGAGCAGCGGCAAACCGACGCAATCCTGATCAAGGCCTACCTCGTCTCCCCTGGTGCGAAAAGCGTCGTGGCGATCAAGACGAGGGTTCGCGCGTGGGTAAAAAACGCAAGGAGATAAGCAGCTGTACGCTTCAGCAGCAGATCGACGCAGAGATGGCCAAGACCGGGACGATCAGCACCGCAGCGCTCGCAAGCCTCCTCGAAGACCTCGCTCAGAATGGCGCCTGCGCCGGAGGCCTCAACCAGCAGAACCTGCAAACGCTGACCGACAAGCTTAAGCAGATGGACCTGGAGCAGATCACCGAGCTCGCCCCCCTGGTGACAGCGAGCGACACGCGCGACCAGGCACAGTGCAAGATCCAGCTGAGCCTCTGAGGCCAGAGCGACGTCTACTTCGCGGTGATTCACGAAGCGCTCATCCAGACGGGCTCGACTTACAAGCCAGGCCGGGGACCGATGGTGAAGACGAAGTGGGTTTTTCATTCGCAGCTGCTGAAGATGGAGGGCGCGCTCATGGGTTAGTTAGACGCCGTGATTGCCCGTGTGTGCTGGATCCGCCACAGGTGTCGCAGTCGAGCTTACATCCTATTCCCACGAATGTGACCGAGGGCGCGGGGGGCCCTCCTCTGAGTTCGCCGCCATCGCAGATAGTTTCACCAGCAGCTTCTCAGGGCGATGGGAGCCCACCTCTTCAGAGTTCGCCGAAATCGTATATAGCATCGGCAGTTTCTCGGGGCTCGGAGTTAGCCTACATCAAAGATAGCACCAGTAGTTTCTCAGGTCCTGGGGATCAGTTCGTCTTGCGGTATTCCAGTGGTGCGCGCGTCCTGCGGAGTTCTGTTGGCGCGCGGCTTGCCTGCATCTCAGATGCGGAGTTCCAGTGGTGCACGCGTCTTGCGGAGTTCCAGTGGCGCAGGCGTCTTGCGGAATTCCAGCGGCGCAGCAGTTTCGCAGGGCATGGAATGCCCAGTTCAGAGTTCGCCTGCATCGCAGATAGCATCGTCGGCGCTTTCTCAGGGAATCGGGCCGGGCGCGTAACATATCAGGTGGCGCAGTCGGCCGACCATTGCGACTTTTGGGAGCTCACAGGGGGCGCCGAGTTGCAGCCCAGGCGTGCGGTGTGGCATGGTGTTCCACTGTCGCGACGTTGGTGCAGAGTGTTTCTGCGACGCTGTCGTGCCCCCCCTGTCCTCCGATTCTCGCAAGTTGTTTCCTCGCTAGTATCAGCATTGGTGCCCGCGGTCCTGCCCCCCCCCCTGGGCGAAAGTCTCCGTCGATTCTGGTGTTTTTTTGGGGGATTGGCTGATATTTTCCGATGCGCCTTCGATTGGTGCATATTTTTTCTGGTGCGTTTTCCCGGCAACAATTGGCCAGCATATATACACCGCTCCGCCAGGCCAGGTTTCGCGCCTCATTGGTGGATATTTTGAGGGCGGTTTTCTGGCCCGCGCTGCCAGGGCCCGCCCGTGTTTTCAGAGCCGCTTCACGCGGGGCGCCGTGCCCCGCTGCTTTTCCCGACGTATCTGTAGGGTCCCGCGCGCAGCGCAGCGCGTTTCACATTCGTCCTACTTTGCTCTGCCGTAGACAGCCTGCCCGCGCTGGCACCTTGAAAAGTGCGGATCCGCATGAATGTGGCGCGCGCGTTCTTGCATTGTTCCAGCGAAGCGCCTTGCTGAATCTACTTCGCCCCCCCATGGGAGGCCCGTGCATTTTGATTTTGCCCTCGTCGCAGATAGCATCGTCGGTTTCTCAGGGCACGGGGGGGCCCGATCAGCGCTCCGCTACGTCGCAGAGGGCATCGACAGCAGATTCAGTGCATGGGGGACCCGCGGCATCATGATTCGCCACCATCGCAGAAGGCATCGTCTGTTTCTCAGGGCATGGCAGGCCCGGCTCCGCGCTCGCCGTCACATTCGCGCGCGGCGGCGAGCTCGGCCGATGAGACGGCTTCGCCGCTCGAGCGCGCCCGTGCCATTGCAGAAAAACAAACCCGCGAGTGCGTCTCCTGCGCCTGGCCCTTCCCGTGCCCCCCCCTTCGCCTCCGGGCCCTCCTGGGCCCCCTCAGAACTGCCCCAGTTCTCTGCCTCGAGCTTCCAGGGGAGTGGATGTGCTCCGCGGCAGCTTCGCAGGTCGTCTGCCCCCCCCCCCCCGCCGCTTCGGCGCCAGCAGCGTTCGTCTCGCGGCGCCTCCATTTCCGCGCCCGCCCCCCGGGCCAAGCCTCTGGGTCGACGCGCGAACGAGGGGGGCCATTGCGGCGCTCGCCAGATCGAGCAGGCGTTAAGACGCGCGGCGCGGTCTCCGTCAGCGCACGACTGCCCGGTTCAAGTTCGGGGCAGCCCGATCCAAGAGGCGCTCTGCGATTGCTGACATTCGCGAACTGATGACTCCGAGGGGCCCGATCCGATATGCACATATATATATATATATATATATATATATATATGATACCGGAGAAAAGCCCCGATCAGGGCTATAGGGCTAGGGGGCTCTAGGGCTATTGAGCTATAGGGCTATAGAGCTATAGGGCTACCTATACGACCACCCTTCGGGTGATAAGGAGGTTAGGGGGGGGGGGGCCAACGTCTCACTCGATCGGTCCCACTATCGATCTCGCAATCGATCTCGCTATCGGTCTCGCTCGATCGATCTCACTCGGTCGATCTCACAATCGATCTCACTCGATTTTTTCATTCGATCGATCTCACAATCGATATTGCTATCGATCTCACTATCGATCTCACTATCAATCTCACTATCGATTTCACAATCGATCTCACATTCGGTCTCATTATCGATCTCGCTATCGATATCACAATCGATCTCACAATTTACGCCATCCTCATCATCATCATCATCAACATCATCGTCATCAACCTCATCAGCAGTATCACAATCAGCATGATCATCATCATTTGGACACCATCATCATCATCACCATCATCTCGTCACCATCATCATCAACACCATCATCATCACCATCATCACCATCATTGGGACACCAGCACCGTCACCATCATCATCGTCAACATCATCATTATCGGGACACCATCGTCATCATCGGAACCCCCATCATCATCATCTCATCGCCATCATGAACAACATCATCAACATCATCGTCATCGGGACACCATCATCATCATCAGCAACATCATCAACATCATCATCATCATCACCATCGGGACACCATCATCATCGTCACCATCATCACCGTTGCCATCATCAGCATCATCATCATCATCATCATCGGGACACCATCATCATCAACATCAGCACCTCCATCATCGAGCCATCATCACCAAAATCATCATCAGCACCTCATCATCATCCTCATCATCAACATCATTATCATCGGGACACCATCATCATCACCAACAACATCAGCATCGGGACACCATCATCATCATCGCCATCATTATCAACTGCAGTATCATTAACCTCATCATCATCATCGGGACACCATCATCATAATCCTCATCATCACCATCGACGTATCATCATCATCTCATCGTCATCAACATCATCAGGATCAGCAACACCATCATCATCATCACTGGGACACCAACATCACCACCATGAGCAACATCATCATCAACACCATCATCATCATCATCATCGGGACAACATCATCATCACCACCATTACCACCATCATCAGCAGCATCGTCAACATCATCATCGTCATCAGCATCATCATCATCATCATCATCATCATCGGGACAACATCATCATCACCACCATCATCACCAACAACATCATCGACATCAGCATCATTATTATCATCATCACCATCATCATCATCATCATCATCATCATCATCATCATCATCATCATCATTATCATCATAATCGGGACACCGACGGGACACCGGCAGGACACCGGCGGGAGACTGGCGGGGCACCGGCGGGGCACCGCGGGCGACCGGCCCCCGGAAAGGAATCATTTGGTCCGGCCGCGCCTCAGCCAGAGGCGGGACACCGGCGGGGCACCGCGGGCCACCGGCCCCCGGAAAGGAATCATTTGGTCCGGCCGCGCCTCAGCCGGAGGGGACTTTCTTCTCGCCCGCCCACGCAGCTTCGCCTCGCCCGCACGCACGGCACGCACGAACACGAAACCGAAACCGATTTCCCAGTAGAGGGGGCTCTCCATTCCAGTTCGATCTCACCCCTGTCACCTCCGATAGAGCTGCAGGGCTATAGGGCTGTTGGGCTATTGGGCTATAGGGCTATGGGGCATCCCCGGGCACTCCCGGGCACGCCAGGGCACGCCAGGGCACCCGGGCACCCGGGCCCCCCCGGGCCCCCCCGGGCCCCCCCCCGGCCCCCGGGCACCCGGGCACCCGGGCACCCCCAGGCACCCAGGCACCCGGGCACCCGGGCGTGCCGCGAAAATCGGCGGCAAACCTAACCTAACCATATGAGTCCGCTAGGACCCCTACAGAGGCAAGCTCTGATTGGGGAATAGGAATATGAATATGAATATGTATATGTATATGTATATGTATAATATATATATATATATATATATATATGTATGTATGTATGTATGTATGTATATATATACGTATGTATATACAAGACTGCATTGGCGCTTCGCGCCGTGTGCCTTGTCCCATGCGAGTTCGAGCGCAGGCGGCGCGCGCGCGTGGGCGCGGGGCCGGCCGCCGCCAAGTCGGGACAGGATCTCTTAAGCGGGGGCGACTTGACAACGCCAGCTCTGGCCCGCTCAAGGCGTTTCTGCGCCAAGAGGCGCGAGTGAGCCTCGGGCGCCTGGTCGGGGTAGCATGCAGCAGGACATCGTCCTCCTCTTGCTCTTCCTGCGCATGTCCCGTCCCCCTCTTTGCCCTTCATCATCATCCTCTTTCTGCTCTTCTCTCCTCTTCCTTATTTCGCCCCCTCCTCCTCTCCATGTTCTTTTCCTCTACTTCTTGAGGCGTCGAGACAGCTCCAAGACGTCTCCAACTGAGTCCCCGGACGGGCCCCAAGGAGGTCCAAGGCGTCGCAACAGGGCCGGGAGAGTGAAAAACAGAGAAAACGCAGCAGAAAAGCAATGTTCTGTTTCACTTCCGGCGGATTCGGGGGGCGCCCAGACGGCCGCGGGGAGGCGCGAGACAGGCCCGAGAATTCGCAAGTCTTTTTGGGGGGGGCGGGGGGGGGGGGCGGTCCCCGGCCCTATAGGGCCCGGGAAGGGGGCCCAGAGATGGGCGCATATTGGAAATCACAGGAAAATGCCGGGTTTGTTTGTTTTCTCGCCTTGTCGCTTCCGATTGGCCTTTGAAGCGTCCAGACGCCTCCAAGACGACTCCAGATGAGGCCCCAGACGAGCCACGAAGAGGCCCAAGTGGGCGCAACAGGGCCGCCAGAGTGGGAAAAACAGAGAACGCAATTATCCCGGCAAAGCAACCTAACAGCCATGTGTAGGAGCATATCTGGAAGCATTCCCCTTAAGATTCGGATGAGAATCCAGTTGTAGAATTCTGCTGTTCTCGCAGTCGTTGTCGCATTCGCGAGGACAGTCGCAGTGGCAACGGCAGTCGCAGTCACAGCCTCAGCCTCAGCCTGCCTCAGCCTCAGCCTCCGCCTGCCTCAGCCTCAGCCTGCCTCAGCCTCAGCCTCAGCCTGCTTTAGCCTCAGCATCAGTCTGCCTTCGGCCTCGGCCTCAGCCTCAGCCTGCCTCAGCCTCAGCCTGCATCAGCCTCAGCCTCAGCCTCAGCCTGCCTCAGCATCAGCCTGCCTCAGCCTCAGCCTCAGCCTCAGCCTGCCTCTGCCTCAGCCTCAGCCTGCTTCAGCCTCAGCCTCAGTCTGCCGTCGGCCTCGGCCTCAGCCTCAGCCTGCCTCAGCCTCAGCCTGCATCAGCCTCAGCCTCAGCACGAAGCGACCCAGCTAGAAGGACAAAGCGCTGAATGTACACCGATGTGTTCGACGACTGCGTATGTAATGATGTGACGATATACAGACTGAGCCCTTCGTGAATGTCTACATGTTTTTCTGACGCCTACAAACGGCGCTGACGTGTGTGAGAAAATTGTCCGCGCAGCAAAAGCCGGCGAAGCGTGCGGGAGCTCGCATGCTGAGACAGACTACGTCTGCAGACCGCCAGCTGCAAAAAGTTGCGAGCGGCTCTTGGAAGATGTTTACGGAACGGAGCTACGGTGTCTGAAAACATTGGCATCGAAGGGAAGAGCCTCGGAGCCCTGCAACCTGAGAAACACCGCAGGAACTCGCATACTGAAAAGGAATGCATTGCAAACCGCACGCTGCGAACCCTGCAGGCTGAGAAGCACCGCAGGATGTCGCATGCTGAAAAGCACTTGTACTGCAGAGCGCTAGCATCTATCTCGGGCTCGGACCCCCCCGTCCTGATCCAGAACGTGTCCGGCCACGGCCTGAAAATGCCGTTCCAACTCCCGAGGATCAGCTGGCACTCCGGCTCTGGGACACTCCAGTACGTCTTGAGCACCTTGAGCCAGGCCCCATCTCGGGATCCCCACAGCACGCTGTACTTGACCGAGACCGTGCCGAACTCATAACAATTGACCTCCGAAGGACCTGCGAGTGCAGGCTGAGAAACACCACGCGATTGCAGGGCACGGCATTGCGTGTCACATGAGTGCAGGCTGAGAAGCACCACATCTCGTTTGCCAGAGATCACTCCCAGGTTATTTGATCCCGCAACACCAGCCACGGCGTAGCTGCCACAGGGGCCGCAGATAGCAACGGTTCGGTCACCCAATTGGCGTTCCGGTGAGTCACAATTCGCGCGTGGCTCCACGAGCCTGTGTAGCGCGATTTGCGGGGCACCAGTGTGCTGTAGGTGTTGTTGCCGTAGCAGAAGACGGCCTCTGGAGCCCAGTGCGGATTCCAGCGGACAGCGTAGACCCTGTGGACGCCATTGCGGATGACGTCGCGCGCACCTTCGATATGTGCCACCCATCGAAGCCAGTCAAATGCTGAGCCATCGGTGATGTCAACAGCACCTGGGGCAGTCTCGCCATGGTGGTAGTGCAACAGCGATTGGAGAGCGGCGCTGGCTTCGTCGCGGCCCACAATCTGGCGCGAGCAGGCTGCCTCTTGCAGGTGCTCCTGTGTGAAGAGCAGTGGGGCATCACCGCCAGTCTCGGCAGGCTGAGCAGCGCCACCGTCAGGCACGGCAGTCTGAGCAGCGCCGCCACGAGGAACATGAGGCTGAGCAGCGCCAGGCTCAGGCACGGCAGGCTGAGCAACGGCGCGTGGTGGACCGACATAGGTGGGCTCATCGGGTCGGCCGTTCTTATGGTAATGCAGGCGCATGGCTGAACCGTCTGCACGACGGAACTCGAAGAAGTGCCTGCCGTGGCCATCCGTGTTGGAGTAGTTAGGGTCGCGCTCTGTCTCGATGATGCGAAAGAGAACCTGGGCGATGCCCTGCCCGATTATGCGCTCAGCGAAACCCGGAGCGGCAGACCGAAGCAGTTGCTTCCAGTCGTAGGACGGGTCGTTTGTTACGTCTTTGAACGACAAGTTGTTGACAATGCACTCGGCGCGCAGCGCGCGCTGCCACTGGCAGGCGGTCTTGCCGCCCATCCCTGGTGTACGGCGGATGTCTTCGAGGTGAGCCTGCTCAAAGACCACGTCGACACCTGGCTGAGGAGTCGGTGCGGGCGGATCCGGCAGAATCTCCCACGGGCCATCGCACGGGGCCGGGGGTGGCGGGGGCGATGCCTTGCCGCGTGCTGGCATTGTGACAAGGCAGGCTGAGGAGCACCGCCGCGGCTGGACGGCCAGGTGAAACTCGAGCAAACATGGTTAAGGATGATGATGATGGTGTTGATAGGAAACCCGGTATCAGCGAGTTGATGTACAATGAGGTGTCCGCAAACGAGACACTGCTGTCAACGCTGTTATAACTAACCACAAACGAGACACTGCTATCAACGCTTGCACAATTAAAAAGAAACGCTGGCATTGACACTACTAGCAATACCAAAGTGGAGTTTAAACGAGGCACTGCCATCAACCGATTCAACTTCCAATGAAAGAAGATCACAAATGAGTTCACTCTGAAGTGACCCATGGGTATCAATGCGAGAAGTCTCTGCAAACTATTCACTCATGGCGACCGCCGCGCACGCGCGTGTAGGAAATCGTTGATGATGATAGTGATAATGGAGTGGGGGCCAGTAATGCAGATACACTGCTGTGCATTCACTTGCTGCGAAAAGAAACTCTGCATGAATGAGTTGATATATAATGAGTTGTCCACAAACGAGACACTGCTATCAACGCTTGTATAAGTAAAAAGAAACGCTGCTATCGACACGCTGCTATCGACACTTCCCCCAATACTAGTTGTCTTTAAACGAGTCACTGCCATGAACGGCTTCAACTACAGTGTAACGAAAGGAACTGCAGGCTGAGAAGCACCGCAGGCCAACGTGAACCAGTCGTGGTGATGAGGATGAGTGAAATCTGCGATGATGATAGCGATCATGAAGTCGGTTGTAGGAACCCACTTTTGTAGTAACCAACATACACTGGTATGCATTCACTTATGGTGAAAGGAAACTCGGTATCAGTGAGTTGATATAGAATGAGTTGTCCGCAAACGAGACACTGCTATCAACGCTTTTAGAACGAAGCGAACCCATCAGAACACTGTTATCAACGGAAAGAATGCTGTAGAAGGACAAAGCGCTGAATGTACACCGATGTGTTCGACGACTGCGTATGTAATGATGTGACGATATACAGACTGAGCCCTTCGTGAATGTCTACATGTTTTTCTGACGCCTACAAACGGCGCTGACGTGTGTGAGAAAATTGTCCGCGCAGCAAAAGCCGGCGAAGCGTGCAGACAGCCAGCTGCAAAAGGTTGCGAGCGGCTCTTGGAAGACGTTTACGGAACGGAGCTACGGTGTCTGAAAACATTGGCATCGAAGCGAAGAGCCTCGGAGCCCTGCAGCCTGAGAAACACCGCAGGAACTCGCATACTGAAAAGGAATGCATTGCAAACCGCACGTTGCGAACCCTGCAGGCTGAGAAGCACCGCAGGATGTCGCATGCTGAAAAGCACTTGTACTGCAGAGCGCAGGCTGCGAAACCTGCAGGCTGAGAAGCACCGCAGGAACTCGCATGCTTTCGAACACTACTGCTCGAGACCGCAGCTGGAGAGCGGCAGACCGCAGGCTGAGAAGCACCGCGGGCAGAGAGACTTGCAAAACTCAGATGTCCTGATCGTCTTGGAGGAAGTCACGCCAGTCCGGCGGCTGCCAAGAATCGATGATGCGCCTGGAGCCACCGCCCGTGCTGCCGCCGATGTCCAGGTAGTCGCCATCGCCCCTGAACAGACGGCCGTGCCCGCACGCCAGAATCGCTTGGTTGCGGATTTGAAGCAGCGCTCCGCTCTCAAACATCTGCAACACGTCCAGCTGCCTGCGCGTGAAGTTCGGCTTTGCCTGGCCAGCCTGGGCAGACAGATGGAGGGAAAGCCGCTCCCCCTCGTTGTAGCGCGCGATGGCCTCGGCCTTCTGGTGGTGCAGCCGGCGCCGCTGTTGCCGCAGAGCTTCCTCGGGAACTGCTGCATCACGGCCCTCACTGTGATCAGCTTGCAACGCTTGCGTTAACCAATCAACGTCGAAGCGCCCTGAGAAGGCCAGCACCTCCCAGATCTGTTTGGTACCGGCCACACGTTGCAAATGGCGATGCCACCGCTTACGCTTCTGGTCTTTCACAAACTTGGCGACGCTACCCAGACCTGCACCCTTGGCCTGGCCACCTTTTCCCGCAGGCTGAGAAGCACCGTGAGAACCTTTCTTACCGCCTGGCCCTTTGTTCGGACCCTGCGGAACCGCATGGCCCCCTTGTGGCGCAGACTTGCCTTTCGCTTTTCCCTTTTCGATATCCCGTTCCTGAAGCGCACGCTGCTGCCGCGACTGCTCGTACTGGTCGCGAGCTACTCTGACCAATTCCTGGCGCTCAGGCTCCGTGAGAACGTAGCGCATGTCGTCGATGTTCTTGCTCCGCAGAAAGTCATGTCGAAGCTTAAGGACAGAGAGAATGGCTCGGCCAGTCTCCTCCTGAGACGCAAAGGCCGTGTCATATTCCGAGCCAGGCTGAGGAGCGCCAGCTGGATCAGTGTCCGCTGGCTCCGTGGACTTCCTCTTTTTGAAAAGCAAGAGACTGAGATGATGGAGGACTTTCGGATCGTACTCCTCGTCGTACCTGTCGTCCCAAAGCTGCCTCAGCTCCCTGTGCAAGTCGTCCGCGCGATTCTGAACGACATCCTCGACGTAGTCGGGATCACCCGGTGAAGTCGGTGAAAGCGGAGGAGCAGAACTCGGCGACCGATCCCAATGCACAGAAGACTCGCGGTCCGCCTGTACGCTGACGTCGGCGTCGGAGACGTTTTCGACGACAATTTTCCGCCTCTTGCTCTCCCCAGGCTGAATAGCACCAGGGAGAGTGAGCACAACCGCCACCGCATCGTGTGCGTCGTTGCGCATGCCACGATCCGTAAAAGACGCGCCAACGGCAATGGAGCAGAAACGGGCGACTGCTCCGCAGACCGCGACGTGGTCGCCTTTGAGGTCGGCCGGAGTGGCATGGACCTCCCATACCTTCTCGTCGTTCTGCTCGCGCTGGTAAGCCTCCCGCGCCTCCTGGAAAGTGAGGTTGTCGTCGCCGACTACAAGCACAACGACTGCCTCGTTTAGATTCTCAAGAATCTTGGCCAGGCCGTCCAGGTGCAAGCGGAGATGGCGAACTGTCCGCTTTCGAGTCTGGATGCTCGGCGGTTTCTTGCCGCACACGATGTGCATGTTGGCGATCACCACGTGGAACTTGTCATGGCCTGGTTTGTTCACCTCAAAATGTGAAATAACAGCATCAATATCTCGGCCGCTAGGAGGCCTGTAAACTTTGCTGTCTTCGCACAGAGTCAGTTCCGCAGGCTGAGAAGCACCGCGGAACCCCCAGAGAGTCAAGTAGTTGTCGACCTCCAAGAAGCGAATGCCATCACCGAAAGGCTTACTGAGGATCTCTGTCACGTTGATCCCTGCTCGGCGAAAGCCTTCACGGAACGCACCGACCTCGCAGCCACAGACCATATCAGCATCAGCGGTCTCCACTATCTTGGCGCACAACCTTCCGAAGTTAGCGCAGTGAGTGGCCGCCTGCTTACCAGTCATCATGCCCTGCTCGAACCCGAAATTGAACGAGGCGACCGTGAAAGACGCAGGCTGCACAGCGCCAGAACCAGGCGTCTGTCCACCTTCCTCCGCAGGCTGAGAAGCACCGCGAGGCGGCGCAGGCTGAGAAGCACCGCGAGGCGGCGACACTTCGGACGAGCCTCGCGGAGCAGAGGCTGCGGATGAACGTTGGACATGGGGGTACGGCCAGGGGAACGCCATTGCAATCAAAACTCAGTGGACTGCAGTGAATGAATGTAGTGGCCAATTGAATGCAGAGGACTGCAGTGTCACTAGCAAGTCCTGAACCAAACACAGCTGTGGCGGAAGGAATATGAAGCGTCTGGCTATTCAAAATGTTGCCCGGCAATGGAGTTCTGGGAACTCGAAGACCAGGAAGTGGACTAGAGTTGGCTCTGGGCATCCAAAATGTAGCCCAGGAATGGAGTTCTGGGAACTCGAAGAGCACGAAGTGGCTTACAGTTGGCTCCGGGCATCCAAAATGTGGCCCGGGAATGGAGTTCTGGGAAATGGAAGAACACGAAGTGGCCTACAGTTGGCTCCGGGCATCCAGAATGTGGCCCGGGAATGGCGTTCTGGGATGTCGAAGAGCACGAAGTGGCCTACAGTTGCATCCGGCCCCCCAGAATGTGGCCCGGGAATGGCGTTCTGGGATGTCGAAGAGCACGAAGTGGCCTACAGTTGCATCCGGCCCCCCAGAATGTGGCCTGGGAATGGAGTTCTGGGAAGGCGAAGAGCACGAAGTGTGTGACTGTTGGTGAAAAACGAGCCCGGCTCATGCCGCCCGGAAACGCCCCAACACCTGCCCGGACCCCCCTGTGGAGTGATCTGTGAGCTCTTTTTACACCACTAGAAACCTATCAGTCTTCGCTGTTAGGTAATTACAAATCCACGTTTTCGGCTTTCTTGCACGCTATCTCGCTCGACTCGGGGGGCGTCAAGACGACCCCAGGATGGCCGCAGGAAGGCGCCAGACAGGCCCGAGGAGGCTTTTTTTTGGGGGGGGGCACTGGGGCGTGGGCCCCCCGGCCCTATCTATCTATCTATATATATATATATATATATATCTATCTATCTATCTATCTATCTATCTATCGATCTATCTATCTATCTATCTATATATCTATCTATATATATATATGATGAAGTGAGAGTCTTCGAGCGGGTATTAATGTATAGTGTTGGTCCAGCTTTGCCCCCCAACAGCAAGCGTGCTTCCATAGCTTTTCGGGTCAACCGCAACGATGACGGCCTGAGGGGCCAGGCTTGCGGTGGCCATCCAGGGAGGTCACAGATGCCCGCCGCGCGCTGATGGCCCCTCCGCCGCCATCGGAGGCAGGCAGTGCCGGGCGCGCAGCGGCGCCCGAGCCAAGCGCCATCGCGAGCTTCGGCTGGTGGCTCGCGCCGCGGGCGCTGGGCTTCCTGGGCCTGCTCGTCGCGCTACTGGCTTGGCGCGCCGAAACGGGCCGCGGGAGCCTGATGCGCCTCGGCCTGGGCGCCGCGCTGATCGTGGTGGCTGCGAGGGCGAGGGCAAGCCAACAGAAGCGCTCGGGGGGCCAGGCGCGCCAAGCCCTCTCCTCATGGAAGCGTTGGAATGGCAGAGGGGTGCGAAGGACGACGGGGCGCTGTTGGCCATGGCTGCGTCCATGGCAGAGGCGCTGCAGGAGGAACAGATCAGGGCGCACGCACTGGCCCGCGCGCGCCCGAAGCCCGCAGCTGAGCCTGAGATGCGCAAGGTATGCCCGCACACGCTCCGAGACAGGCAGTTGGTTTGCCAGGAGTTGGAGAAGCACGCCCGCAGTTGCGGTTGGTTGGGCGTTGGCCCTCTGCCACGTAGTTCGCTTGTGTCGTTTTGCGGGCGGCTCGCGTGGCCGAGGGGCTGGGGGTTGGCCCGCCAGAGGAAGACGGTTGCGCAGTGGTTTTACAGGGGGCGCCACATAAGATGCAAGGATCGCAGTGGGCGCAACTGGCCAGCGCCGCGGCCGCGGCACGCAAGGCGTGCCGACGAAGGCTCCATGGTTGGAGGCCGCTCTATACGAATGGTGGTCCCACATGAGGTATTCGGTGGACTGGAAGGCGGCGGCGAAGCGAACCGCAGTCGCGGAAGAGAAGCCCAAAATGCTCGCCAGGTTCTCCCAATCCTTGCTGCTCACCAAGGCGAAGCAACTCGTCGCGGAGTACTGCGCGGAGGCCACGAAGCGGGGGATCAAAACGAAAGTGCCGCAGTTGCGGGCCCAGTGGTGGACCAAGTGGCGGCGCTCTTACGGACTGAGCATGAGGAAGCCGAATCGCAAATACAAGATCCCCAAGTGGTTGCTCCAATCGCGCTTCGAGACAATGATCCTGAACGTAGCGCGGGTCCGCGCAGCCGCGGAGGAGCTCTCGGGGTGCGACCCGCACATCCTGAACTGGGACCAGTCGCCTTTTCACCACAACGAGTCCTCCTCAGCCTCGAAGCCGACCTTGGCTGTGAAGGGGGGCATTGTTCCGCTTGTGGAGGCGCGCGACGACAGCGAGAGTCGGTGGACCGCCAACCTGACGGTGTCCAGCGACGTGGAGGACATCCGCAGTTGCGGACCTCCGCCCGCGGAGCTGATGTTCAAGGGGGGGGGCTGTCGTCGCTGAGGACTTGGCCGCTCATGCCCGCAGTAGCGGCTTCCCGCAATGGGTGAGCACGGCGACGTCTGAGAAGGGGTCCTACCGCACAGGCGACGTCATATCGTTCCTGCGGCGGCACTTGCGGGCATGGCCCGACGACCCGCAGTTGCGGGGGAAGTGGGGAATCCTCATGGCCGATGACCACGGCCCGCACAAAGCGGACGCTGTGCTGAGACTCGGCTGGCAGCACGGCTACGTGTTGATCATTCATGGCGGAGGGGCGACCGCAGCTTCGCAGCCTGTGGACACGGACTTGAACCAGCACGTGAAACGCTTGTTGGCGTTAGGGAAACACGTGCCGCAGTTGCGGCGCGCCGAGTGCGCGAACTTGATGGTTTCTGTGCTCGGCAATCTGCAGTTGCACGTGAACGCTGCGCAGGGTTTTCGGAAAGTCGACATGCGGGCACCTTTTGACAAGTCTGGCGATCTGGAGATTTGCCGAGAGGCGGTGCAGCTCTGGGAAGCAGGGGGCCTCCGAACGAAAGTGGATGCCGCAGTCGCGGAGGTCAGGGAGGAACGCCGGAAGGGGCGCCTCAAGTGGTCATGCACTGACGTGCAGCGGCTCATACACCAGTACGGTACGCATACAGCCTCAGATGCCGTGTTGAACGTGCTCGGAGAGGAAGTGCTTGGCCTGGGGCCAGGCCACGAGGAGAGCGACGAGGAGGGCGAGGAGGCCGAGGGGGAGGAGGAGGGCGATGAGGAGGGCGAGGAGGCCGACTGGGAGGAGGCCATGGCGGAGCATGGCTGGGAGGATGATGGGTCTCGGGAAAAGCAGGCACCTATGGACTGCGTGGTGGTGGACGCCCATGCGGCCGAGCAGGTGAAAGTGGCGACGTCTCTGGCAGACACGCTTCGCGAGGTGGAAGGCATGCTGCGCAATGTGGGCATGGAGAAAATGGCACAACAATGCCGTGCAGAACAACGCAAGCAGAAGAAGCGGCTGCGAGAGCTGGCGCGGGAGGGCGACGACCTCCTACGAGCGTTGACTGCCCAGCGAGACCACGATGCCGCAGTTGCGGCGAAACAGAGGCGCCTGGCAACAGAAGCGAACGACAGGGCGAAGGCCCTCCACGACATCAAGAAACAGATTCGGGAGGCCGAAGTTGTTCTGAGGGAGAAGAAGGAGGCCGCAGTTGCGGTGGAGGCGGCCCCGGCTAACAAGTACGCCCTGGCCCAGTGGGGCCCAGAGGAGTTTAAGGCCGAGAAAAACAGGATGGCCGCTTTGGACCGCTTGGCTCTCGGAAAGGGCGCCCTCTCGGATGAACAGAGGGGGGGGGGGTTGGTTCAAAACGAACTGGGACGAACAGATGTGCAAGGAGCATAAGGAGCAATGGCCGTTGACGTTTGCTGGGTGGCTGCAGCGAGTCGCCAACGACGCGGCGTCTGGGAATCGCTCGGCGCTGTCGCAGTTCGCGCGCTCGGAGACTGCGAGGACCCTGGGCGGGCAAATGGCTCTGGCGATTCCCGCCATAGCCCCTACAAGCCGCAGTTGCGGACCTGGGGGAAAACCATCATGAGCCAAACTGAATGCAAAAACCGCAGTTGCGGACTCTCGACAGGTCTTGTCGCTGCGCGCCCTGCGGACGGGTGGCCCCAAGTGCGTTTCAATGTGCGCGGTGATGCGGCAAAATTGTTTCCTCGCCCTCCTCCTGCCGCCCCCTCGCTCCCCTTGCATCCTCGTGCCATCCGGCTCCAACGTGTCCCTCTCTCCTCCCATATCCTGCCATCTACTCCCAGTCTCCTTTTGGGCGCGTCGGTAGCCGCCGAGGCTCGACGCGGCGCCCGCGCAGCCGCCCGCGGCGACCGCGCGGCCGCCTGCGCGCCCGGGATTGGCGTCGCAGGCGATGCCGCGCGGAGCTCGCTTCGCTAACACTGTGCTCATCCACTTGGAGGAAAGCGAAGCCGCAGTTGCGGCAGCTGACGAGGAAGCCGCAGTTGCGGAAGATGGCGACGACCAAAGGACGCAAGATGGCGACAGCACCGTCGCGCCCTCGGTTGCCTCCGCGGACGAGGCGGAGCCACAAGGATATTCGGAAGCCGCAGTTGCGGCAACCAACGAGCCCTACATGCCGAAAGTGCTGTCGAAGACCCCGACATGGAGGCGGGCGCATGTCATCGAGACGAGTCGTGCGTGTGAGAAGGAGAGATCTGTTTACGAGGCTTGGCAGAAGAAAACGCAAGACGAAGCGGGGCGCATCGGCTTCTACGTGGCCCACTTCGGATAGCGCGCAGGGAAGCCCGCGCAACGCAGAGACGAGTTCGCGCAGATCCACGCCAATCCTGCCCAAATTATCGCCCTTTGCGAGTGCGACGACGAGTGCTGCAGGGCAATCTCTGGGGAGGGCGACGCACGCGAGAGCACAGCCGCAGTTGCGGACGAGAAGTTCATGAATCGACCCCGATGCAACTACTTGTGCGTCAAGGGCGGGGAGCCTTCGGGGGCCCTCCTCATCGGCCTCAGAGACCGCAGTGGCGGCCAAATTGATCGCGTGGACTTTACGAGGCTTTTCCACAAGAAGGAGAAGTCGAAGCCGAAGAAGAAGAAATCCGCAGTTGCGGAGGTGGCTGCACCAAAATGGCACAGCAAGTACTCGAGGGCGATGGTTGCGCGCATCACCCTGGACGAAACGTTGCCCCATTTGGGGAAATCCTTCAGCGTCATGGCGGCGCACGTCCACCACAATTTTGCCATCCAAGACTGGGGCCCGAAGAAACTCCATAAATTCTACGAGTGGTTCGCCGAGTACGTCGCGAAGTGGGGCGTCAAAGTCTGCATGGGGGACTTCAACATGTGCATGTTCCAGCTCGCGTCCTGGTGCCGCAGTCGCGGAGTCACGGTGGGCGTCGCTGCGTGGGCCCCCTGGAAGACAGCAGGCGGCCAGCCCAGGGCAGACAGTATGGCAATTATGTTCATCAGTTGCCCTGGGAGATACGAGTTTCGGCATGGCCTGGGCGCCCTGCACGACGGCCCCGGCGGGTTCTTAACAAACCCCCCTGGCGCCTCTTTCCACACCTTCGATTGCGCGAATGGCCCTGGGAAGATGCTGCAGACTTACTTGCCGAAGGCTGGTGCCGTCGCAGACAAGCTTCGCGACTTCGCGATGCCATCTGACGCCTCCGAGGCCGCAGTTGCGGATTTCGAACAAAAGATGGCGCGCCGTGCGCGGGGCGAGTGGGTGCCCAACCCCTTCCGAGTCAGGCAGGGCAAGCTGGGCGACGCGATCTGGAACGGCTCCGTCGGCAAGGCGCGAAACGGAGCGCGCTTCCCCCTGGTGGCTTTCACCCGCAACGCGGGTCGCAGATCACCAGAGAAGCTTGCTGAGAGGAATGAAAAGGAAAAGAAGCGGAAGCAAGAGAAAGGCGCTTGCAAGGGCGGCCAGAAGGGCAGCAACAACGGCGGCGACAAGGACACCGTACTTGCGGGAAAGGGCGCCCGGAGCAACACTGCCCAGAGGGGAGCCGCAGTTGCGGGGGGAGCCGCCGAGGCTGAGCCGCTGGTATCTCACCACCCGGTTTGGGGGTTTGAGCCTTTAGGTCGTGTTCCGACCCCCTCTTATGCCGCAGTTGCGGCTGGGTCCTCTGGCGCCGGCGGAAGCGGCGCGTGGGGGGCGGAGGGTCCCGCGAGGGAGTGGAGGGCGGGATGGCGCGCTGATGAGTGGTCGAGCTGGGCGGGATGGCGCGCTGATGAACAGAAGTGGTGGGATGATAATCGCGCCGCAGTTGCGGACAGTGCCACGGAGGGTTCGCCTCCTAATCGCATGTGGGCGGGCATGCCCGACCACGCGCAGAACGCGGGCCACGCGGGGCCGTGGAACGACCGCGCTCCCTGGACCTACGAAACGACACGTTGGTAATGGCCGCAGTTGCGGGCAAGTGCAGCAGAAGGTTTGTGGCCGCAGTTGCGGGCAAGTGCAGCAGAAGGTTTGCGGCCGCAGTTGCGGACAGCGCTTCGTCGAGACAAGTTGGCAAATCATCATTGACGTCATCGCCATCTTCCTCATCGATTGCCATCACCATCATCATCCTGCAGCTGCTGCCCCCCATGTCGCCTTGCGAGGTAAGCGTTCGAAGCAGTCCCAGGGGACTGCTTTGAAGACAGCCTTGTAGCGTTCAAAGCAGTCCCAGGGGACTGCTTTGAAACGACCTCTCGTCCTCATTATAAGGGCTTCTGGATTAGCAGCCACCACTGAACCGAGCTGACCAGCCTGCGCTGCAGGCTGCGTCTTTGCACTCGCGCCGCCCGGATCCGAAGCCGAGGCAGAAGCGCCTCCAGCCATCACAGCAACTTCTGCTGCCTTGGCCGCCGCCTCGCGCCTCGGACGCGGACAGGCGTCCTTGGGGTGTTCCGTGTTTCCGCAATCGCAGCGCTTCTATTCGCTGGACTGCAGCTTGCGGTGCGGCCACGTGCACGCGTCGCCCTGCTTGCAGCTGGCGTCGGACTCGAAGAACTTGCAGAACTTCGGCTGCTCCGAATCCTTTCCTTTTGGTTCGCGCTCCCCCATGGGGCGCGCTGGCCTTGGCATTGGGGCCGGGCTTCAACGGCTGACCGCCGCCCGTGCCCGCCCCTTCGAGGAAGGCAATCTGGGTCTCCAGCGACGCGACTTTCGCCTGCATCTGCTTGCCCAGCTGCTGGGTCTGCTGCGGCTGCTGTTGCTGCTGCTGCTGCTACTGCTGCTGCGGCTGCTGCTGCGGCTGCTGCTGCGGCTGCTGCTTCGCAGCGTCGGTGAAGACCTCACAAGCCTCGCCGGCCAGGAAGCATCAGAACTCGTCGATCGGGGACTGGCTGCAACTCGCAGCGCCACTGAGGCCCCGCACGAGCTGCCAGTTG
Source organism: Prorocentrum cordatum (assembly GCA_963575745.1). Taxonomy (NCBI): domain Eukaryota; class Dinophyceae; order Prorocentrales; family Prorocentraceae; genus Prorocentrum; species Prorocentrum cordatum. Next base: position 113,466 of record CAUYUJ010014475.1, read on the forward strand.
TCCATCCAGAACTTGAAATCTTCGCCGGCTTCAGCCAACTTGCCCACCGGCGTGCGCAGTGTGGTGAGCTGGATGGTAGGGTCTTGGGCAACAGCCCTCGGCGTTGCAGCCTGGTGAGGTTAAACTTCCATCACTGCAGCTCGATGTGCACCTCCCTCGGGCCGGCAGGAAGGAACGCTGTGAGCACTCGGGCGCGGGCCGGGGCAGCCCGACTTCTGCGGCGCTCCATTGCGGTCGTCGTGGCAGCTCTATCCCGTAAGGGTACAAGGGCCGCACACGGTAAAGACGAGCTCGCTGCAGCTCAGCTGCCTGGTGGCGAGCGCCTGAGTCTTGATGAACTCGGGCATCGCCTGGAGCAGGTAGGGCCGGTGTTTGTAGTTCACCTGCCTCTGTGTTCCGACCTCTGCCTACGACGTCTGTGGGCAGATGCACGGCCGCTGCAGCGGGTTCACGTGCACGTATTCGTCGTACGGTGAGTTCACCGCTGCACGCAGGTTGCACCACCAGGCTTCGACCTGCGGGTGCACCGACGCGTAGTAGAGAGTGCCCGTTTGCTGCCACTCCTCATACTTCGACGCCGTGCTCCCTCCTGTCCAAGATAACTTGGGCACCTCGTCGCCCTTCAGACGGCCCAGGAGAGCCAAACCTGCTGCATCGGCAGGGCTCACACCGCCAGCGAAGTCACCAGCAGCCGTCGCGGCGCCGAACGCCGAACGGCGGCGGCGGCGGTGGAGGCCCACCGGCACCGCGCAGCCCGAGTCCGCCGAACCGCAGTTGTGCGACCGCCGCTGCTGCGGCTCGAGGGGTGGCCCAGGACTGCTGCGGCTGCTGGCGTGACGTTCATCACGCCCGCCTGCTCGCCGCTCGCCGCTCCTGACCCTGGGACTGCACGCTACTGCACCTCGGAAGCGTTCACGGCATCCGCGGAGAGCTCAACGAACGCCGTCAGTCGGCACTCAGGCCGCGGATGGATCGCCGAGGGCCGCGGCAACCCGGGCTGCTGCGGCATCGGCGCCCTCCTGGCCGATGTCAGCGGCGACAGCCGCGCTCGTTGGCTGCGGAATCGATGGGGCTCACCGACCCGCGGCGCTACCCGCGCCTGGGGTCACGTAGCCGCCGCCTCCGGACTGGTGCATCTCAAATTCCTCGCAGTACTGCGCGTTCTCCGCGCGGAGCCTGACCAGCTCCGCCTCCATGGCCGCTATCCTCTCGGCCATGTCCGGATCGGCACCATCCGCAGACTTAAGTGCTGGCAGCGCGCGTGGGCAGGCAGGCCCTGGGATCTCGGCCACGCCGCCCATGGTCTGCCTCGCGCAGGCCAGCATTCTGCTGGCGAGTCGAGTGACTCCGACCCCAAGCGCGACGGCGGTCACACCGATGACCTGGCCTGCAAGCTGCCCAGAAGCCAGCGCGCGGCCGAATTGCTGCGCGCCGTGCTGGACCGTCGTGGAGCGCCTCGCGGCCACGAAGGCATCCCGCTCCGCGATGCAGGTCGCGCACACAGGGCTCTGGCCGAACACCTGCATGCTGTGGGCGTGCACAGTCCCGCCGCAGTTGTCGCACTGCACGGCGGGCCCCACGACGTAGTCGAAGCTCGCGGCACACTGGCGCACTTACGCCCTCAACTCCGCGCCGTGGATCGTGGCAGCCGTTGAGTTCATAACCCTTTGGATGGACAAATCCCCATCTTGTCCCTGCATTGTTCCTGACGTTCTGCTTCCTGGAAAACGTGGTCACTAGGGGTTCCCTGAGCTATCAAACGCAAGAGTGGATGAGCGGTGGCAGGAGGTATGGGTAGAGGATTGTGGAGGCTGCCATCCACCTGGATCCTGAGTTTCAGCCTAATGAGGGTGTTACAGGTAATGGAGAATCGGAGGAGCAGCCGGCGTCGCCGCTGAGACTGATTCTTCGTCTCACCAGTACAGGCAAAGGATGTTTTTCCTCTGGCCGCCTCATCTTGAGCCAAAGCGGTGCCGGCACACTAACATAATTCAGATGGGCACGGGGTTGGTGTTGCCATTCTCCCTGCGAACACTAAAGTATTAATTAATATGACAGACATACGATGTCACGTTTGCCTGCTATGCCTCATGTACCGCACGGCAATGCATAATGTCAAGATGCTATGCAACGCCATGCTGTGCAATACATTGGAAGCAAATGCCGGTGGGAACCTGCCAAAAGCAATGTTCCAGCAGAGCGTTCTCAGAACATGCCCAAGCGCTGTCGGGCCCCACGTATGTTCTGGCAGAGCGCTTCTGGAATGGAGCCGCATGTGGAAAAATGACGCCCTTGATACGGCAACAATTTGTCTTACGATGCTTTGCCTATCCACCGTGGAATCCTAGAACCAGGATGCCCCCCCCCACACACACACACACACACACACACACACACACACACACACACACACACACACACACACACACACACACACACACACACACACACACACACACACACACACACACACACACACACACACACACACACACACACACACACACACACACACACACACACACACACACACACACACACACACACACACACACACACACACACACACACACACACACACACACACACACACACACACACACACACACACACACACACACACACACACACGCGGAAGCAACCATCATGTCACGAATTTCCGCTGTGCCGAGCCTGTTCTTCCACGTGCTCCCCCCCCCCCCGCCCAACCTGCCAGCCCATGCTCCCTGGGCGGCGGTCCGGCAGAGGCCCCCAGGGCCGTCTGCCAGCAGTGGCTCGACCACTGCGCGCGGCGCAACGTGGCAGGCCTCCAGGAGTTGAAGAGCGAGGAGCCGGGGGGGGGGCAGGCCAAATTCCAAACGCTTCGCGTATCCCCTCCAGCACTTCCAGGAACGACGCCTGCGGGAGCTGCCCTGATCGGGGGAGCGGCGTGGACTCATGTGGATACCTCGGGGAGCCTCAGTGAAGTAGAGGCCTCTTGGATGCCTCTCGAAGTCGCTTGGGAAGTCTCCTATTGGGCTCTTGGTGACCTCTTTTAGGGCGTCTTGGGGGCCTCTTGGGCCGTCTTGGGGACATCTTGGGTTCCTCTTGGAGGCCTCTTGTGGGACTCTTGCGGCTTCTTGGGGGCCCCTTAGGGGCCTTCTTGGAGCCTTACTAGGGCCCTCGTGTCACGGTCACTTCCACGGTGAGCTCCACGTCGCCATTGAGCCGCAGCGTGAGCTTGGACGAGTTGGGCAGCGCAACGTCGAGCAGTACGACTTCGAGTGCGACACACTCGAGCAGTACCGCCCAGCCAGCACCACGGTGAGCAGTGGCACGACGCCGACGGATACGACAAGGTCATTCATACCACGCTGGCCGAGACGAGTTCTCGACGGCCAGTACGAGCGGCACCAGGGGTCGACACTTTAAACGGAGAAGGTTAAAGGCGAGGTATAAATCGAGCATGTACCGCTGCCGTGCCTGGCTCAAGCCGGGCCCGGCCAAATATATGATTGTGCCTCACTGAGGCGCACGACTTGCATCAGAGATCGGAAAATACCTTTTCCATTGACGATGCCCATCCTATCCTTTACTCCAGATCCCATGCTCCGTCTTGCACTCTTGCTCATGCGATATGAGCCAAAGCCTGGGATATGGCAACGCTTAAAGCGTAACACATACCTAAGCGTACCAGCTTGTTTTCGACTTGGTAGCGGAGCTGGCTACACTCTCGTGTGGCTGGCTCTCGCTCTGATTCCTGTAATCCACGGCACAACTTGGTGGACTACTACTACGGTGGAATACCATGTTGCGCCGGCTCTGCGAGGAGCGGAGCCAGTCCGCGATCGAGCTAGCGGGGCAACCCGCGAACTCGAGACGCTCTCTCCTACTTCACTGCGCTACTTCACTCCCGACTTCCACCAGATGCCAATCGGCAACTCGATCGAGAACGTGGTCACCCTGCGGGGCTACCCGCAGCGGGGCCACCTGCATCCCGTGCCAGTCAGGCGCCTCACGGCTACTACGCCAGAGCCTGACAAACCACAGCCTAAACCAATCACCGAAGCCGAAATGCACATGCATTGGATCAAGATAACTATATTCGGCATTCTGTGGGTAATAATGGGATGTGCTGTGGGATACATGCGGCAGGGGATGGACGACACGCGTACTACTGGCCCTTCATGGGACCCTGCCGGTACTACGCCTTTTCGCGAATACGTTCGCGAAGTACATGCATGGTTAAACGTAACGAGTGGCAATATGACACCACCACAACAAGCTGCAGCACTACAACGAGGCCTTCAAGGTCTGGCTCGTCGTATCGCCATGCAGGTCCCCTCCCAGATCATCAATTATGGTGTAACTGTCAATGGACAGCCAACGGATGCAGTAACATATATACTGTACTTACTGAGCACCAAATTTGAAAATCTGGAAGATGAGCGCCAGCTCAACTCTGGCACTGCCCTTATCGACTTTCGCGTCGAAAGGGGCGAGCGAATCGACTCAGTGTTAGCTCGGTTCGAGATGGCCCGTGACGAGGCTAACTCTGTTGGCTTTGTCATCCCCAACTTTCAGATCCTAACGCTGATTCTCTTCAGAGCGTTAGGCGTTGGCGCGTCACGAGCCCAACACCTGCTTGAGCCCTTCAATCATCAGATGCCCCGAACACAAGCAGACTATGACAGGCTGCTGACCAGGATGAGGAACTACGGACATGTTGCCGAGCGCTCTCCTGGCAACATAGCGGGTATCTTCACAGGGCACCACTCACATGCAGGTGTCTACGCCACGACTGCGGGGTCACCCGCTGGTCCTGGCGAGCCAAATCCCTGGGCTGACCCAGCCGATATGCCCAACGAGGCCACTGCCCTTTTAGGGCAGACTGGCCAGGCATCGGCAGAGGCAGCTGAGGCGAACGCCTGGTCGAACTACTCGCCAGGCGCCGCCTACACTGCAAGCCCGCCCTCGGGCACAACCCTCTGGGGCCAAGCGGAGTCATCCGCTCAAGGGTCTCAGCCACCCTCACCGTTTGAATCTGGCACTGACACGGATACCTCATCTGACGATGAGCACAATGGCATAGTCTCTGCTGGTAATGACTACCCAGCGGATGACACTCACCTTTCTGAACAACAAAGAGCGGAAGCCGCCTTTATGGCTTATCGCAAATCAAAACGCCGTTGGAGGCGCTTTATGAAGAAACCAGTCAGAAAGGTGAGACGTGCAGTACGCCGACATTTCAAACGATTTGGAAAGGGTCGTGGCAAAGGGGGTCGCAGACGCCGTATGCATGGTAGGGGTATTACTGCTTTCCTCACGTCCTTAACTGATATGGCTTTTGAAGAAGTTCTTATCGGAGGCAAAGGTCGGGGTCACAGGCGGACCTCCGGTAAGGGAAAAGGGCGGAGGGGCAACCCTAGGGACGCTTCTGGCAATACTATGAAGTGTCATACATGCGGTAGCACAGAGCATTTGCGCGATCAATGCCCGAAGGGGAAAGGAAAGGGATCCGTACATTTGGCTCAAAATTCTTTTATGGATGACATAGATTACATTGACTACGAGTTTTACGTCAATCCAGAAGCGGCTCCCGCCGCGGGCTCCTCCACGTATTACGTGATGGCCCGCTACGCTGAAGCAACTGTAGCCCTGGAAGACTACGCAGTGACCCTCTTCGACGAGTTCCACGGCTGGGACGAGGTCGACGAGGTCGCGTACAATGCTTGGTTCGGTCTTCCAGCGGGGCCACCCGCCGGCGACGAGGTCTCCGAAGCCGAGACCGTCCCGGCAACAGAGGAAGAACTCACCGCCGTGCTGGCCCCGCAAGTGATTGGCATGCCGTTGCTGCCAAATCCTTCGTGGGCTGGTTCGGAGGCGGGAGACGCCGATGACGAAATGCGGGGCCATCCCGCGTATTCCGACTCCGAAGAAGCCGAAGAAGATTATAAGGACATGCTCCAAGAGCAGGTCTCAGAAGCAATCCGACTCCTGAGTGCGCCAGCACATCAGCAGATAACCATGAACGAACTGCTGTCACACCCAGGAGCTGCACGTCTACGTCCATACTTGGATTCGGACATGTCAGCATCTCAGATGCTGACAGCACTCCAAGCTCTAGCGGGGTCACCCGCCGAAGAGACGCCAGACGCAACAGCGGGGCCACCCGCTTGGTCTATGGATGTATTCATGCAAGGTTGTGATCAAATGGACATTAACGACCTCACGATGGAGCAGTTAAACGACATCGGGTACTTCAGAAGCCCGTATCAAAACGTGTTCATGGTCCAGGACAGCTCAGAGGACTCGGAGGACATGCGCTACGCCAAGAGGGACAGACGACCGTCGCCTCCCCGAGACTCAGAGCATGACGATCAAAGGCCAATGGCACGCGGTAGTGCGTCAGCGGGGCCAGCCCGCAGAAGGAGCCGTTCAGCTCCCAGACGCCCTACACATGATGAATCGGGCTATCCATACAGTACTGAGCACTCCGTCGGAGTATCCGCTCAGCATGTGCCGGATTGGTACATCAAATGGTACCCCGGCTACTCGATGGACACGCTTCGCCACTGGTATTCTAAGGAGTACTGCACTAAAAGGGACGAAACTGGCGCGATAATACGTACCAAGGGTGGCAAGACCAAGACGCCAGAGGCTTGGGACAAAAGGGCTAAGAAACAGGAGATCATCAACGATCGCAAGACATACAGGAAACAAGTATGTCAGTGCGAGCCCTTCAAAGGTCACATGCGCAGGTGTCCGATGGACCGCCCCTCCAGGAGCCCTCATCACGGTGAGACCCCGTGGAATTGGTCTCATGGAGATGACGCTGGCAATGTCCATGATCCTAATAAGGAGGTCCCTGGAGGAGGAAAGCGCATCACCGAAGCCGATCGTGTCCCTATGACCGAAGAGGTGGCCAACATCGTCAGGGAAAATTGGGTACAGCTTCCCAATGACCATCGCCTCAAGGAATGGAACCGCCGATTCCATAAAGAGGCGGGGTCACCCGCAGAATCCAGCAAAGAAGCGGGGTCACCCGCAGACGCGGCGCCAGCCGCTGGGTCCGCGGACGACGAGTGGATAGCTGTTGCATCTGCTGCCGGGTCCGCCGCCGGCACAGACCACACCGAACTGAATGAAGAATGGGCGGCGGAAGACGGCTCAGAGAATCCATTCCCTGATGGAAGCGCCTGCTGGTACTACAGCTCTTCGGCGCAGAAGTGGTTTTGCACGAGGGTAATCTATCGCCATGAGAATGGCAAGTACAAGCTGGCCATAAAAGGTACTGCCGACATCGACCAGATGAGGCAGGTCATCCATGATCATGGCCAGCCAGAAGGCCCTCCTAGAGACCCTCCTGGTCCACAACCGGGCAAGGGCAGCAGACCACCTCCAAGACCTAAAGCCGACTCCTCGTCTTCACCGACTCCTGCGAAAAGGCACCCGTCCAAGAGCCCCGAAGGCACGCATGGGCGGGCGAAGGCCAGAGGGATCGCCAAGACGGACGACCCTGAGCCGGCAGATCCTCCCGGTCTGTCCGTGACAGAGAGGAAGAAGGCTTTTGCTGGACCATCGACCCCGATGCCACAGGCGACCCAAGGCGATGTCAAGGACGAAGTTCGCGACAAGCCTCAGGCAGCTTTCCGAGGTGACTGGACTCCAACTCTGCATCAGCCGCGCCTTGCACCACGACCAGGTTCGGCACGAATGAAAGCGCAGCCGAAGCCCGAAGCTGGGATGAGGTCGGTGCGGGCAGAAGCGGCCGCCAAGGCTAAGGAGGACAAGGGCTCTGCGGGGCCACCCGCTAAAGCGGCGCCAGCCGTAGCAGCGGGGACACCCGCAGAAGGCACTCTCTCAAGGGAAGAACGCTTCAGAGTCCTCAAAGAATTTGGCGACCAACAGAAACTAACCGATGATGCAGCTGCTGACGAAGGTCACCCGAACCCTGGCGCGGAGTCATCCGCAGGAGCTGCCTCGCCAGCCGCAGGCTCTGCTGGGCCACCCGTTAAAGCGCCGCCAGCGGCATTAGCGGGGCCACCCGCACACGGGCAACCAGTAATGTCTGTTCTTAGGAACATCCCTCTGGGAGCCATCGAATACTGGCAAGGCATTGAAGGCAAAGGCCCGAAGCGCACCATAAACCCACGAGTCACTCCAGACGATACTGACCGATACGAGGTCATTAATTGTCCTGATCGTCGTAACTTCGAGTGCCGCAACGACTGGGAACGTGAACAACAAACCGTGGGAAATATGTTGCGAGACAGGCCGCCACTACGCGTTGCGCAGCATAAAGCAGAGCTCCTGAAGGTCATGGAGAGGTTCGGCATGGATCCGACTTTGCCGCGTGAAGGGCAGATGACCAAGGTGTCAATATGGTTTTCTACAGCCCTACGCCACAGTCCATATTGGAAGGACGGATTCAGCCGACACTTCGAAAAGATCAGCACTTTCGATCCATACGATGGCTGGGTTGTCGTTGACGATCTGCTGACAAACTGGACTGAAAATGATCAGTGGAAAGGCTATCGTGAAATGCACGAGGTGCTGATCAAGGGCAGGCCCCACACGTCATACGTGTATTGGGTGCTGCTAAACTGCTGTGAGATGATTGACCATCACGGCATGCAGAAGGGCAGGCTCCAGATGAAGTGCGTTGAGGACAGCATGCTGCTGCCTCCCAGGTTTCGACCAAAGGCACGCAGGCCACAGTACTTCATCAGAGCCACGAACGGCCACAGCAGTCCAGGCATCCACTGTCCCGAGTCGCTGTACAAGCCGATCACAACATGGATGAAAGAACCAGACGACCCAGTATATTTCATCCACGGGACACAGTGGGAGTATGTCAAGGACATTCTTGCTAATGGCCTTTCATGCCTCGCACAGGACAACCCTAAGAGGAAGGGGGGGCGCCAATTTGTGCACGGCTGCCCCTACCTCCCGGGCGACCCGAGGATTCAATCGGGCATCCGTCCTGACTCGGAGGTGCTCATATTCTGCAGCATCAACAAGATGCTGTCCAGTGGCTTCTCCCTATGGAGATCAGCAAATGACATAGTCATGACACGAGGCCACGACGGACGTATACCGCCCGATCATATCCTCCAGATTGTGAGCATTGCGAAATATCGGGTCGGCGAAGCCTGGAGCAATCCGCTGGCTTATGACAAGTCGCGGAGGCGGGGCCAACCCGCGGACAGGATTCGCACCGATGACTACCTGCCACTTAAAATGTGTGACAGAACTCTGGGTGTAATGGAAGATCACGCCATGTACCTAAAGGGCTGGACTAAGACGGACGGTCGTCCATTCAATTTGGTCATGACCGAGCAAGATGTTGCTCCACGACCGTACGACACACAGACAGTCCTCATGATGAATGCCCAGGAGGACGAGGTCATGCCTGAAGCGGGGCCACCCGCAGGTGCGGGGACACCCGCGGTAGACACCTCGGACGGTTCATGGCAACAAGTGGTCACACCAGTAGCAACGGTAGCATCTCCTTGGAGGCCGGACCAGCAGTCATGGGTCCAGGCCCTCAACAGCCATTTGACATCAGCCGACGTCTCTGGACTAACCGATCAGCTATACCGTGCTGACCCGTGGGCGGTGCATACAGGTATCCAAGACGCACAGCAGAGGAACCTGCGCCCTCCTGCGGGGCCACCAGGCGTCCTAGGACCACAACCACAACGCCCTCCGCAGCAAGCTGGAGGTGCGAGGTTTGTCCCTATGGGCGGTTCAGATGGTGGCTCGCCGTTTCGGACTCCGCCGTCTGAAACGAGCGAGAACAGCTTGTGGCAAAGACTCCAGGCGATTCGCGGGAATCCGGCGCTCGCAGCAGCACTCCAGGCAACCACTCCCTTTGGCACTCCGAGGGGTAGTGAAGGAGGAGTGGCTGCGGGGACACCCGCCGAGCGAACGCCTGCGGAGTCACTCGCACATGCGGGGCCACCCGCTGACGGACAGCAAGGTTCAGACTACGAACGTCGGGCAGCCAACTTGAGAGCACAGGCTACCTTTCTGCAGCAACAAGCTGATAGAGTGCCCAGCCTGTTGCGGAACCGCAACATAGATGTTACGAATCATGGCGACTTTCGGCCTCTCTGGAGCTGGACTTCTGAAGATGCTCCAAATGCTGATCCCACGAATCCATATCGACAGGTGTTTATTCCAGGAATAGCATCACACCCAATATATGGATGGGACAATCATGGACCAGCAGAGGCACAGGCCATGGACGCGCCGATGTACCCGGAGTACTACGCGCAGATGAATAACACTCCTATGATTGCGGGGCCACCTGCGAACGAATACACTCGGAATCTTGCCAATGAGATGTTTCGTTTGCAGTTTACACGAGCGGTCGATGCGCAGTCTATGCCGCACTACGCCTACATGCCCACGCCGACGGACCCCGAGACCGTGGTTCAGCCAGCTGGTCTCGCGGTGCCAGCCGCTATGGGCAGCATGCCAGACTACATCCGCGACGTGCACGACACGCAGCAGGCGATACTGGCATCTAGGCAGCAGGCTCGGGACAACGCCAGGCTGCGCCAACAACGCGCGATCCAGAGAAGGATCGAGCGTGAAAACCAAGCGGGGACACCCGCAGACGCGGGGCCACCCGCTGAACGGACAGATAGACGGCCGCCACCGACGCCATATCGGGAGGGCGAAACCACTTTCGAGCGCCAAGCTCGGACTCGCCCAGACGTGCCTGCTCCAGTCATTTCAGACTACAACTTCACACAGTGCCCAATCTGTATGGACACCTACGAGATGGGCACCACAGTGTGGAGACTGGCGTGTGGGCACTTCTTCCACGATATATGCTGGGATCGTGTTGCACAGCAGCACGTCCGCAATCAGCGGCCAGGTGCGCCAAACGAGGCCCCCTGCGCTGTATGTCGTGGGCCGGGCATAATTACAGCACATTTCCCGTATGCTGGACAGCGCGACGCTGAGTCGGAACAAGCGCGCCAGCAGGAAAGGTACGTGGCAGATGCCCGGGAAATGCGTCGGCTACGGGAAGCAGTGGAGGCACTAGAGGCTCGAGCCGCACACTCGGCGGAGCCATCCGCACGTGCCCCAGCTGCACAGGCATCCCCCTGGCCAGCGCCAGAGCAAGGCATCCAGATGCCAATCCTGCCTACGCTTCGAGCACAGGAGCCCCCAGCAGCGGGGCCACCCGCCGAAGCGGCTCCCGCCGCCAAAGCGGGGCCACCCGCAATTGGACCTCCGAATCCAGGATTCCTGAGGGCAATGGAGGCCAACATCAGGCGGAGTGGCAGGAGCGGAGGCGGTACGCGCAGGCCGACTGGATCATCCAGGACCTCACGTGTGGCAAGCCCGGTCAGCGCTAGGAGCCGGGCAAGCGCTGAGAGCGCGGAGGCAGCCCAGTTCCACACCACATTCATGATCGATACAAAAGGGCTGACCTATGCACGTGACGACACGGACACGCTGCCGCCAGGAGGTGAATGGATGTCCACACTCTCTGCGAATTATTGGGTTCTTGAACAGGAACCAATTACCGTAGAGGAGCGCCGCCAATATGAGCAGATGTGGTGCACCGAGTTAACCATGAGCCAATGGGTGCTTGAACAACGCCTGTTGAAAGGCACACTCGGTTCACAGATTACGTACCACACCGATGACCATGGTACGATGGCTCTGGCAGCGCGGAATGGGACATTCTTTCCCGACGAAGACGGACTGCCGTGCATCTCGTTCATGCTAGACATTGGCTCCAACGTGAACATCATTGGAGCCAATACGGCGCGAACCTTCCAGGAGGCTATGGCCAGGTACAATCACAGACCTGCCATATGCACCCTGAGCAAGACCCTCTACATTAACGGTGTCGGTGAGGGTGCTGCGATATGTCGGAAAATGGGCAACTTCAAGATCGGGGTGCAATACGCCAATGAGGCAAGCCCCCGTATCGAGGAGTATGCCTCCAACATCGCAGAAGGCTCGGGTGCCAACCTCCCGGCCATCTGGGGCCTTGGTGCCATGGAAGCACGTGACACGATCATCGTGCTGAAGCCAGGCTACCAGAAGGTTATCTTCCCCAGCGGTGATTACACTCTGAAGCTGGGGAGGGGCGCCAAGGTCCTGAGGGCGAAGAAAACTCCCTCAGGACATCTAGCCATTCCCTGCGGTTTGTATGACGGGGCTAAAAGCCAGACGGTCACGAACACCTTCACAATCCGCAGCAGTCGAGATGGCTACACCGAGACGGAGAACGAAGAGGACCCCGTCAATGCGGGGTCACCCGCCGGTGTAGGTGCGGGGCCACCCGCCGGAGTAAGTGCGGGGCCACCCGCCGAGACCACAGCGGGGCAACCCGCGACGGGACAGTCCATGACCGTCACGACTGATACGTACATTGTCGAGCCGTATCTCGACAAGCAGCTCCTGGAAGACACGACCCGTTTGATCGTGGACAGGACGCTGAACAGCTGGTGGGAGGGCCAACAGTGTCCCGAAGGGACCTGGCCACATATGAAGGATGCCCTGAAGTCCAAGATATTTTGGGCAGTCCAGGAGGCGGTGAATAAATGGACGCCTGAGAACCAAGCGGGGCCACCCGCGACACCGCCACCACCACCAAGCTACACGGGCGGAGGTTCGTCGGACTCTGCGGGGCCAACCCGCGTGGAGATCGTGAGCGTAGCCGCACCAGCGACTCCTGCGGAGCCATCCGCTAACAGCATGCCCCCGAGTCAGACGGCAACGTGGTCACACGACCGCCGCTGACGGGGGCAGGCGGGCGCGCCGGCGGCGCTCGCTTGCGAAGAGAAGCCGAATACCGGCCTCCTCGCGACATACGTTGGCCGCGCTGAGGCCCGAGAAGAAAAATATCATTCAAAATGTCTCGTCATCGAAGATATTCGCACAGCTTGCGCTGAACTCCGAACCCGTGGATATATATGCGACCGGATTACCCATAATGAGGTAATGACTTCAACTGGAACACAGTATTTGGGAAATTTGTTGGCAGGAGACTACAATATGTTGTGGGTGGCCACACCCTCTGATTGGTACGTTCGTACTCCAGGAAAGAGGGCGGGACCACATTATCAACGTATACAAAATCTCCTGATCAAAGCGCGTGCTCTGAGAATGCAGATAGTTATCCTGGGGCCACCCGGGTATTTCTGGAAACAGGGTCCGATCAAAGATGTTATCGAAGATTTGAAGCTAAGCATTATACGAATCAGACTCTGTCATTTCGGTATCAAGTTTGACCGATCCAGTAAATATCCCAGTGGTTCTTATATACAAGTTGCTACATCTTGTCCTCATATACCGATAAACTTATGGAAATGTACTTGTGGATCACACAAGGAGCATGATTTGGATTGGTATGGCCAAGATCAGCAACGTGCCGAGTTTCGGTATAAAACTTTGGCTATTATTATTGCACGCTTCCTTGATCAACTCGATAAAGCCAACATGATCAGGAATGAGCGGAGTGCGGTACACCTCAGTGTGTGTACACGCGTTGACAAAAAGGTCAGACACTACGTCCAATGTCCACAAAAGGGCCCTCAATGGGACCATGTGGTTCGTAGGGTCACGACCGACCTGGACACGAACAAGATCGTTCAAGATATCAGAATCCAGGATCAGCCAACTGGGTACAATTATGTAGCTCCATTACCTGATGGGGTTACAAACATCAGTACTCGGCTATACTGGGAGCCTCCGGCTCCAGTTCTTCATGGCAATGGTGAGTCGCGAAGGCCACGCCCAAAGCGTGTGACGATCGTCGACGACGATCGATCTCCTCCCCCTTCGATTGAGCGTTGCCAAACGCGACCCACCAACAACCTTCCTGAAATTCCGCCATTTCCTGACTTTACAGCGGATTCCTCCGCAGCGGATCTCTCCGCGGAAACTGCGTTGCCCACTGATGCCAGGATAAAACAGAAAGAAAAGCAGAAAGCTGACAAAGAAGCCGGCATCAAACCGAAGAAAGTCCCGAAGAAAGTGGAAGACGGTAACGACGACTGTGGAGAGGACCTCAAAGGGCTTGACTGCTCCACATATTTCAACGACGTTCCTCTTGACGACTCGGACTCGGACAGCGAATCAGAGGACATCTTCATGATGTTACCGGCGGGGCAACCCGCTGACTCACATGCTGATGTCTTCTCGATAGTCCAGTCATTATGCTACGGCAGAAACAATCAAGTGGACATGCTTGAATTATGTGGGGGCAAGGGTGGTATATCCATATTAGCCTTCAAGAGGGGACTCTCGTCAGGCGGGAACCTTGACAAGATATCTATGGTTGACCTTGGAAACTCGGAAGTACAAAGAGCAGTCCTCCACTACCTCAAGACTTGCTTTGTCAAGATCACGATTCTGCAGCCAAGCTGCAGAACTACTGGACTTCCCTCCTATTTCAACGCACAGGTCAATCATGATACGTGGCTTAAACACCACAAAGAGGACCTGCCTCACATCACGTTCTGTGGAACAGTCGCTCTATTACAAGACGACCTAAGACGTTTCTTTCTCAGGGAACAACCAATGGGCACGTGGGTGGATGAGATCCAGCCATGGAAGGAACTGGCACAACGCAAGGTCACTTGCCAAACGATTATTGATCAGTGCACGACTGGTCTCAAAGATTCATTTGGACAATACATCCGCAAGCCAACACAGATGATGGCAAACAAAGAAGAGTTGTTGGCACCTTTCAGAGGCAAGCGTTGTCCAGGTAATCATGTGCACGCCAATGCTTGTAATAAAGAACTAGCAAGGGCGGCACAGTATACCTACAGAATGCAGTCACTGATCGTTGATGCGGTGCAAATCGCCAAAGACCTGTTTGCTTACGGTCGCGATCCATTCGCGAATCGTGAACGCAGCTATGCGTTCGTAACAAACAGTGCTGGCTACGACTTGGACGACCCAACAATCCGGAGACACCCAAACGGAGAAATCTGGCGACCACCACCTGGCGGTCTTGGGTGCCCTGGCTGTGTGGACAACAACTACAAGCAATCACCAAAGCACAGCAGGGATCCGAAGATGTGTCGGTGGTATGATGTTGAACCGTATTACTGGGACTGTCCAAGCTGTAAGAAGGAATATCAGAAGAGCAATCCTCACCACACCAAGATATCTGGCCAATGCAGATTCGCCGAAAAATGGAAGCTGCCAGATAACTTTGGCCAGCCGCGCCCGGCGGGGCAAGCCGCTCCTGCGGCGCCAGCCGCGGAAGCGGCTCCAGCCGCAGAAGCGGCGCCAGCCGCAAAAGCGGCGCCGGCCGCGAAAGCGCGCATACGCGCGCCTAGGCCGCCACGGCCTGGTGAGGGCGATCCAACCGCAGGCGCCAGCAGCCATGACATCACCAGAGCCGACGGGGCTAATGGTGGCAACAGTGGCGCTGGCAGCTCTGACGATCACCGTAGACTGCCACAAGTTGCAGCAAGGCGCGGACGCATGGAGGGAGGAGATCCTCCACCACCGCCGCAGCCTCAAGCAGAGCCGAGGCCAAGGCCAAGGCTCCCTGATTGGACTCGCTTCGACGTTCAGCTCAGCCTCCAAAACCTGCGCAGCTTCGACCCAGCTGTAGTGCAGCGAGAACTCCGCAAACTCCACCTGAGATGGTTTCATGCCAAGGAGCCAAAAATGCGGATGATTCTAACCAAGGTTGGTCTGGGTGAAACCCGTTTGAGTCTGATCAAAGGCATTTGTGACTCGTGTAGAGAATGTCGAGCCTGGGACAAACCAGGCAACACGGTGATGCCTTCTGTGTCACTGCCAGGACGTTTCAACGAGGAAGTCGAATGTGATCTTTTCTTTTACAAACAGGAACATATTGTTTTTCACATCATCGACCGTTGTATTCGCTGGGCAGCTGGCACAGAGATTCCTGATAAAGCCATGCATGCTGTTCTCGATGCCTATCATACGACTTGGATGCAACATGG
The DNA here is from genome assembly GCA_963575745.1 of Prorocentrum cordatum. Classification (NCBI taxonomy): domain Eukaryota; class Dinophyceae; order Prorocentrales; family Prorocentraceae; genus Prorocentrum; species Prorocentrum cordatum. The sequence continues at coordinate 129,413 of CAUYUJ010014475.1, forward strand.
CCCTGCTAAAATCTTATACTCCGATGGGGAAGGAGCACTGAATAATGATACAGCAAAGGCCATCCTTAAGGCTAAGGGAACAGAGCTTCGTATTCGAGCGCGTGGCCAACACGCTACAACTATCGAAGCTAGGAACGGCATCCTGCGACACCTCTTACACGTGATGGGAGAAGAATTGAATAGATTAAATATTCCTCTCAATTTCACTCGTCTCTTACATGAAGCCTTGTTTGCCAGCAACGCATTTACCTTCTACAATGAAGTGTCTCCGTACAATGCGCTGTATGGCAGACAACCAGCTATGCTTCCCGATTTCCCTGTCTTGGATCATGATCAGTCCGCTGAATCATCAGATCACTCAAGGGAGGAAACAATCAGGAGGGTTAGTCTGGAGGCAATCACGCAGGCCACTGCGGTTGCCAAGACGAACAGGGCTCTCCGTACGAAGACTACTGCTACGGGTGAATTTCACTACAAAGAGGGAGATCTCGTGGACTATCATCGCCCGACCACCACGAAAGACGACTGGGGTGGATGGAGTGGTCCATACCCGGTCATCCGCAACGAACCTGACCGAGGCCAGGTCATCGTGAAGGTCGGCAGTCGCGAAGTGCGAGTACAGTATCCTGACACACGACACACACTGTACATCGAAGCACTTATGGTCCGCGAGATAGGATCGGACAATACGGCCCTTCGGACAGTATTGGCCTTTATTGCCGGTCTGCCAGCGGGGAAACCCGCCATGACTTTCGGATATCTACCAGCGAAACAGGGTCGGCTGCAGATGACTGCTGCGAGCCGACTTTCGCCTAAGGTGCACTTGGCTCTTCAGTACCTCATACGCAACTACTTTCGTATTGAAAACGTTGTTGCTGTACGACTTGCCAAGAGCCTGACGAAGTTGCCTGCTGCACCCTATGCAGACAGCTGTACACTAGTGCACTATGATAATGATGTGACCCCTGGTTTTCATTACTATGAAGCTGATGGCACTGCCTTGAACATCTATGACATCACAGGATCTACACACTCACGCATCATCCAGTGTCTTAAATCCAGGAAGCCGTCTGCTGGATTTGACCAAGACCTCACTAAGTTTGAGGAACTCGCTGATGGTCCACCACCAAGCGAATCACCTCCAGCAGCTGCTCCTGAGGAGCCTCCTACGGATAACGATGGTCGGCTCCCGACCATCATAGAGGAAACAGAAGAAGATCTGGATGCTTTTGTCTTGAAGTCGTGGTATGCTGAACTGATGGATGACAGAACACTCCTTGAAGCTGACACAGAGGAAGTCATGCATACAGTTCCCACATACATGACAGACACACAGTGTGTGTTAGTCTCTACGACCTGTGAAGATGTGCAAGGCCACTTGCCGGAGCGGGGTCACCCGCCAGGATACGACATGGACACTTCTTACTACGTTCCTTTATGCTCCACGGATCCGGATAGCAAATATGATCTGGACTCCGATGAGCACGGGAAGTACATCGAGCTCTGCTTCACTGCAGACATGTCCAAAGTCGTCCTGTCCGAGCAGCAACACCGATTGTTGGATGACAGCAGCGTCACAACTATGCGAGTATACGTTAGCGCTGCCTCCAAACGTGCCGTGGTCGTCAAGGAAGACGATCTACTCACGAAGGCCGACATCCAAGCAAATCCGGTCAAAGTTTCCAAAGCCCTCTACACAGAATTGAAGACTTGGCTTGACAACAAATGCTTCCAGATGACTGACTTAAGCAAGGCGTCTAACATCATGACGTCACGCTACGTATACAAATGGAAGTTTGTCAAGAACGAAAAGGGCGAAATGGAAAGGACGATCAGGTTACGCTTGGTACTCCGTGGCTTCATGGACCTTGAAGCCTTTGATGTCGAAACCTTCTCTGGCACGGCAAGGAGGTCAAGCCAGAGACTGCTCGCAAGTTCTGCTGCATGCAACAAAGCTTGGATCATCGCTTCCCTGGACATCAACATGGCTTTCTTGAAGGGACTGACCTATGGCGAGCTCGCCGCGGCAACGGGCGAGAAAGAGCGTGTGGTGTGCTTCACACTACCACCTGGGTCAGCAGCTGTCCTTCGCACACTGCCAGGCTTTGAGTCATATGACGAATCAAAGCATTGTCTCCGGTGTCTGAAACCGGGGACGGGCACGAAGGATGCTCCCAGGGCATTCTCGCTGAAGCTCAGGTCCATCACTAGGAGCTTTGGGCTACAGCCTACTTCATACGACGAAGAGTTCGAGATGAGCCCAAACCTCTTGACAGCCAAGCACGTTGATGACATCAATATGACTGGGAAGGAAGAGGCTATTGACAAGTATGTCAAGTGTGTTGAAGATACGTTTGGGAAGTGCAAACTGAACAAGCACACATACACAAACTGTGCCGTTCGGTACAACAAGACCGATGATGGGAGCGTCACTCTCGATCAGGACGAATACATCAAACAGCTTCGTCCTATCACACATCCAGAACTCACAGGAGCTGATCCTGAGAGCAAAGCGACAAAGACGATTTCTGATATGTTCGTCAGTCTTCGTGGCGCTCTAGCCTATGCGTTGATCACGCAGGTATGGCTGATGGTCTATGTTGTCTCACTACAACGTATCCAGGAACCGACAAACATCCAGGTACGACGACTAAACGCGGTTACCAGAAAGCTACAGGCAGGTCCGAAGAAGATCGTGTATCAAGCTATGACCCCAACAGGAGAAGTCGACCTGCATAGCGATTCTGGCTATCGTCGTCTCAACGGAGATGAAGACGACGAAGTCAAAGGCTATGGTATCCGCGGGGCTAACCTGCTGAGGCGTGGCCACACGCAAGCGGGGAAACCCGTCGTGCACCTGGTGGACGCATACTGCAAGTCTCATCGACTGCAGGTGCGTTCGAGCTACTCTGCGGAAACACTGGCAGCAGCCCACAACTTGGAAGACTGCTACCCGACCATTGTAACGCTCCACGAGCTACACTCGGGACCATTGACCCCCACACAGTTAAAGAACATATTGGAAATGGGTGGTCTATGTATCAAAGTCACTCTGACTATTGATGCCGAGTCTGTCTTCAAGTCTTTGTCTAGCAAAGATCTGAAGAAGCCCACAGAATGTACTCTGCTTGGGCACATCAGCTGGATCCGCCAGATGATGGAACGCGGAATCGTGGAAAGCGTCCAATGGTGTGACACGCGGGATATGACTGCCGATGGTCATACCAAAGGTAGTATTGACCGCGCGTTGCTCCTACAAGTAATGGCCGGCCAGCAATCCTTCAAGCACGAGCTGAAGAAACATACGCCGTATAGGGCGGGCAGGTCGTCTCAGGACGGCCCTGCCTCCCGAGCCAGCGGGGAAACCCGCGGGCAGGTGCGCTTTAGTAGCGAGGAAACTCGCCGGTAGCGAGGCTACTCGCGCGCCCTTTCCTTGTAGGCAGCCGCTGCTGCTTAGCACTGTTTTTCCGCATAATGTAGAAGTGCGGTACCTGCTCGTCTCCTCCCCCTCCGACTTTAAACGGAGAAGGTTAAAGGCGAGGTATAAATCGAGCATGTACCGCTGCCGTGCCTGGCTCAAGCCGGGCCCGGCCAAATATATGACTGTGCCTCACTGAGGCGCACGACTTGCATCAGAGATCGGAAAATACCTTTTCCATTGACGATGCCCATCCTATCCTTTACTCCAGATCCCATGCTTCGTCTTGCACTCTTGCTCATGCGATATGAGCCAAAGCCTGGGATATGGCAACGCTTAAAGCGTAACACATACCTAAGCTTACCAGCTTGTTTTCGACTTCGACGGCCTACTCGCGCGTGGCCAGCAGCACAACTGCATCCTCCACCACCTTGCTTCCAATGCTTCGTTGTCTAGCAGTACGCTTCAGACCACCTACAGTGCGACCTCGGGCAACATGGTCACGACCAGTAGGGTCTTGAGCAGTGCGACGCTTACAGCCACTCCCACAACGACATTGAGCAGCACCGTGTGCGTGGTCGCGACGAGCAGCGCAACGTCGATCTGCACGGGTTTGTGTGGGACACGGTCGAGCAGCACCACGCTGGCCAGCACCACAGTGATCTGCGGCATGACGCTGGCGGACACGACAGGGGCATTCAATACCACGCGGCCCAGGACGAGGTTTCTGACGATTAGCGGCTACAACAGCACGACGGCCGCTCGGGCGTGACCTGCCGCACAACTGCATGGCCCACCACCGTGGCCTCCAGTGCATCTTGTCTAGCAGGATGTCGCAGGCGATCAGCAGTGCGCCCTCGAGCAGCACGGCCATGTACAGACGGTCTCGAGCAACGCGACGTCCACAGCCACCTCGGCGAGATCCACGACGACAAAGAGCAACAGCGATACGAGGTTGATACGTGCAACACAAGTCGAGCAGTACGTGTTCGAGTGCGACACCATCGAGCAGCACCATGCCGGCCAGCAATACGATGAGCAGCGGCACGTCGCTGGCGAATACGAGAAGGTCAGACAACACCACCGACAAGGTTATTCAGTCCCACGCTGGCCGAGACGAGTTCTCGACGGCTTGTCCGAGCGGCACCAGTGGCACGACGGCCCGCTCGAGCGTGACCAGCAGCACAACTGCTCGTCCACCACCTAGACTTCCCGTGCAGCGCTGCCTCGCAGTACGCCGCAGCTGACCAGCGCTGCGACCTTAAGCAGCATGGTCGCGGCTTGTGCCGCACGACATCGAGTGCGACGCCATCGAGCAGCCACACGCCGGCCAGCATCTAAGGTGAGCCGCGGCACGACGCTGACAGATACGTTAGGGTCATTCAATACCACGGTTACCGAGACGAGTACTCCGAGCAGTGTACGAGCGGCACCAGCAGCACGACGGCTCGCTCGAACGAGACCAGCTGCACATCTGCATCGTCCACCATCTGGACTTCCAGTGCCCCGTTGTCTAGCAGTACGTCTCAGACGACCAGCAGTGCGACCTCGAGCAACACGGTCAAGACCAGTACGGTGCGATCACGGCCGAGACGAGTTCCTCTACGGCTAGTCCGAGCGGCACCAGCGGCACGACGACCAGCCCGTGCGTGACCGGCAACACAACTGCATCGTCCACCACCTCGATTCCCAGTGCACCGTTGTCTCGCAGTACGCCTCAGCTGACTAGCAGTGCGATCTCGAGCAGCACGGTTGCGACCAGTACGTCTCGAGCAGCGCGACGTCCACGGCCACTTTCACAACTACATTGAGCAGCCGCGCGAGCGTGGTCGCGACGAGCAGCGCAGCTGCGATCTGCACGACCTCGATCGCGACACTTCCAAGCAGCACCACGTCGGTCAACACCGAGGTGAGCCGCGGCACGACGCTGACGGACACGTCAGGGTCATTCGATACCACGGTGACCGAGACGGGTACTCCGACGGCTTGTACGAGCGGCACCAGCAGCACGACGGCTCGCGCTGCACAACTGCGTAGTTCACCACCTGGACTTCCAGTGCCCCGTTGTCCAGTAGTACGTCTCAGGTGACCACGGTGCAACCCCGGGCAGCACGGTCGAGACCAGTACGGTTTCGAGCAGAGTGGCGCCCACGGCCACCCCCACGGTGGGCTCCACGTCGATATTAAGCAGCAACGCGTGCGGGGTCGAGACGAGCTGCGCAACCTCGAGTAATACGAAAACGAGCGCAACACAATTGTGCAGCACTACGTTGCGCCAGCACTACGGTGGGCAGTGGCACGACTGACGGATACGGCAGGGTCTTCCTAACATGGTGACAGAGGCGCGTTCTTCGACGGCCCGTTCGAGCGGCACCAGCAGAACGACGGTTAGCTCGAGAGGGGCCAGCAGCACAACTGCAATGTCCGCAGTTTGGCTTCCGGTGCTTCGTTGTGTTACAGTATTCTCGGATGACCAGCAGAGCGACCTCGAGCACCACGGTTACGATCAGTACGGTCTCGGGCAGTGGGACGTCCACGGCCACATACGATGAGCTCCACGTCGGCATCGTGCTGCAGCGTGAGCTTGGGCGTGTTGGACAACGCAACGTCGAGCAGTACGACTTCGAGTGCGACACAGTCGAGCAGCACCGTCTGGCCAGCACCACGGTGAGCAGTGGCACGATGCCGAAAGATACGACAACGTCATTCACACCACGCTGGCCGAGACGAGCCTCGACGGCTAGCACGAGCGGCACCTGGGGTCGACGGCCTACTCGAGCGCGGCCAGCAGCACAACTGCATCCTCCACCACCTTGCTTCCAGTGCCTCGTTGTCTGGCAGTACGTTTCAGACGTCCAACAGTGCGGCCCCGGGCTGCACGGTCACGACCAGTACGGGCTCGCGCATTGCGTCGAATGGCCACTCCCACAACGACATTGAGCAGCACCGTGTGCGTGGTCGCGACGAGCAGCGCAGCGCCGAGCTGCACGACTACGTGTGCGACACGGTCGAGCAGCGACACGCCGGTCAGCACCACGGTGATCTGCGGCATGACGCTGGCGGATACGACAAGGGCATTGAATACCACGATGCGCAGGACGAGGTCTCTGGCGGCCAGTACGAGCGGCTCTAACAGCACGACGGCCTGCTCGGGCGTGACCAGCCGCACAACTGTTTGTCCGCCACCGCGACTTCCAGTGCATCCTCGCCGCAGGATGTCGCAGGCGATCAGCAGTGCTCCCTCGAACAGCACGGCCAGGGACAGTACGGCTCGAGCAATGTGTCGCCCACAGCCACCTCCATGGTAAGATCCACGCCAGCAAAAGCAACAGCGTGTACGAGGCTGAAACGGGCAGCACACTGTCGATCAGTGCGTGGGCAAGCGCGACACCTTCGAACAGCACCACGCCGGCCAGTAATACGATGAGCAGCGGCACGTCGCTTGCGGATACGACAAGGTCACGCAATACCACTGACATGGTCATTCAAGGCTTCGCTGACCGAGACGAATTCTTCGGCGGCTAGTCCGCGCGACACCTGTGGCTCGACGGCCTTCGGGCTGGTCGTCGGGCCGCTGGTGCCGCTCGTACCAGCCGCAGGGGAACTCGTCTCGGCCCTGAACGGCCCGATCGGGAAATCGGATCTGGCTGCGACACTTTCAACCATCCCGCGGCTGTTAGCCGCCCCCCTGCGTCTGCTGCTCCCCCGCATGTGGTGCTCAGGTTCGAACGTCTTCCCACTAACTTCGCGGCTGTTAGCCGCCCCCCCCTCTCCTGTTGGGCTGCCCTCGCCGCGTCCACCAGGGGCGCTACTCACACACGACTGACTCATGTCCCGCGGCTGTTAGCCGCACCCCAACAGAGCATCGGCAGGTCTCAGGCGAAACCATCTCCCGCCATCCCGCGGCTGTTAGCTGCACCCCAGCAGAGCATCGGAAGTCTCAGGCGAAACCATTTCCTACCATCCCGCGGCTGTTCGCCGCACCCCAGCAAAGCATCGGCAAGTCTCAGGCGAAACCATTCCCTACCATCCCGCGGCTGTCAGCCGCACTCCACCGGAGCATCGGCAAGCCCCGCACGCGGCCGACCGCCGTGAAGCGTTGGGGTCTCCTCCAGGTTTCTCCCCAGCCTCTGGAGGTCCCCTCGCAGGGCTCTGCTCCTATTCGAGTCCTCCTGGAGCTCCTGGGTCCTCCCCCTGCTGGCTCCGGACCGGTGCGGACGGACCCCAATGGAGAGTCCGTGCGGACAGGCCGTGGCATTCTCAACCAGTCTGCGGCTGTTAGCCGCCCCCCATTGAAGATCTCAAGTTTCCGCGGGTGTTAGCCGCCCCCCCTCTGCAGGACGCCTCAGGCCTTCCGTGCTCCCCCCGGGGCACGCAGGCCTGCAGGTCCTGCTCTGCGTCGGCGGCCCCGCGACGGCCTCGGAGGACGGGCCGGGTGGAGAGCTTCCGGTACTTCGCTTCGGCCCGTGACTGGCGCTTCCGTGCACCTCCTGGGCATGCTCTTCGCTGGCGCGGGCCGTAGTTTGGTTCCTCTGCCCGCTGGTTCTTGATCGCGGATTCCATGCTCGTTCCTGGCGGGTTCACGACTTTCGAAGCCTGGCACCGGATGACGCGGGATTCAGGCCCCACGCTTGCTCCACTTGCTGCGCATGAACTTGGAGGGCGACGTGTCCCTGGCGTTCCTGGGCTCGGTTTTCCGCCTCTGCGCGGCGCTGCGTGAGTATCCTGTTTCTTCGTCCCTTCGTCGTCCTCGTCGCCGTCTCGTCGGCTCCTCGTCCTCCCCCGCCTCGCTCGCGGTTCCGTAGTGTGTCGCCTGGCCATTTTCGCCGCCCGGGCGCCGCTTCCGCTTGGTGGCCCTGCCCTTTTTCCGCGTTCGCCCGGTGGCAGCCGCGCTGCGCTCTTGCGCTGGCTTACGCTCTTCGCGCGAGTTCACGACGCCGCGCGGCTGTCCGCTAGCGGTTGCGAACAAAAAAAGTATCCCCTCCAACACTTCCAGGGGCGACGCCTGCGGGAGCTGCCTTGATCGGGGGAGCGGCGCGGAATCATGTGGATACTTCGGGGAGCCTCAGTGAAGTAGAGGCCTCTTGGATGCTTCTCGAAGTCGCTTGGGAAGTCTCCTGTTGGGCTCTGGATGACCTCTTTTAGGGCGTTTTGGGGGCGTTTTGGGCCGTCTTGGGGGCATCTTGGGTGCCTCTTGGAGGCCTCTTGGGGGGGCTCTTGCAGCTTCTTGGGGGCCTCTTAAGGGCCTTCTTTGAGCCTTACTAGGGCCCTCGTGGAAGCCTTGGAGGCCTTCGTGGGACATCTTGGAGGACATTGAACAAGTAAGGGAGATCACGCTGCCCCGCTAGAGCCCTTAACAAACAACTGCTTTGGGAGCCGTCTTGGAAGACTCTTGGGCCCCTATTGGGCCCCTCTTGGACCTATTGGAACCATGTCGAGGACCCAGAAGGTCATCGGAAGCGAACGGGCGAGAAGGCCAAAATCATAGATGTCCCATCTGTTTCGGATGGATGTTGGCCTCTTGTGGGCGTTTTGGGGAGCCTCCAATGTCAATTGGACCCGTCTTGGAGCGGTCTTGGGACCTCTAAGAGTATGTAGGATGCCATATTGAGCGATCTTGCGCTACCTTGAACCATTTTGGAGGCCATCTTGGGTTATCTGGGGCCCTCTTGGGGCCATTTTGAGTTCTCTTGGCTCCAATGATCCACGGGGCGCCCCGTCCAGACCCAGAGATGGGTGGTAGAGGGAGGGGTCGAGCTACTCCAAGCCGCAAGCCGTGTCGCTCACTCCCACCCGCCCTCCCATTACAGAAGTGGCACCCGAGTCTCAGCAGACGCAGGGGCTGCCATGGACAACCATCGGGAATCAATGCAGACGCCAGCCAGGTGCGCGACACTTTCGAGGTGCGCAGCACGTGCCAGGTGCGCCACGCGTGCCAGGTGCGCAACATAAGGCAATATGTCGACCGCCCCACGATCCTGGTCAAAACTAATGCAAATTGACAGCGGGTCTGCGAGCATTGTGTATTGCGTGTGTGGGCGCCCGCAATCACTTTGCATTTGCTTTTGACGGGGATAGTAGGCCTGCGCGCAGCAGGCAGTATGGCGCCCGGCCCGCCGTCCCTGGCGAAGTGAACATTGTATCTTTGTTGACAGGGTTGGTCGGCGCGTTCAGGCTCTCAGGTGTCACTCAACCTGTGTGTGAGTGTTTTTTTACAGGGGATCCACGTAACCGCTTCGGGTAAATAGCATGCAACATTGGCCCATCGGGAGGGGTTCCCTCTCGAGGCTTCCGCGCGATTCACTCACAGACGAGTGAGCGTACGAGACATCTCCTCAGTTTGCTCAGGACTCAGGAGCGAGGTCCCGATCCACATTTCGTCGCATTTCACTCACAGACGAGGCTCCCGCTCGAGACTTACTCAAGGAGTGTGTGCGATTGTGTAAGTGCGTGTGTGCGGTAGTGATGATAATGATGGCGGTGATGGTGATGGTGTGGAGACATGGAGTGGTGATGATGGTGGCCGATGATCGTATGGGATTGTGGTGTTGATGACGATGGTGATGATGATGACGATGGTGATGATGAGGAGGCGGGGGAGAATGATGATGGTGTGATGGTGATGGCGCTGGTGGTTACGAATGTGGAGGAGGAGAGGAAGAGAGGGTGAGGTTGTACTGCGCGGGTATGTGTGCAAAGTGTTCGCGGGGCATCCGCGCATGATCCAGAATGTGGTGCAAAGGGCACTTTGTAGTGTCTTCTGCAAGGGATGATTGGGGGGGCTGGCATTGCACACGGCGGGCAATATGCCGGCAGCCCCGCTGCCCCTGCCAAGAACCAATCCAACGTGATCGCGGGGCGTTCGCGCATGATTCAGATGTTTGCCCAAAGTGGATTTCGTCTTGTTTTTTCCCGCGTCCAAAGTGGGCTTCTTCCCCACATCCGAAGTGGGGTTGTTGTTCCCCACGTCCAAAGTAGGGTCCTTGTTTTCTCTGCACACACACACCGCAGTCCTCACACGCCTCACCTCACGCCGCTTCTCCTCCTCACCATGTTTTCACATTCGCCAGCACCATCACCGGCATCTGCATCGCACGAAAATCGTCACTACCATCATCCCATCATGACCATCGGTCATCACCATCACACCATGTTTCCACACTCACCATCACCACACCATCATCACCCCTCGTTATTGTCATCATTAGTCTCGCATGATCATCGTCATCGCCATCATTATCATCATCATCAGCAGCAGCATCATCATCATCATCGAGGGTTTTTGTTTTCTCTGCAGACCCCCCGCGCAGTCCTCGCACACCTCATCTCGTACCCCCTCTCCTCTTCACCATGTTCCCACACTCCAGCAACAGCATCGTCATCATCGCCGCACCATCATCATCACTGCCATCACCCCATCATGACCATAATCATCATCACCACCATCATCGTCATCATCATCAGCATCAGCATCAGCATCATCATCATCATCATCATAGCCATAATAGTCATCATCATCAGCATCATCATCAGCATCATCAGCAGCATCAGCAGCAGCATTACCCTCATTATCATCATAATCATCCTCATGATCATTACCATTATCCTGATCATTCGCATTATCATCATCACCATCACCATCACCATCATCACACCATGCTTTCACACCCACCATCGACATCCCTCATCATTATCAGCATCACTTTTACATCATCGTCCTCACCATCATCACCAGCATCATCATCATCATCATCATCATCATCACCATCATCATCATTATGATCATGGTCGCCATCATTATCATCATCAGCATCAGCATCAGCATCATCATTATCCTCATCATCATCATTATCATCATCGTCATCGTCGTCATTGTCGTTGTCATCAAAATCAGCGTCATCAGCATCATCATCATCATCGTCATCATCATCGTCATCAGCATCGTCATTATCACCGTCATCATCATCATTATCATCATAAGCATAATAATTTTCATCATCATCACCATCATCATCAGCATCATCAGCATCACCATCTTGCACGCACGTGCACTCATTTTTTGAAATCTCAGGCGGGATCGCCGTTTGTGAGTGAATGGCCAGGAAGTCTCAGGCTGGAACCCCCTCCCTCTAGGACCCGCAAATCATGTTATCAATCCGAGCGGGCCACCGGAGCCTTGTAATTGTCGTCACTGTTGGGCTCCTCAGTCCTGAATATTTCGGAAGTCTCGAGCGGGAGCCTCGTCGGTGAGTGACTTGCGAGGAAGTCTTAGGCTGGAGCCCCCTCCCTACTGGGCCCGCAGATCATGTTCTTTATCCGAGCGGGTCACTTGTAGTTGTCGTGACTATTTGGGCTCCTCAGTCCTGCATGCGTCGCAAGTCTCGAGCGAAAAGCTCGTCTGTGAGTGAATTGCAGGAAATCTCAGGCGGCAACCTCTTCAACATGGGGCCCGCAGCGCATGCTATTAATCCGAGCGGCCCGTCGGCTTCCTGTAATTGTCCTTATTTCTGGCTTCTTGTTAAGCGTTGCGAAGGTCTCTGGCAAGAGCGTCGTCTGTAATTGAATGGCGAGGACGTCTCAAGCGGGAACCCACTCTCTATGGGGCCCGCAATTCATGTCACCAGTCCGAGCGGCTCATCGAAACCTTGTAGCTGCCCCCACTTCTGGTGCCTTGAAGCTTGAATATGGCGGAAGTCTCGAGCGAGAGCCTCGTCTGTGAGCGAATGGCGAGACAGTGACTGCGGAACATGCTGATATCTGCGGCCGCCCACGCGAGGAGTTCCTGTAGCACGGGTTGCTCCCGCGCCCCAGCTTTCATGGGGTGGTCCCAACGGCCTGGCCCACAGGGTAAGCCCAGCGGTTTCGCGATCTGGCCGTCGGAGAATGTGCCCGTGCCGGCCATGTCGGCAACGGCGCCAAGGAACATCGAGGTGGATGGGGGAGAAGAGGCAGGAGAACGAGGAGCAGGTAGATCAGGGGGCAGGAAGAGGGAATCCGCCAATGCGAAAAAACGAAAAGGGCGATGAGGACACGGGAAAGAGCCTCTGTGCTCGTAAAGACGGCGATGAGGCATACTTCCAGATTAGCGTGGGAGATTCTCATGTGCGGTCCCACCGTCGAAGTATTTTTTCCGCCCCCCCGCGCAGTCCTCACACATCTCACCTCGCAACCCTGCTCCTCCTCACCATATTCTCACACGCACCATCACCACCACCGTCATCGTCATCATCGCCATCATCATCACCTTCATCACCGCACCATCATCATCAATCATCCTGACCATCTTCCCACGATGATCATCGATCATCACCACCAACACCACGCAATGTTTTCTCAGGACACTCCCGCACAGGAAGAACATCCCCACATCATCATCGTGGGTGAATTGCGAGGAAGTCTCAGGCGGGAGCCCCCTCCATATGGGGCCCGCAGATCATGTTATTCATCCGAGCGGGTCATCGAGGCCCTGTAACCGTCGACACTTTCGGGCTCTTCAGTCTTCAATACGGCGGAAGTCTTCAGCGGGAGCCTCGTCTGTGATTGAATTGCGAAGCAGTCTCTGGCAGGAGACCCCTCCTTATGGGGCCCATGGATCATGTCCTTTATCCGAGCGGGCCATCGGAGCCCTTAAACAGTTGTCATTTTTGAGTTGCTCAGCTTTGAATATGGCAGAAATCTCGAGCAGGAGCTTCGTCAGAGAGTAAATGGCCAGGAGGTCTCATGCGTGAGCCCCCTCCTTATGGGGCCCGCAGCTCATGTTATTAATCCGAGCGGGCCATCGGAACCGTGTAACCGTCGTCATGGTTGGCCTCTTGAAGCTTGAATGTGGCGGAAGTCTCGAGCGGGAGCATCGCCTGTGAGTGAGTCGCGAGGAAGTCTTCCGCAGGAGCCCCTGCCCTATGGGGCCCGCATCTCATGCCATTAATCCGAACGGGCCATCAGAACTTTGTACTTTGAGCCCCTCAGTCCTGAGTACGGCGGAAGTCTCGAGCGGGAGCCTCGCTTGTATGCGAATTGCGAGGAAATCGCAGGCGGGACCCCCCCTCCCTGTGGGGCCCACAGCTCATGTTATTCATCCGAGCGGGCCACCCAAACCATGTAACTGTCGTTATGTTTGGCTGCCCCAGTCCTGAATATGGCGGACGTCTCGAGCGGGATCCTCGTGTGTGAGCGAATGGCGAGGAAGTCTCAGGTGGGGGTCCCCTCCCCATGGGGCCCGCAGGTCATATTACCAATCCGGGCGGATCATCGGAACCCTGTAATTGTCGGCCTCTTGAAGCTCTAATGCGGCGGAAGTCTCGAGCGGGAACTTCGTTTGTGAGTGAATGGCGAGGAACTGCATGCGGAACAGGTCGATCATGCGGTCACCCACTCGAGAGTTCTTGGAGCGCGGGGGTGTGGAGTCGGCGCACGAGTAATAGCATGACTTGACGCCGTACCCAAAAGGCATCTCAAAGCCTTCTCTCGCGCATTTTTGAATTACCAGAAATCAGCGAGGAAAGATTTTCAATACTACTGCCAGCAGGGGCAGGCCAATGCCCCGCGTACAGGTCCCTGTAAGTTCCATCTCTTGCAGACGGCTGGCCTGTGTGGTCGGGTTCTGGGCTGCCGCCATTGGCAATGCAATTCGTGGACCATTAAATGGCATCGTGTAGAAGCCAGAGTGAATCATGTCGACGCCGTGCTATGGCGACGCACGCAACAAGAAGGACAGCATCACACGTGTGCCACGACACCAGAGAAGAAAGCGATTGCACCATTGCGGCAATAGGCGATTGTCCTCTTTTTGTTTTCTCCGTCATCACCATGAAGCGTAAGAGGGCCACAACATTGCGGGCCCGTATGAGATCACACATATTGGGATGATCTGGAAACCAAGTTTCGCACGCACCAACAGATTATCCTCAATATGTAGGCTCCGCACCCCTTGCAAATTTGTGTGTGCTATGGCAGCGCAGCCTAGCGAAAATCTCACGTGCAAGCAGGACTCCAACGAATTGGACATCCTTGCCAAGCTTATCGTCTTTTCAAGAACTACATTGAAAATTTATATGGCTCCAAATGTCTGATTGAGTTGAAGGATTTCACACAATGAGTAGCCGAACCCCTCTCAAGGTTCTGGGTCGTAGGCGACCCCAGTGCCGTATCTCTTCTGGCATGTCGCGGCCAGTCAGCGAGGTTGCCCAAGCGGGCGAAACGAAGAGGGGCAAAGGGCACATCGATGAATGTTTTTGCATTGTTGCGCAGAGTCTTGCACGATTCCAAAGCAATGGCGAGCTGGATGCGTCAAAGCATCAAGACGCAGGAACGAGACGGGTGGGGGGAGGACATGAGGGGGGATCATATGAGGATGGGGGGGGGGTAGGCGGAGAAGGGGAAGAGGGACGGAACGGGTGAGGTCAAGGGAGAACAGGGCCAGGGGTCGGAGTAGGGAGATGAGGATGGAAGTCGGGGTTTGTTCAGAAAGCTTGGGAACTTGTTCCTCTGACGTCTGCGTTTTCGAACTTTCCCGAGAATCAGCGGTACCTGAAAGACAGCCATGCTCACCACCGAAAGAGCTCCACCTGAGATCAGAGGCAAGATGCGACTGAGCGAGGCGGCGGCGGGTCTCCCTGGTGGCCACTTGTCGAATCAGTAGCACATGCAGTGCTCCTCGATCAGGCCGTGGGCGCCGCGGCAGGAGGAGGAGGAGGAGGAGGAGGAGGAGGAGGAGGTGCAAGCTGATCAACAGTAATCGCTCAGCGCTGCAGGGAGGGCGTGGATTGGCGAGCCTAGAAGTTATAAGGATACCTAGCTTGAGAAGCAAAAAATGTTCAGGGGACTGGTTGCCCGGAGGGGCCCTGACAGTCCTGGGAAGTTGGGTTCGGCCTTCTCCCCGAGTGTTTGGCCCAAGAACGGCGGCGGGTGCGGGGGGGGGCATCTTCCTTCTCATCCTTATCGCACCCTTGTTGCTCCTCATCCTCCTCCAGCTCCTCACTTTTTCGATATAGGCGGCGTGATGCTTTTCTCAAGCAATAGTATGAGCCACAGCTAATCGCTTTCACAGCGAAAAACTATGGTGTCGCGGCACTCTATATTCCAGGAGCCACAGGCGACGGAGCAAAATTGCAGCTGGAAGACGGGGTGGAGGAGGAGTGAGGAGGTATGTCGGTGATTGGGGGGTGTTGAGGTTGGTTGCACAGAGCTCCACGAGGGTCCCAAGAGGTGTCCAAGACGGCCCAAGAGGGGCCCCGAGGGCGCTCCGAGGAGGCCCCAAGAGGGTCCCGGAGATGCGCAGCAGCCGCTGCACATCTTTGGGGTCGTCTTGGACTCCTTTTGGGCCGCCTTGGACCTCTATTGGAGGCCTGTAGAAGAGGCTCTCTTGGTGTTGTGTGGGCCCCGAATAGGGCCCAATATGGCCCCAAGACGGCTCAAAGATGGGCTCAAGACGGCCTCCGCAGTCGGAAATGACGCGTGCGAGGGCCCTCTTTGGGCCAGATTGAAGTTTTCCTGGGGCTCTCTTCTTGAGATCCCAAGAGGGCTCCAAGAGGGGTCCAAGACGGCCCAAGAGGGGTTCAAGACGATCTATATAGCTTGGGTTCAAGCCACCTCGAATCAAGCTATACATTGAACATCTTGGCGGTTCAGGGCTTGCTGTTGGCAGCCCAATGCATGGGCTTATCCACGTCGTTCTCAAGGATTTTGTTGTAAGCCGATGCGGCGAGGACGCCTGGAGGTCAGTCCTACAGGATCTGCACCTCACGGACGACGCTGCGATTCTCGATCTCAAGCAGTATGACGACGCCACATCTGTGGCCGCGGTCAACGCTGTGGTCAAGGTGCTCGCGATCACATGGGACGACGCTTTGAAAGCATTCGGTGCCCACTTCATCGCGTACATCCATGCTGGAGGCCATCTGCGCATGCTGGAGAGCATGGGGGACAGCATTCAGGAGTTTCTGCAAAACATGGACCACCTGCACAGCCACTTGGAACGCAAGATCCGAGGCTCGAGGTTCCCCTCCTTCCACGTCAGCGACGAGGAAGAGGACGGTTTTCGGCTCTCCTACGCGTCCGCCCGCGGCGCTGCCCTCGTCGCCTTGGTGGAAGGAAAACTGCAAGCGGCGGCCAAGCTCCTCCACCGGCAAGCCATCAGCATGCAGCTCGACGCCGAGCCTCTTCCCGGATTCTCAGCCACGTGGCGCGTCAAGGTTGGCAGACTGAACAGCGCGGCAGGGGAGCCGCCGGTTGTTGCCGACCGGCGTGGCGCTCTGGTTCGAGGGGCCGCCTGGCACCACGCCCTCGTGAGTTGCTTCAACTTCAGCTGCTGCGCGGAGCCTGCGGGAGGCCCCACTGGTGCCGAGGTTGTACACGAAGACAGCTGCACAGATCTATTCCCCGACTGCTCACCCTACTCAGCTGCCTCCCGCGCGTCAATTTCCCAGCTGGACGAGCTAGAGTGCAAGGCCAAGGGCTTGTCGCAGCCTGCGGACTTGCTGATGAGGGCAGTTTCCTCCCTACGTGTGAGCGCCAGGTGGGAGGATGCCGGCTGCCTGGCGCACACGGAGGAGTTTTGGCGCACAAGCGACGGGGACATTTGTCATTTCCAGTTGGCATCACCAGCTCAACGTGCCACGCGCTTCGTATCACATTCTTGGTTCGAGCCCGCGAACTGGCAGGATGTCATGGGCTCCAAGTGTAGTTATGCCGCCATGAAGTCTACAGAGCTGCAGTTGGCTGCCACAGAGATCGCAGCAGACTCAGGCTGCAATCTCGAAAACGTAACCTTTTGGATCGATAAGTGTTGCATCCCCCAGCAGCACTCGCTCAAGGATCTCTGCATCTCAATGATCGAGGAGTTTCTGGACCGCTGCGACGGGATGGTCGTGCTCCTTACCTGGGAGTACTTCCAGCGACTGTGGTGCGTGTACGAGTGGGCTGCGTTCCTTGTGCGCCACCCTCTAGAGAACCTCACGATCTGCATGGAGACATTCCTGCGCCCGAGCTCCCGCCAGCTGCATATCGAAGCCATCAGGAACCTGACAGTTGACAACTGCAAGTGCTCCCGCGAGCTCGACCGCACGCTGCTCAAGCAGAAGGTTGCGCAGTACTACACCTCCGAGGCCAATTTCGAGACGCTGGCGCGGTGCAGTGCCATCGCGCTGATCGTCCGGGCACTGTGCAGAAGCGCATCTCGCAGCATGCACACTTGGGAGGAAGAGGTGGTGCCATTTCTCAACCTGGCGAGGGACTTAGGCTTGGTCGACCTGGCTGAAGCCCTTGAGTCCGCGGACCCGTGGCGGTGGCGGATGACCTCCCAGAAAATCGCCTGCAGTGACGTATGCGTGTCCAATACACGAGGTAGTATCACCGAGGTCAAGGAATGGCAGCCCCTCTTCAACTACTCAATTGACTGCTGGTTCGATGATCGGGTCGCCCCCGTTCTGCAGCGCACCAAAAGGGCAGCCGTTCGGCCGGACTTCGCAGACAGTTCTGATATTCACGGAAGCTTGAGTGAAGCGCGCAAATGGCATACGCGTAAAGCCACCGGGTCGAAATCATGTGCGATGCTGGTCGGGGATTGTGACCCCCAGGTGTCGTGACGAGGTTGTAGTCGGTACATTTGGTGACCCGCCTGATGCATGCGCGCGATATAAGCATACGGCGACCCGCCTGATGCATGCGCGCGATATAAGCATACGCGCACGCTCCGCTTAATGAAACTCAATTTTTTCGGTCTGGCCAAGATGCATCATATCGAAGACGCCTACGGCGAATCACCGCCGCCCCCTGCCTTTTGGAGTCGCCCATGTGACCGAGTGTTGTGGCAAGAGCTCTGCCAAACTATCGGACCCTATGTTCCCCCAGCCGCTATGGAAACCCTTTGGGGAACACTTGGGGGAGGACGCTGGGGAAGATCAGGAGGAGAAGGAGCAGGAGGAGGAGGAGGAGGAGGAGGAGGAGGAGGAGGAGGAGGAGGGGGCATCTTGGGAGCCTCTGGGGGCACTCTTGTGGCCTCCTGGGAGCTTCCTGGGAGCGTCTTGGAGGCATCCTGGAGGCCTCCTCTTGGGGGTCTTTGGAGGCTTCTCGGGAGCCTCTTCGGCTGTTTTAAGGCGTTCCTGGCCCTTCTGACGCCGTCGAAAGCCGCCCTGGAGGCTTCTCTGCGCCGACTGAGGGTCCCCTTGGGGTGCTCCAGAGACGTCTTGGTGGCCTTGGAGGCTTCTTGGGCCGTCTTGGGTCTCCTTGGGGCGGTCTTTAGGGCCTCTTGGGCCGGTCTGGGGCCATCTTGGAAGCCTCTTGGGCGATCTTGGGGCAACCTTTGAGAGGCTCTTGGGCCGTCTCGGGCCGTCGGAAGGCCAAAAAGAAGCAAATGCCAAAATCCTTCAACAGCTTATGGAACATCAGTGATTGTGGCCTCGTCGGGCCTTCCTGGAGGCCCTCTTGGAGGGCTCTTGGGCAGTCTACAAACCGCTGGATTAAAAAGTGGAGACCGTGGGAATCGAGAAAGACACGGTTGGCCTCCCGTTAGGCCGCGGGGCCCCGGACGATGTTGGAGTTGGGGGCGGATTTGGGAATCTCAGATGCATCTCCCACCTCTTTCAATATCATAACGGCCAAATGGGGTCTGCGTCTGAAAGGGCGATTCCGCCCGAGATTTCCTCAAACAAATGTTCATATCGCCTTCCAGGGCGATATGCAAATTTGCCATGGCATCTGAAAATGGCGATTTCGCGTGGGTCCTCCTCAGAACAAAATTTCAGATCGATCTTCATGCCGCTTGAGAGTGGCGAGATCTTCTGATAATTCCTCACGGGGCATTTTCTGGCCGCTTTTCATGCCGCCAGAGAGTGACGATCTCGTTTGGGCTGTCCTAACAACCGCGCGTCTCGTCCACCCTTGCGGCGCCGTTCCTCCGTTGGGGTCACGAGCCTGTCTGGGAGTCATCTTGGGATCCATCGAAGGTCGAAGTTCGAGGTTTCATCGATTGGCGAAGACCCAGGGGTTGTTCCCTCGCGTAGTACCGATCGCCACTTTTTAATCCAGGGGTGGTAGGAGGCCAGTTGAGAGCCTCCTGCGCCGTCTTGGGCCATCTTGGAGCCATATTCAGCCGTCTTGGTGGTCTCCTGGCCCATCCGACGCCGTCGGAAGCCGTCTTGGGAGCCTCTCTGGGTAGACTGGGGGCCGTTTTGGGGTGTTCCAGGGCCGTCTTAGATGCCATCTTAGGCGTCTTGGAGGCTTCTTGGGCCGTCTTGGGGCCGTCTTAGGGGGCCTCTTGGGCCGTTCTGAGGCCATTCTGGAGGCCCCTTGGGCGATCTTGGGGCGATCTTTGGGGGCTCTTGGGCCGTCTTGGGCCGTCGGAAGGCCGAAAAGAAGCAAATGCCAACATCCTTTAACAACTTGTGGAACATGAAAGATTTGTGCCTCTTCGGGCCTTCCTGGAGATCCTTTTGGAGGCCTCTGGGGCCGTCTTGGAGAAATTTTCGGGGCCGTCTTGGGCCCTCTTGGAGCCCTCTTGGAGCCATACTGAGCCGTCTTGGTGGTCTCCTGGCCCATCAGACGCCGTCGGAAGCCGTCTTGGGGGCCTCTCTGGGCCGACTGGGGGCCGTCTTGGGGTGTTCAGTGCCGTCTTGGAGGCCATCTTAGGCGTCTTGGAGGCTTCTTGGGCCGTCTTGGAGGCATCTTGAGCGTCGTGGAGGCCTCTTGGGCCGTTCTGAGGCCTTCCTGGAGGGCTTCTTGGGGCCGTCTTGGGGCGATCTTTGGGGGCTCTTGGGCCGTCTCGGGCCGTCGGAAGGCCGAAAAGTGCCATTATCATTCAAAAACAAATGGAAGTCAGTGATTTGGGCCTCTTCGTGCCTTCCTGGAGGTCCTCTTGGAGGCCTCTGGAACCTCTTGTAGATCTCTTCGGGGCCACATTGGGTCGTCCTGGTGGGCTCCTGGCCTGTCTGACGCAGTCGAAAGCCTTCTTCTTGGGGTCCTCTCTGGGCCGATTTGGGGCCGCCTTGGGGTGCTCCAGGGCCGTCTTGGAGGCTATCTTGGGCGTCTTGGAGGCCTCTTGGGCCGTCTTCGAGGGCCATGTTGGAGCCTTTTGGGCGATCTTGGGGCGATCTTGGGGGGCTTTTGAGCCATCTCGGGCCGTTGGAAGGCCGAAAAGAAGCAAATGCCCAAATCCGTCAAAAGCCTATGCAAAATCAATGATTTTGGCCTCTGCGGGCATTCCGCCTCTTGGGCCGTCTTAGCGGCCTCTTGGGGGCCTCTTGGGCCGTCTGCCGTCATCTTGAGGCCGTCTTGGAGGCTTCTTGGGCAAACTTGGAGGCATCTTGGCCTCTCTTGGGCCGTCTTCGAGGCCATATTGGGCGAACTTGGAGGCCGTCTTGGAGGCCGTCTTGGGCCATCTTGGAGCCTTCTGGACCGGGACAATTTTGGCGATCACCTCTTCCGCGTGGCCTGTGCGCTGGGCCAGAGCCCCAGAGGGAGCTCTTTTAGAAAAGAACCAGAACCATATTAGTAGGATCTAGCACGCTGGGCACCCTAGTGGCAAGACCACAGGTTCGTGTTCCCCTCCTTGGGCTCTTCTTGGGGATGTCTTTGGACCCTCTTGGGCCGTCCTGGGCGCCTCTGGGAACGTCTTGGAGCCCTCTTGGGCCGTCTGGGGGCCCTCATGGGGGCCTCTATTGGGCAGTCTTGCGGCGGTCTTGGGGGCCTCATAGGCAGTCTTGTAGCGTAGGAAGCTCGAAAAGTCGAGGTCCCAAAAAACATTGAATGAAAGACCCAAACTAGATCAATGATTTTGACCTCTAGGGGCCCTCTAAGGAGTGCTCTCGGAGGCCTCTTGGGGCGTCTTGGAGGCGTCTTGGGCAATCTGGAGGGCATCGTGGCCAGTCTGGAAGCCTCCTGGGGCCGTCTCGGGGCACTCTCGGACCCTCTTGGGTGCTCATGACGAACTCAGTGGTTTGTCTCGGATCATTTTCGACGGGGCCACCTCCCTGGAGGCCCACGCGACACACCCTGGCAGCGTCCAGGACCGCCTGGGACCACTTGGGAAACCGGGGGTCCGGGCACTTAAGAACCTTACAACGCTGTACCTCTTGGGGCTGCATGAGCCTTGGGGCATGGCGGATAGTACGTTAGCTCATTGCTGTGGCCGGGCTCATTCTAGCTGTTCGCGTACGCAAGATATTCCATCAACGGTGACCTTCACTTCAGGCACGATGCTGTTTGATGCTTCAGGAGGCGCAGTTCGGTTATGATTCGGCTGCGGCCACCAGGCCATCACGAATCTGGGGTGAAGGAATGCAATAAACCTTAAACGGATTTCACGTTTTAGAATACCGCAGACGAGTTCGGCCAGATTTGTATCTGCACAAGCTCAGCGACACTTTCAGCATATTACCACCACAACATGTGTAGAACCTATGTAGATATTCGTTGCGCCGAATCTGCACCTTCGGCGGTTGCAGTAGCCTTTTGCCTTTCAGTGGAATTCATTTGTTTTAATACCGCAGACATGAGTTCAGCCGGACTTGCATCTTCACAAGCTCAGCGACGCTTTCAACATATTGCCAGTACTAATTCAAAAAGCGTGAGTACAGACTCGCTGCGCCGAATATGCACTTGCGGCGGTTGCAGTCGTGCAGCTTCACTCGTCTCACAGCGAGGATGTGTGTTATTTGCACGGTTGATTATATCGGAACGTTGGGTTGTCATAACAGTGTTCATTGAATGCACCCAGCGCGACCCCAATCAGGGGAAAGTTTCTTCTTGCACGGGAGCATCGTTTGTCGTTGTTTGGCATTGCTTGGCGTTGCGTGGCATTGTTTGGCATTACTCGGCTCGGCATTGACTGGTACTGGTTGGAATTGCGTGGCATTGGTTTGCATGAATTGGTTGTTTGGCAGTGCTTGGTATTGTTTTGCAATGCCGGGAACCCGAGAATCAAAATTGGGGAACAAGACCAGGGAACCTCAGGAAGGAAGGCAAGGGACAAGACCGGGAAGCCCAAGGGCCTAGTAAGTGAGCAGGACCTGGGACCCCCCGATGAGCCCCATTGCACGGAAACAAGACTGGGGAACCCCGAGGAACGCCAGGGCCAATTGCGCCCAGCGCCCATTTGTGTTTCACAAGCAAGTGAGAACCCTTTGGCAAATCCGAATTTGGGGGAAGAGTTCGAACGTTGGGGACGCTTTCTATCTCAGCCCAGGCATCGAGCCAATCGCTGAGTGATTGGCGATGTCGCGAAGCAGACCATTTGAGCTGTTTAGTTCTGGACCGTGCACGGAGAAGCACTGGGCCGTGCGCTCAGAAGTACGTAGCGCGGCATGTCATGGGGAACTGTCAGTTTCCCGCGGATGCTTTTTGTTCAGCTTCAGGGGGCAAGGACGGAACAATGAAGCCGCCAAGATGGCCAAATCAGCCCAAGATGCCCCAGGACGGCCCCTTATTGCTCCAATTGCCCACAGAAGCTCCCGAGAACTCCTCCAAGTGGCCTTAACTGTGAAAAAAGCAATGGTTATTCAATGATGTTCGCCTTCCCGCTCCTTCGCTCCCGATGGTCCTATGAAGCTTCAGTGTGGCCCCAAGGCGGCCCAAGAGAGCTCCGAAACAGTCCAGAGAGGCCCCAGAGGGTTCCAAGCCGGTTCTTCACGCTTACAAGATGCCTCCAGAGGCCTCCAAAGCGTTCCCATTCGGGTCTCCTTTGTATCAAGGTGCTCCCCGACGTCCTCGGAGCGCCCCAACAGGCTCATCTAGACGTCCCCCAGATGCGACAACTATTGATTTTCTGTTGTTGCTCGATGCTATTCCCTTTCCTGCTGCTGCAGGCTCCCCCACAGCCGAAAGCGGTCCAAGGGGACCGTGACCCTTCCGAAGCTGCCTTGAGACCGCCCAAGAGGCCTCCAAGCTGCTTTAGTCACGTGTGCCACAGACATTTCGCCAATGTGCATGGCAACCCTCATGCGAGCGGACTTGTGAACATTTTTGCATTGGCAGGCTGATCTTGATTCGCTCAGGGAAAGTGGCTGTTCAGGATCTCTCAGTCGTAACTTTGCGCGCTGGTCGCTTCTCGATGTTTGCTGTCTCTCGGGCTCCCAGCATCGGGATTGGCCACACGCCAACTCAACAGGAATGTCTCACTTTTGCTGCTGCGCGCCCGGCCAGAGCATTCTGCGCCTGCCCCGCAGCCTCACGTTCTGAGTTTTTTTAGTGTCTGGAGCCATGCGGGGGTTGTGATACTTGCCAGAAGCATTGCGCCCAAGGTCGTCCACGAAGCACTGAAGTACGTACTGACGTACATGAGGCATGTTTCGCATCAGACGCGAGGTCCTGGAGTCAGTTTGGCACGATAGTTGAACGAGGATTCTCCCTGCTTCGCGCGCGAGACGTAAGGTACGGGGTGGTTTTTCTGCATGCCTGGTGACCATGGTTCTTCGATTTTTTTTTAGTCTCTGTATTTGCAGCCCAGTTATACAGGGAGAAAGTTGCGCGCCATCTGCGTTGATGCTTGGGGGGTTCAGGAAGGACTCCAGCTTCTGCCAGCCGCCCCAGTATTGGCAATCGGCATGTCTGTTGTTGCGCATCATCAGACGCGCGGTCCGAGGGTATAGGTTCAACCTGTCGCCTCAGTACTCGGAATGGGCCCACGCCCACCGAGCAGTAATATGTACAGTTGTATGGTGCTGCGCGCCAGGTCAGAGCAAAGCTGCGCCCGCGCCCGCGGCCATCCTGTTCGAGTTGTTGTTTCTGGGGCCATGTGCGGGTTGCGGCACTTGCCACAAGCGCTGCGCCGAAGGCCGTCAACGAGGCCCCAGCACCAGCATCGCCTAACCTATCCCCGTCCACACTGGGCCATGGTTTCTCAGCGCCACCAGCCCGCGGTGTCGACTCGCATATGCTCGTCTGCCTACGCTGCCGGTTCTACAGCTCTGGTGTGCAAATCAGCGGCCATGATGAAAACAAGTTTAAACAATGATGTCAATCATCCCCCCCCCCAGCTTTCTTTTCACCAGACGGGTGGTACATGCTGAAATTAGAAGAAGGAGAAGGGATGGGGGAGGAGGAGGAAGACTGCAAGCTTGTATCACCACGTGCACAGTCCAGCTTCGACTAACCATTCGGCAATGTATCTACAATACAGACTGTGCAGGTACACTACAACACAGCCCAGCCCAGGCTACCGCTACGGCCTAACGAGCCTGCAAGCTCTACCAGTCTCTAGTATTAGAATCTCTCTCTCCACTTCCATGAAGGTCGCCAAGGGGCCATCCCCTCGCACTTGCTAGTGTCCAGCCTCGTGTGCAGCCAGCCGCGATCGTGCTAATACTGTCCGCCCACTAATTCTGACCGTCTGAGGTCTCCAACATTAACACATCGGTGACAGTTGGGTACGTCCTTGGAGGGATTGAGTCCTACAGTGGACCGTGGCCATTTACAGAATCACTCAAGCACGGGTTGGTGCATTCCCGTCGCGCCTGCTTGCAGTTCCCACCTCCGCCCCCTCCTGCCCTGCTGTGCGCTCTGCCGTCCTCCTTGCTCATTGTCCTGCTTTCCCCTCCCCTGCATGCTGCTGTCCAGTAGCTCGTTCGCACCCAGTTTCTGGACTCCCCCTTCTGATCGTCTGTTGGTTATACTCCATGTCCCAAGTGCAATTTGCACCGCATCTACGTGCCCTTGCGGGCAGCTCGGCTCCTCCAGTACGATTATTCTTTTTACATTCCCTGCGGCCGCTGCTGTTGCATGTTGCGTTGCGTTAATTGCGGCCACTGCTCGGCTAAGCCAGGGCACCTTCAAGGAGGAGGAGGAGGAGGAGGAGTAGGACGACGACGACGACGACGACAGCGGCGGCGGCTGTGACAACGGTGACGGTGGCAATGGCGATAACAACAGCGACAACGACGACGACGACGACATCGACGAATGCGATGACGACGATGACGACGGCGGCGCTGGCGATGACGACTTCGACGCCGACTTCGAGGATGAATTCCCCAGAGGACCAGACACCTTCATTCTGGACGTCGAACCTCTATTTTGGATAGAGAACAATGTCCAGAACTGACGAGAGATATGGGCATAATGACGTCGAGCTTTCTCCATGTTCATATTTTGATCCCGTGGGTTGGTGACGACGACGACGACGACGGCCCTGGAGGAGGAGATCGTCTTGGTGCGGCAGCACCCTGCTGAGCGGGCCCTGTACCTTCAGCTGGCGCATGCCGCTTCGGACCTGGACCTGGTTGGCGAGGACGCCGAGGGGGGGGGGCCGCGCCCGAGGCCCTAGTGCGGGAGGAGGGAGGGCATGGGGGTTTGGGAGGGAGGGGGAGCCCCAGACCTCCGACGACGCGACGCTCTCAGTCGCGGCACTTTTCCTGCAGTCCGGCCTCCGGGGGCCGCTTTCGAGCCCTGATGCCATCGAAAACGGATCCGGGGCGCAAATCTGCCCCTGGGGAAGAGGGTCGGCCGCAGATTGGACCAATCTTATCGGAGGGTGTCTGGGGCTCCCTTCCCTTCCCACCCCCTGCGTGAGGGCCTCGAGCTGGCACGGGGCCGGGCCTCCAGAGCCTCGGGTGCCCAGGCGGCCAGCCAGACAGGGCCCGCCTCCCGTGTGCATGGGCTCAGGCCGCAGAGAGGCCACGCTGGGCGGCCGGGAGCCGGCACGCGAGGCCCCCCGGGACGCGTCAGCGATACGAATGCAGGGTGGGTTCGAAGTTGGGGGATGAGGCCCGGTTTGGTTCCGGACGGGACCTGGTGTGCCTTGGATCCTTCCATGGGTCTCCTTTTGACACAATGGGGGCCCCCAAAGGACTTAGATCCATGTGTTGTCTGGCTGTCTTTAGGGCGGGTTTAGGTTGAGCTGGTTGAGTGTTTTTGTGTTTTGATGCCGACGACGATTGTAATGATGGTGGTTATCAAATCGTAGTGGTGATGGTGGTGGCGATGGTGATGGTGATGATGATGGTGGTGCTCATCACATCCAGAATCACCATCATCACCATCACCATCATCACCATCACAACCGCCCTCACCATACCATCATCACCACCCCCATCATCATCATCATCATCATCATCATCATCATCATCATCATCATCATCATCATCATCATCATCATCATCATTATCATCATCGTCATCATCATCATCATCACCATCACCATCCATACCATCAGCATCGCTATCACCATCACCATCGTCACCGTTGTGATCCGTAGGACTTGGCTCAAGGTAATGTCGTCGTCCGCTCCTGCGGTTTCCCCGAGCCCTCCTTCGGTTTCCCCGAGCCCTGCGGCCTCGTCCTCTCCTTCGGTTTCCCCGAGCCCTGCTTCTTCGAGAGCGCCCTCGGCGGCTTCTTCGACAGCGGCCTCGGCGGTTTCTTCGAGAGCGGCATCCTCGAGCCGTGCGGCCTCGTCGAGAGCGGCCTCGTCGAGCCGCGCGGCCTCGGCGGCCTCGTCGAGGGCAACTTCGCCAAGCCGTGGCAGCTGCAACAGTTCGGACGCCGATGCTGACGTAGGGTCCGACGCCGACGGCGCCGACGGAGTTGCCGACGCAGCGGGCTCCGAAGAGGACAGCGGCTCCAACAGCGGCTCCGACAGCGGCTCCGAAGAGGACAGCGGCTCCAGCAGCGAGGCAGCCGCGGCTGCAACAGCGAAGGCGAAGGCCGCCCCGAGCAAAGTAGTCGAGAAGTTCCAGCCTTCGTTGTCCATGACCCTGGAGGAGCACGCCGCCAGCCACGACTACCCAAAGCACGTCTCCACCTGCGGCGCTTGCAAATTTTGGAAGAACAAGGAGAAATGGAGCGCCTCGATGTCTGCGACGAATCCAGTAACACTGAAGAGTGAAACTTGGATAGGCTGCGTAGGTGGTAGATTTGCAGTCTGCTTGTTCTGCTCGGCGTTCAAGGGCGCTCGTTGCATATCCACCCTAGGCCAGGGATCCGGGAGTTTCCAACGCAAGGAAAACCGCGTGCGCCATGCGCAGTGCGAGGAGCACCAGGCAGCAGAATCGGCGTGGAAAGAGCGGATTCGAGCGGAAGGTGCGCACCAGGGTCTCCCCGTGTGTGTGTGTGTGTGCGTGTGTGTGTGTGCGTGTGCGTGTGTGCGTGTGTGTGTGTGTGTGCGTGTGTGTGTGTGTTCCCCACAACGGTTGCATCAGCTGCAGCAGCTGCAACAGCCGCGGCGCCTGCGCCCGTCGTCGTCCGCGCCGCCGACCAGCGCCCTGGTTGCCGCGCAGCGGTCGCCACCCGCGCAATGTTGGAGACGTCCAGTTCCTTCAGAAGTTTCGACGTGTGGCGGGATGCGTTCGTTGGGGGCGACCGCCAAGTTTTGGAGTTTAGTCAGCAGCGCCGAAGGCTGGTGACCACCATGGCTCAGCACGAGAAGATCATCACGCAGAGGATCCTCAAACATGATGTTGTTTTTCGTTTGGCTGCGGACGGCCTCGACCGCGCGTACCAGGTCGAAATTGGCACCGTGCTGCGGTCGATCCCGAAGGCTTTGGACTTCCTCCCAAGCTACGGTCTCAAGGCAGGCTGGCTGGAACAGCTGGGCCCCAGAGGGCCCTGGATCGTGGATCGGGCGATCGGGGCGCGGGAGTTCCCGCGGGGCATGGACTGCGACGGCGAGGCTTCCATGCTGGAGGAGTGCGTCCGTTGCGCGTGCCAGACGGCAGGCGGGGAGCTGGACGGGGACTTGCACAAGCATGTGCGACAGGAGACTCGGGCATGGTGCAGCGATGGGGCGGATCTAAGTGTACCCCTGGCTGCAACAGCTACGTGCCCTGGGCTGGCGTTTCGCGCGTGGGGCGAGTCTCGCTCGCCCCAGAGGGTTCTGACCAATTCGATGAAAGGAGACAGCCAAATAACGACCACGGACGAGCTGCTGGTAACGGGTAAGAAGCCGCCAAGTCTGGCCAAGTTCCTGACTACCTCCACCGTGTTCCGCAACGCACTCGGGGAGCAGCAGCTGGTGAAAGACGGCGCTGCGTGCGTCAAAAACTTCGGCTGGGCCCCCCAGCGTTCCAACAGTCGGGCGCAGCGCCGCAGGGTAGCAGAGTTGCGGGTAGCACCGCGCCTGCCGCGGCACCTGGGCCGGGAGCAGGGGGCGCGGGTAGTTCCGCCTCCGCTTCTGGAGCCCGGCTGGCTGACGCCGATATGCCGCAGGCGATTGCGCCTATGGCAGTGGGCGCGGGTAGTTCCGCCCCTGCCAGTCCCCCGAGTGGCGACCGCGCGCCCATGGAGGACGTGAGGCCGAAGCGAAAGGCCGACGCAGAGGCTGAGGTGGACTTCCTCAGCGTAGCCCTGCGGGAGCTGGGCGCCTTCGAGGCGCCGGACTCCACGACCAGACACACCACCTCGGAGTGGTTGGGCTGCACAGGCGGCCGCGTGTTCGACATCCGCAGAGCGGACCCGGACGACGGAAGTCCTTGGGGCTGCAGCGAGCCAGTGAAGCAACAGAAGAGAAGGTGTTATGGATGATCGAGGGGGGGAATCCAGACCTCGTTGTTGGTTCGCCTCTGTATTGTTCCTCAAATCCTCTCCATCGCGTTCGCGAATGTTTCGCGATTTATAGGAGGAGGATGGAGGAGGGGAGGTACTTCTTACATGTGCAGCCTGATTGTTATGATGCCGTCTGGACGTCGACTGTCGCACAGGGTGTTCTCAAACAGGGCGGCGTGTATCTTTGAGGGGCGAGAGGTTTATGGCGGCTGTCCAACGGAGATCAGCTGGCCAGCTGCCTGGCGCCACATATCCCAGGAGCGCCGGTCGACACCGCTATTGTCCAGGGCCTTGAGGCGCAGCTCAGAGCAGACAGCAGGAGGAAACCGCTCTTCGCTTTCCCCCTGGAGCCAGAAGAGGACTTGCACGAACGCGTTTCCATGGGTGATTGGCCGGATCATTCATCAGACGTGTATGTAGATGACGTGTCCGGGCGTGTCCTCGACGCAGTGCTCGTCAGAAAGGCCCGGGAGGCTGAGTTGAGCGAAGTTGATGACTTCAAGGTCTACGCTTGGGCTCGTGTGGAGGAGGCTTTGCAGGCAACAGGTAAGAAACCGATTGGCGTTCGTTGGGCCGACGCCAACAAAGGGGACCATAACAACCCTAACTACAGGAGCCGCCTCTGCGCCAAGGAACTCAAGGTGAAGGATCCTGGAAAGGAGGGGACCTTCGCAGCCACGCCGCCTCTAGAGGCGCTGCGTTTCCTGTGTTCCTTGATGATGACCGCGCCTGGACATGAGGACGCGGAGGCGCAGCAGCGCGGAGATTTGGTGTTGTTGTTCATGGATACTGCACGCGCCCATTTTCACAGCCCAACAGATGAGTTGATCTACGTGGATGCGCCGCCAGAGCGGCACCGACCAGGGTGGCGTCGGCGCCTGCTGAAGAGCATGTATGGGACTCGCCGGGCAGGACACAATTGGGAGCGATTCTACACCAGCGTGTTGGTCGAACGTCTTGGTTTTACCGTTTTACCCAGGGCTTGAGCAGCCCCTGCTTGTTTCTTCACGGTAAACGCCGTGTACGGGCTTGGTTGGGTGCATGGAGATGATTTCGTCTTTCTTGGTTCGCGTGCAGATGTCTTATGGGTCGAGGAGCAGATACGGCAGCACATTAAGATGAAACGGATTGGCTTGCTGGGCCCAGGAGCCCACGACGACAGGGAAGTCCGATGTTTGAATCGCATTATTCGGTTCGATACTTCGAGGGATAGTCTCGAGTTGTGATGCAACGCGCCTCGCACAGAGAGGGTTTACGTTAAAACCTTGGAATTATGAAATAAGTGTGACATGAATATGAAAAATGCGACGGCGCTCAAATGTCAAATTGTACAAAAATTACCGACGCCATTTCAAGAATTACAACAGCAAGAAAGCCTCAGCCCTCGGAACCGCCACCAGCATGTGGGGGTGGGCTTGGCTCCTGCAGCACGCTCGGCTAGCAATCCATGGGCGAGGGATGCTGTGTCGCGGGGGAGCGCAGATGTTCTGTGGGCCCGCAAGCGCAGTAGGGCAGATGCATTCAATCGAAAAGGGTTGCATGCCCGCGACGCGAGGTCGCAGCGTCGGACGTGCATGGCGAAAACAGAAAACCCGCGACGTGCAGATTACACCTACGTGGGATCTTAGTCCCGCCTGTCTCGAAATCGTGGTTCACGCCTCTACCCCGGCCGCATTTATCATTAAAACCCCGACGCAGCCGCGCTTTTGCATTACTGTTTGCGCGCGGTCGTGCGTCGCGAGATGACGACGCGCCGCGTAGAAACCGTGCCACAATGTGTAACGAGTGGCGCGTCTTATGATGCGGAATTTGTCAGAGTTCGGCGCGATTTGGAAATGCAGCCGCCAGATGCTTGCGACTGTGGCCAGCATCGTTTCGCGCTGAGCGTTGACAGCAAATTGGTCGACGAAACTGGGAAACGCGGCTGTTGGGTTGAGCGCGCTGCGTCGACAGCCCAGCGAGGTCGACGGCACGCTGCGCGCGACAACCTAGCCCACAGGAGCGCCAACGCCAACCCATGCACGTGCCAAGCCCACTCGCAGCATGTGGCCGACACAGGACACAACCCAAACATCTTTGTGTGATTAGTAAGGGGCCCGCTTCCCGTGGATACCTCCGCAAGGCTTGTGCTGCGCGTCCGCGCAGGATCTACGTGGCCCAACGCCGGAAACTCATGGAAAAGGGGGCGCGGTCACCTCCCAGCAACCCCGTGTCTGGCATCGCAAGCTCGCTCAACTCGGCAGAATGTCCTGCGCGCGCACCCAGCACATCGTGGCGCGTCGGAATGCCGCCGAGCGGCGGCCTCCAACACATGACGTGCCATGGGGCACTTTTCAACCAAAAAGCAATACAAACCACATTTGCGCGCTGCACGTAAGCCTGCATACCCGCGCAAGCTGCGCCGATGCCGACATCGACGAAGCCCATTAGGGTCCTCGCCGTTTTTCTTTGAGCACACAGCCCTATAGCACATTGCCATCATTGCACTCGTAGAGGGCATGCGCTGCCACTGCAAAGTTGCCGCCCATCCGAGTCGCTCGGGATGCACAGTGGTACCCTCGCGCGTTTCCCATTGGCCGCCGATGCCCCTTGAGGGTCCCATGCGCGGGGTCTCGAGCAACCCCCGCGCACTCTGGGGGCGTCGCTGAGCATCTAGAGCGGCAGCCGACGGCCTGGAGACTCTGCGCGCCGTCTTGTGCAACCTTTGCACACGCATTATCCGCTCCTTCTGGGGCAATGCATACGATTTCGACCATCGTGGCGCCCGCGCGGCCGCCCTGAGGCTTTTTGATGCCCTATAAAATTTAGTTTGGACATTTGCGCATCGCAAACTTTCCCAGCATACGCAGATCAGCTTAAGCCTTCGCCGACAAGGACCAGCGCGCGCCTCGAACATAAACATGGTCTGGCTGCGCGGGCCTTGCCTTGGAATTGAAAAACGCTTGGTGCGCGGTGTGGGGCGTGGGTTACTTGTAATGCAAAGTGGGGTAGCGGTCATAAGGAGAGAAGGGCGAGGTGGTGGTGGTGGTGACCTGGCGTGCGCGCGAGCGCGGCGATGGTTGGGTGGTGGGTTGGGGGGGTGGTAGGTGGGGGATGGTGGGCGGTGGGGGAAGGTGCGTAGGGGGGCGGAGGGGGGCCTGGGTGGGATAATTTGCATGGCGCGTCCAGAACCTCAGCGCGCAACCAGACATCGGGGCGCGGGGAAGGTGCAGGGGCGGGGGAGGGGAGGGTCAGGTTTGCCCCAGGACTCCAACATGATACGTTCAGTGGATACGTAGGACACGTGCAGTTAGTAGAAGCAGGCAAGACCATTGAGCATGTCACGCGCCCCCTGCTGCTGCCGTGCTGCTGCCTGCGGGCTCCTCCCTTTCCTTCCTTTTCTCTCCTCGCTCCTCGCTGGCTCCTCGCTTCGCGTGGTGCTGTGCTGGCTTGCCGCTCGCTGGCTTTCGTCCCTTCCCTCGTGCGTTGCGGGGGGCCGCGGTTGGCAGGTGCGGGCTATGAAACCTACGCAACCGATTGGGTGGGCTGAATGCCCACATTCTCGGCTGCAGGCCGCTCCGAGGGTGGCGCCATATCAATTTCGATGGATTCGACCCCCGAAGTGTTTCTTGTAGTAGTAGCCGTCGTCAGCTGCCCCGCATCCCCCCCATCCAGCCCCCAGAATGCAGCTCGAGCTCACGAGGGCTTCAAAACTGCGGCGACATTCGTCCAAACAGGCGGCGTTCGGGGGTTTTGTTTGTCCCCGCGGGATTTTCGCACGCGGTGCCACCTGCGCCCTTACCCCCGCGTCGCCCGTAACCATTTGGGGTCGAACCGGGCTTCGCGCCGCTGGCCTTTCGGCCCTTATCAGTTTCGATTATTCCATATGCGTTTTGACGCCTCTACATATTGCACTCCGGTGCCTCCATGTTTCAGTATGTCCATGCGTTTTCTCGTCTTGTGGGTTGAGATAGCTGCCGTGGCAGCGCTGCGCGTGGATTGCCAATCCTTCTTTGTGGGTCAGCACTGTGAGAATGCTTCGTGGACGAGGAAAACATGGGGCCACGACAGCCATGATGCAGCGGGCTCCGACTTGGACGCTCGACGACTTTCGTGGGCCAGCGCAGGAGCAGCAGCTACACATCACCAACGCGCGTCATGGGCTTCCTCGGAGATGTCCAAGGCGCGACGGTCTCGGGGCAGTCGAGCAGCGGTCGACGATGATGACCCGAATGAGATCGACAGCGATGCAGCGTTTTCTGGAGTACCTGGCGATGCAGACCTCCTTGAAGGAGGCTTTTTCGAAGTTAGTGGTGTTCTTGGGCATCGAACGCCAGAGCCAGATTCCGATGGAGAACTCGACGTCAGCACAGGTGCAAATTGTGCGATCCCCGAAGGTGGCGGCCAACTTGTCCTTGCAGACGGGGGTCTCGGTGGCAGCGGAGCCGCTCTCCTCCCTGCAGCGCCAGTCGATTATCTGACGCATCATGTCGGCGTCGGAGTTCTTGCGGCTAGCACTTCAAATAATGTGGTTGGAACAGTTCTGCGTCAGGCAGATCAGATGTTCTATGGGGAACAATTTGTTATGAGTTCAGTGGCGATGGCCAGCAATATGGGTACGCATAGAGGCATCCCGTCTCTTCGTCGCATACAGCTCGCTGCCGCTGGGCTCGCCATGCAGAAGTACATGCACAAGGAGCTGATGGAGAGGATGGTAGCAGCTGTGGTCAAAGATGGAGGCCAACCCTTGATGCTCGTGAAACGGGTTCGGTACGACGAGACCCCGATGAAGATCAACATGAAAGACAACAACACGTCATCTTCTTCTGCAGTCTTGGTTGACAAGCGTGCGTCTAAGCTTGAGATTCCCAAGTTCATTGTGGAATTTTTGAAGATGGAGTCGTACGATGCGGCGCCTGCAAAGTTGCTCCAGTCCGAGTGGCGAATCTCTGCGTTGTTCAAGTTGGGATCTGGAGAGTACGTGCTGGTCAGTTTCGACGTGTTCGCTCCAGTGCAGGCCTTGGCTTCGACAGCGGCGGAGGACAACGTGGAGGCCCTCAAACGAACG
The DNA here is from genome assembly GCA_963575745.1 of Prorocentrum cordatum. Lineage (NCBI taxonomy): Eukaryota > Dinophyceae > Prorocentrales > Prorocentraceae > Prorocentrum > Prorocentrum cordatum. Next base: position 163,342 of record CAUYUJ010014475.1, read on the forward strand.
GAGCCAACTCTGAGCCCATGCGAGGATATGTTTTGAAGAAAATCCCTTTATCTTGCACTGATGGAGATTCTGCCGTCAGGAAGGCTGAAGAGTGCATTGCTATATTTAATGGGTGCCCTTCGCTCCGCACCACATGCCATACGCATAGGTGGGCACATGCACATAAGAACGTTGGTAAACTACTCGAGGCCGATATCTCTGCCATCGTCAACTGGAGTCTTGCTCTTAACCAGCCTGGGGCGATGAGAATATTTCGGCAGGTCCTCCGAGACACCATTGACGAGCGACTCCGCATTATTAATGGTACCCCTCCTTCTTGGAATAGTGTGCACCGACGCGCAGTTCTCCAGTGCTTCTGTCGCGGCAAGCGCAACGCCGGGCGCAAGGCAGTCATATCTTTCCTTGCAAATGGCAACTGGGAGAATACTGAGACCGTCGAACACTGGACCATGAGCTCGCCGAGGGAGGAGAAGGCAGTGCGACATTGGTTTCTTTCGCACTTCGCGAAAGCTTTATGCGGGGCTTCACCCACAATATTTCCGAGATCCATGTGGGCGGGCTCTGACTTGACTCTCGGTGCACTTGGTCTCTTGGACGGCATTCGTGGTCTGGGGACGGTCGCCCCCACGAAATGTGTGGTCATCTTGAGCAAAGGTGTTGTGCCAAAGTCCTTGCTGCCCGTGCCTGGCCGAGCCGCGGTCGAACTCCCACCCCACTTGGACGCCCGCCCTGTCGCAGGCGGCGTCGGCCCAGAAGGTCCGCCAGCTGATGGAGGCGATGGGCCTCAGGAAGGCGCGACCGATGCTGCTGAGAACTACGAAAAGGAGAACAACCATCAGAGGGAGACCGCTGCGAGATGGATGCTGCACGAATCGCCTCATGCCTTGGTCGTCGCGCTGAAGGTCACGATGGAGCCACTTCGAGTATTGATGAAGGAGCTGTTGACGGTGTCGGGGCCCGCGTGGGGGCGCGTGCAACAAGAGAAGCATTTCGACGAATCCCAGTCGGTTGGCTTCGGGGGCCTTCGCCAGCGAGACTACCGCATGCTCCTTGCAGCTCATAATAAGTACGAGGGCTGCTGCATCCAATCACTTTCGAATTTGTTCTTCGCCGATGCGGAGTGGGAAGCCGCCCCAGCTGGATATTGGCGAGCAGACGTTCAACATATTTGTTTCACGTTGGGTTTCGCGTGCCGCTGCAGAGGTGCAGCACTACCTGATTGACCACCACCGTGGCTACCCGTGCATGATGGGCAGGCTGTTCGATGACCTGTCTGTGGCCGATGAGGTCCGAGGGATGGCGGAACTGCTGTGGCCTGTAGCACACAAACAACGGAGGGGCGGGGGAGAGAGGAGGGGAGTTGGGGGACGAGGGGAGGGGGAGGGGGGAAGCGGGAGGAGAAGGCAGCAGGATGACTCACAATTGTATGGGTGTGAATGTTTGTAGGTCGCGTTGTGTTCGCAATTCGTACGTACCCCTCCCCCTCCATGGCCCCCGCAACCTCCTCCTCTTCCTTCTCCTCCACCTCAGCATCCCCCCCCCCCCCCATCCGTCACAAATCGTGTTTTTTTGCTTCTGACGCTAGACAGGTTCGATCCGACTGCAGCGAGATGAAGGGTTCCTGGAGTGCAGATTTCTTGGAAAGATATGGCGATAACTTTACTTCGCATGACGCGTCCCTTGAGTTTGCGTGCGTTATGCTCCTTGCGCTTTGTGATCAAGCGCTTATTGAAGCCACTCACGCCTCGCTTCGCCGCTGGCTGCATGGCTTATCCGCGCAGCCGCACACTCCACGACATGAATTGATCAGCGCATGCCGCCTGATCCAGGGATCCCGGAGGCGCTTGAAGGTCACTCGACCTGGCGGCCAGCGCAAGCAACCAGTTCAGCATCCTCCCGACAGTGACCTTGGACCACCACCGCCTAAGGCTAAGGTGTGCAGGACTGGCGTTGGCGGTGTTCAGAGGGCATTCTTCAGCGAGCAGCTCTCTGCTGGACACACCATGGAGGAAGCGCATGCTGAGCTTAGGCGCATTCGAGTTGAGGGCCCTGAGAGGCTTGCAAAACTCAAGGAGAAGGGGAACGACGCCACCGCTCGGCGTCGCCTCCACGGCGTGTCCAACCCGCTTGGGCGCAGAAAGAGAGAGCGGCAGCGCGCTATGTGGCGAGAGGCTGCTCGAGCTAGAGTGGCCGCCATCCTCGACAGCAACGCTGACGCAAGCAACAGCGGACAACTTGTGCGTTCTGCTGCAAGGTCTGAGCTGGTAGCATCTTCGTGGGCTGAATTCAAAGATGCGATGTCGACTATCAGAGATGCCGCAAAGAGTGGGAGGTCAGCGAACAAGGCACGCACCAAACGGCTGGAGGAACACATGTCCAGCCAGCGTGATGTCGTTGCCTCGCGGATCCCTGGCTTCGCAGACATGGGCGCGCCCGTGGACGACGTGCTTCCAAAGCCAGTTTTCTCAGATATTATCACGCATTGGGATTTTAGTTCTATTGACTTGCTCGAAAAGGCGAAGCGTCTCGTGGCACTCAGCCCCCACTCGAAAATTGGCAGGGGCGTCCACGAGGTCATCTTGCGCGACTGGACTTCGATCCACGAAGTGGTGCAACGTGGTACTGACGAGGAACCTCTCCCAGATCGAATCAAAAAAACCTCCATGTTGTACTTATGGTGTGTGCCTCTGTCGCGGTGGTGGCTTGGATTTGTGGAACATGAGGGAAAACTATCGCAATAATGCTTGGAGGATGGAGTTCAGTCCATCATTGCATCCTATCGCCCAACAACTGGTTATGGACGCTAAAGTATTCGCTGTTTTCGTTGCCACGCCGTTGATCGATGACCCAATGGATTGTGAGCCGAAGGTTGTGCGGCATTGGCGGTGCCACACTGCGAAACAGCAGCTCTCGCCCGACAAAGCCATGTTTCATAGTATGGACGGGCCATGATTGGATTTTGATGCTGCAGACGTGGTTGCGCCTGGTCAGGAGCTTACATTGCGAGCTCAGGCGGGGTTCCAGAACGACGTCCAGGCGATGTCCAGGGTGGGCCGCTCTTTCAAATGGCAAGTCTCGTATTTCATGTTGGAACCCGACATGCGTCCAGTTGTCTGTCACACCCAATTGCGTGACAGTGGCGCCCATGGACGGTGTACTTCTGCGGACAATTTGGCCACCGCGGAAGGGCGGCGGTTCCAAGAGAGAGCCTCGTGGGGGAACGGCCACGACGAAGGCTCGGATCCCTCTGAGGAAGACGAGCCTGGTCCTCTGACAGCCGCTGCCCCCGAGTCAGACCACGAGCCAGAGTCCGACCACGACCGCGGCGGCGCGTCGCCGTTGGCGGAGGGCACGTCCAGCAGCCCCACCAGCGACGACGGGGATCCTGAGGAGTTGGCGTTGGGGGGCGGCTGCGAACCGCCGCCGCCGCCACCAGCGCCGCCGCCACCACCGTCGCCGCCGCCGCTGCAGGATCCCCCGCAGGATGGCCCCCCGCAGGATGACCAGCATGGCCGCGGCGGAGGAAGCCCTGGCGACCCTGATGGTTTAGGCCCTGATAGGGGCCCTGCTTGATCTCGCAACATGGACAATCCAACTGTGCACGTACCTGGAGGTTCCATTGTCTATTATGCTTCGCCAGGAGACTTCTATGGTTATTGCAACAACAAAGAAGATCACGGCATATGCCAGGTAACGCGGACTGCGAGACCAGGGAGAAGACGTGCCCAGGGCAGACCTCTGGGTTTCATCGCAGCATGGCTCGCAAAGTGTCGATGCCCAGATTTCCCGACCAGGGACCTTCAAAATCACGCTTGCGCCCCCACCTTACAGGAGCGCGCAGAGGCGCGCCGCGCGTTAGAACTGCTGCCAGGGGCGCAGGTCCTCTTAGAGAAAGAGCGGCGAGAGCCATCATCACCATCCTCACCATCATCATCATCATCATCATCATCATCATTGCATCGCCACGTCCACTCCCTTCTTACTATTTCTCCCCAGTGTTTCGAAGTCTCTCCATCCTTATCCAAATCCTCACACATGCCCCCCCTGCTCGCTCTCCTTCTTGGGTCCCCATCGTCTCTTTAATCTCTCTCTCTCTCTCTCACTCCCCCTCAGCACTCGGCGGCAATTGGAGGGAGGGGGTCGGGCCCTCCAGATGCTTGTGCCAGCTCGCGCCACCGTTCCAACTGAGCGGTCGCGGTGGTCTGCGCGCGACGGAACACAGAAGTTTCACCCTCAATCCCCACAGTATGTTCCGCACCCCTGCCCCCTCAATCTTCCAATTATATTCTGGGCCCCGGGGGGCCTCCAAGAGTCACTACGCCCGAAGAGGCCACCAGAAGGCCCCAAGAGGCTTCCAAGAAGCCCCAAGCGGCACCCCAAGAGGTCCCCAAGAGGCACCCAAGAGGCACCCAGGCAGCCGCCAAGAGGCATCAACACTGCCCCCAACAGGCACCCAAGAGGCCTCTCACGCCATCCCAACGACCAGCATCATCACCATCATCACCACCATCACCACCATGAACACCATCATCACCATCACCATCACCATCACCATCATCGTCGTCGTCATCATCATCATCCAACCTCCAGTTCATGCTTCTTGTCGATGTGGCTGGCCATAGCTGTTTGGCAGTGAGTGTGCTTGTGGTTCGGTTTCTTGGCAACGCGATGGTTCGTGGCATCGTCCAGCGCGTGCCCGTGGGCAACCCTCGGTACGTGAGGAAGCGGTTCCGCCGTCTCATCAAGCAGCTGTTGATCGAGCGTGCAACGTCCAAGGCCCTCCGCATGCGGGTGAAAACGCTCAGGACATCGGTCTTGAACTTCCGCCACCTCGCTGGCAACGCGCTCTCGGATGACAAGGTCAGGGAGGAGCGTGCCTACCGCGAGACCGGTGCCATGGAGGAGGAGAACGATGATGACATTCCATTGGATGATGATTGAGATGTGTGCGGCAACCATTCAGGTCATTGGTAGATGGCAACAGTGGCGCAATGGATCTCTGTTTGAGAGTTCCGCGGTAACCATTCAGATCATTGGTAGATGCCGATATTTGCGCCACATTTTCTGGTTGAGAGTCTCCTGTCTGCTGTAGGTGCGCGGGACAGCATGCAAGTTGGACCAGAGCTTCGCGTTGCACCGCTCGTGTCCGATGGCCGCGTTGACCAAAAGAGCGGGCCCTCATTCCAGACCCCTTGTCTGGGATCCCGCCTCTGATTATTTTATGCTGGGCGCCGAGGGCCCAGAACTTAAGTGGAGCACCGAGAGCCATCATCGCCACCCTCACCATCATCACCATTACCATCATCATCACCATCATCATCATTGTATCGCCACGTCCACTCCCTTCTTACTATTTCTCCCCAGTGTTTCGAAGTCTCTCCATCCTTATCCAAATCCTCACACATGCCCCCCCCCCCTGCTCGCTCTCCTTCTTGGGTCCCCATCGTCTCTTTAATCTCTCTCTCTCTCTCTCTCTCTCTCTCGCTCCCCCTCAGCACTCGGCGGCAATTGGAGGGAGGGGGTCGGGCCCTCCAGATGCTTGTGCCAGCTCGCGCCACCGTTCCAACTGAGCGGTCGCGGTGGTCTGCGCGCGACGGAACACAGAAGTTTCACCCTCAATCCCCACAGTATGTTCCGCACCCCTGCCCCTTTAATTTTCCAATTATATTCTGGGCCCCGGGGGGCCTCCAAGAGTCACTACGCCCGAAGAGGCCACCAGAAGGCCCCAAGAGGCTTCCAAGAAGCCCCAAGCGGCACCCCAAGAGGTCCCCAAGAGGCACCCAAGAGGCACCCAGGCAGCCGCCAAGAGGCATCAACACTGCCCCCAACAGGCACCCAAGAGGCTTCTCACGCCATCCCACCGACCAGCATCATCACCATCATCACCACCATCACCACCATGAACACCATCATCACCATCACCATCACCATCACCATCATCGTCGTCATCATCATCATCCAACCTCCAGTTCATGCTTCTTGTCGATGTGGCTGGCCATAGCTGTTTGGCAGTGAGTGTGCTTGTGGTTCGGTTTCTTGGCAACGCGATGGTTCGTGGCATCGTCCAGCGCGTGCCCGTGGGCAACCCTCGGTACGTGAGGAAGCGGTTCCGCCGTCTCATCAAGCAGCTGTTGATCGAGCGTGCAACGTCCAAGGCCCTCCGCATGCGGGTGAAAACGCTCAGGACATCGGTCGTGAACTTCCGCCACCTCGCTGGCAACGCGCTCTCGGATGACAAGGTCAGGGAGGAGCGTGCCTACCGTGAGACCGGTGCCATGGAGGAGGAGAACGATGATGACATTCCATTGGATGATGATTGAGATGTGTGCGGCAACCATTCAGGTCATTGATAGATGGCAACAGTGGCGCAATGGATCTCTGTTTGAGAGTTCCGCGGTAACCATTCAGATCATTGGTAGATGCCGATATTTGCGCCACATTTTCTGGTTGAGAGTCTCCTGTCTGCTGTAGGTGCGCGGGACAGCATGCAAGTTGGACCAGAGCTTCGCGTTGCACCGTTCGTGTCCGATGGCCGCGTTGACCAAAAGAGCGGGCCCTCATTCCAGACCCCTTGTCTGGGATCCCGCCTCTGATTATTTTATTCTGGGCGCCGAGGGCCCAGAGCTTAAGTGGAGCACCGAGAGCCATCATCGCCACCCTCACCATCATCACCATTACCATCATCATCACCATCATCATCATTGTATCGCCACGTCCACTCCCTTCTTACTATTTCTCCCCAGTGTTTCGAAGTCTCTCCATCCTTATCCAAATCCTCACACATGCCCCCCCCCCTGCTCGCTCTCCTTCTTGGGTCCCCATCGTCTCTTCAATCTCTCTCTCTCTCTCTCTCTCACACGCACTCCCCCTCAGCACTCGGCGGCAATTGGAGGGAGGGGGTCGGGCCCTCCAGATGCTTGTGCCAGCTCGCGCCACGGTTCCAACTGAGCGGTCGGTGGTCTGCGCGCGACGGAGCACGGAAGTTTCACCTTCAATCCTCACATTATGTTCCGCACCCCTGTCACATCAATCTTCCAAGTGTATTCTGGGCCCCGAGGGGCCTCCAAGAGTCACTACGCCCGAAGAGGCCACCAGAAGGCCCCAAGAGGCCTCCAATAAGCCCCAAGCGGCACCCCAAGAGGCACCCAACAGGCACCCAGACAGCCGCCAAGATGCATCAACACTGCCTCCAACAGGCACCCAAAAGGCCTCGCACGCCATCCCAACGACCAGCATCATCACCACCATCACCATCATCACCACCATCACCACCATCAACACCATCATCACCATCACCATCACCATCACCATCACCATCACCATCACCATCACCATCACCATCACCATCATCGTCGCCATCATCATCATCCAAACCTCCAGTTCATGCTTCTTGTCGATGTGGCTGGCCATAGCTGTTTGGCTGTGAGTGTGCTTGTGGTTCGGTTTCTTGGCAACGCGATGGTTCGTGGCATCGTCCAGCGCGTGCCCGTGGGCAACCCTCGGTACGTGAGGAAGCGGACCCGCCGTCTCATCAAGCTGCTGTTGATCGAGCGTGCAACGTCCAAGGCCCTCTGCATGCGGGTGAAAACGCTCGGGGCAGCGGTCGTGAACTTCCGCCACCTCGCTGACAACGCGCTCTCGGATGACAAGGTCAGGGAGGAGCGTGCCTACCGTGAGATCGGTGCCATGGAGGAGGAGAACGATGATGACATTCCATTGGATGATGATTGAGATGTGTGCGGCAACCATTCAGGTCATTGATAGATGGCAACAGTGGCGCAATGGATCTCTGTTTGAGAGTTCCGCGGTAACAATTCAGATCATTGGTAGATGCCGGTATTTGCGCCACATTTTCTGGTTGAGAGTCTCCTGTCTGCTGTAGGTGTGCGGGACAGCACGCAAGTTGGACCAGAGCTTCGCGTTGCACCGTTCGTGTCCGATGGCTGCGTTGACCAAAAGAGCGGGCCCTCATTCCAGACCCCTTGTCTGGGATCCCGCCTCTGATTATTTTATTCTGGGCACCGAGGGGCCTCCAAGAGCCACTGCGCCCGAAGAGGCCACCAGAAGGCCCCAAGAGGCTTCCAAGAAGCCCCAAGAGGCACCCCAAGGGGCCCCCAAGAGGCCCCCAAGAGGCACCCAGACAGCCGCCAAGAGGCATCAACACTGCCTCCAACAGGCACCCAAGAGGCCCCCCACGCAACCCCAACGATCAGCATCATCACCAGCATCACCATCATCACCACCATCATCACCATCATCACCATCATCACCATCACCACCATCACCATCACCATCACCATCACCATCACCATCACCATCACCATCACCATCACCATCACCATCATCGCCGCCGCCGTCGTCATCATCATCGTTTCCATGTTGCTCATCCCTCGCGAGCGCGGGCCCCCCGTGCCCCCCTCGAGCGAACGCCGCCGAGCATGCTGGACTGGCACGGTGTCGGGACTTGCCGCAGGCAGCTGGATAATATGAGGCCAGCACAACGCCTGTGAACACTGCAGCAGCCTGCTAACAGCGCAGCGCGCTTGTGAGCACCACGCTGAACACGCGAACGCCAACATCACATGTATGTACACCGCTATGTAAGACCCGGCCAGTACCACAATGGCCACCCACCAGCGCCACCATGCGCCTGCGGGCACCGCGACAAATCTGCGACCACCACAACGTGCGCGCGAGCACTAAAACGCGCCTGAGAACAAGAACAGCAGCATACGCATGCACTACAGTATGCTGGACCGTGACAGTTCCCAAGTGTCTGCGGGATCGACGCCATGCCTGCGGGAACCAAAATAGCCTGCAAACGCCGCAAGCAAGGACCCTACGAACGCAACCGCGCGCCTGCGAACAACAGCAGCAACACACGTCTTTACAACGGTGCGTCGGGCCATGATTGCCAGTAGCACAATGCTGCCTGCGAGCGCCACCCAAAAAGGCTCCAGGACGATAGCCACGAGTCTTGTCAATGCATTGCCAAAGCGTTCATCCGCAGCACCAGGATAAGCATTACCAAGGCGCCTTGCTGCGGCGCGGGAAAAACTATGGCAGTGGCGTTCATCCGTAACGCTAGAGTCTGCATTGCCATAAGCTCGCTTCCGTAGCGCTAGCGGAAGTATTGCCACAGCGTTCTGCTGTAGCGCTTGGCTGAAAATTGCCGAAGCGTCCCCCCGTTGCGTTAGAATGACACTTTCAAGGGTGATGTTCCGTAGCGCGAGAACGGGCATTGCCAGAGGTTTCTTCCGTGGCGTTAGAACAAGTAACGCCAGGGTGTTCGCCCGCTGCGCTAGAACAAACATTGCCAAGGCGCTCTGTGGTAGCGCCAACAAAAATATATCCATAGCGCCCTTCCGTAGCGTTCGAGCAAGCACTGCCAACGGTGTCACCCATTGCGCTTCAATAAGTATAGCCGGCTCGTTCTTCCGTGGCGCTAGACCATGTATGTGTGAAGCGTTATTCCGAAACGTTTCGATGCGCATTGCCGCGTCGCTCGTCCGCAACGCTGGCGCAAGCATTGCCAATGTATTTTCCGCTGCGCTAAAATAAGGGTTGCCAGCGCGGTGATCCGCGTTCTTCAAAGAGCACTGCTTGCGCATTCTTCCGTGGCGCTACACTGCGCAATGCCAGGGCTTACTCTCGCTGCGCTTGGACACGCACTGCATGAGCGCCTTTCCCGCCTGGCTAGAATACATGTTGCCGAAGAATTCGCCCGTTGCGCAAGAGTAAGCACAGCCGAAGTTGACTTCCGTAGTAGCGCCAGGGCAAGGATTGCAAGCGCGCCCATCTGTTGCGTCATAGCAGATATTCCCAAAGCGCCCCGCCCCTTCTTCCCCCCGCGGCGCTGGACTAAATATTAGCACAGCGTTCTTCCCGATCACCAAACCAAGATGGCTCGTGCGTTCTTCAGCGGCGCTAGCGCAAACATCTTGAAGGGTTCTACCCGCGTCGCAAGAACTACGTTTCCACTGCGTTCTGCCGTGGCTCTAGAAATCGCATCGCCTGGAGGTTCTGCCGTCGCGCCAGGGCAATAATTGCCAGCGCGTTGTTCCGTTGCGCCAGAAGAAGTGCTGCAAGTGCGCCCATCGGCAGTGCGTGGGTACATATTGCCGATGCGTTTAACTGTAGCACTAGCAGAAGAATGGCCAGATCGTTCTGGCGTAGCGCTATAACAAATAATGCCGCGGCGTTCTTCCGCGGCGCTAGGGCGAGCATTCCCGACGCGATCTTTCATGGCGTTGTAGCAAGCATATCCGATGTGATCCCCCGCGGCGCGTGAATGATCATTGCAGGGGCGTTCTTCCAGCACGTAATTTGTATATAGCATCCTTTCGGCACGTTGGAATGAGCACCCCCTGGCTTTCCCGCGTATCACTGGGGGGGGGGAGCGTTGCCCGAGCGATCTTCAGCGGCGCTCGATTAAGCATTGCCAGCGCGTTCGTCCGCAGCGCTAGAATGAGTCCCCCCCGAAGCGTTCTTCCGCGCGCCAGACAACACATGGCACGGGCTTTCATCCGCAGCGCTGGGGCAGGGGTTGCCAGAGCGGTCTTCAGTTGCGCCAGGACAGGTCTCTCGAGAGCGTTCCTCCGTATCGGCCAAAGAAATATCGGAGAAACGCTCCTCTGTAGCGTTGGACTAAGCATTGGCAAACCGTTCTTCCGTAGCGCTAGGGTGCATATTATCGGTGCGTTCTTCCGTAGCGCTACGATGCATACGAGTTCCTAGTTTGCGTTGGGGCAAGCATGGGCAAATTGTTCGCCAATCGCGCTGCAGTATGTATTGACAACGCGGTTGTTCGCAGCGCTACAGGGAGGCAAAAACCAAAGCGCTTTCCCGTAGCGCTAGAACCAGTACTGCCAACGCGTTCTGCCGCACCGCCAGGACGAGCATTACCAATGCGTCCTTCCGTGGCGCTAGAAGAAGTATGGCCAAGGATTTCCACGGCGCGGGCTAGACTGACCATTGCCAAGCTTGCATTGCCGCGCGCGGGGCTAAATATTGCCCGTGCGTTCTGCCATGGCGCTAGAATGGCTGTCGACAAAGCGTTCTTCTGCGGCGCTAGAGTGAGCGTTGCCAAGGCGTTCTTCCGCAGGGCTAGCACATGCATTGCCATGGCGCTCTTCCGTAGAGCTAGAGAACACGTATTGCCGCAGCGTTAGTCAGCGGCGCTCGCATGCGCATTGCTACTGCGTTGCCCCGTAGGGTTAGAAGAAGTAGTGCCAGAGAGCTCTTCCGTTGCGCTCGGGCAGTAATTGCCGCCGCGTTCCTCCGTAGCAGTGCGACAGGCACCCCCGAGGCCCGAGGCATTCTTCCAATGCGCTAGGGCAAGTATCGCCAGGGTGCCGCTGCGTAGCGCGAGAATAAAGATTGTCAGCGCGTTATTCCGCAACGCTGGCATATGCATTGCCGCAGATTGTTCCGCGGCGCTGCAAAAAGCATTGCCGAGGCTACGGGCGAACGCATCTGCAATCATTTTTCTAACGCGACGGGAAAGCGCTCTGGCAATGCCTAGGCTGCGGGAGAACGCAAGGGCAATGCTGTCCCTAACGCTGCGGGAGAAATCCTTGGCATTTTTTTCTCTGGCGATGCGGGGGAACGCCGTGGCGACATTTATGCTGGCGCTGCGGGGGGCAGCCTGTGCAATGCTCATTCTAGCGTGTCGGAGGGAAGTTCTGGCAGTGCTTATTCTAGCGCAGCGGGAACACGTTTCGGCAATGTTGTTGAGAACGTCATTGCAATGCTGGTTCTAGCACTGCGGCGGCACGCTCCAGCAACGCTTGTCCTCGCGCGAAGGAAGGGCGCCCTGTTGATGTTTACTCTACCGTTTCGGAAGATGGCGCGGTCAGTATATGTTTTCGCGATAAGCGAGAACGGTTGGGCAATACTTCTTGAACTCTACGAAGGAAGCTTCGGCAATTTTCCAGCTAGCGCCACGGGGGAATGCCCTGGTGGTGCGTGTCCTGGCGCTGGGGAACGCCTTGGCGATGCCTTTTTTTTGCGCGACAGCTTCGGCCAAACTGAGTCTAGCGTAGCGGAAGAAAGTTGTGCACCTGCATGATTCGTTATAACAACACCACTGGACTTGCTACCAGTCCTTTTGCTACGACTAGTACTTCTAGTAGCACGAATATCGTTATTATTATTACAAGTACTAATATGGTCTATGCTGTTCCACATTATCCAGCAGATTACGTTTTGTATACCCTCTGTTTGTTTCGACTAGTTTGCACATTGCATATAACTTCTCGGTCTTAAATCTGGTGTGGTATCGTAACTCACGTCCCAGCTGTGCCGCGAGTTTCCTCAGTCGGCGTTGCCCGCGCCGCAAAATGTGCACGGTGGGCTCGGGCCACAGGAACCCAGCGCCAACCGGACGCGGGAAGGGGATGTAGCCTCGCAATCCCGAACGTATTCGGTTCCCGGAGGCAAATTAGGGTTACAAGTTTTTTTACAATTTAACCGTAAGTTTAACGTAATTTGAAAGTAAGTTGTACAATTAGTTTGGGAAAATTGCAAAACAATGCACGACCAATTGTACGTCAGTTTTTGGATTCCGATGCTCAGGAGGTCAGATTGTAAAAAACTTGTACGAGCGAGTTTCCAGGTGCGCCGTCGATGCAGATGCCGTTGTTCTTCGCGCGTGCAGATGAATCAGAAAGCAAGTGTGTCTCCCGCAGCAATCTACAACTCAGACCATAACTTTCGCAATCTACCCCCCCCCCCCCCCCCTCGCACACCCGCCCACTTCGAATGTTCGCAATCTGCCCGCCCCCCCCCCCCCTCCCTGGCCACCGCTGCCCGCCGCCGCGCCCGCGCCGCCGTGAGGCACCCTCGGCGATTTGTTGCGCTCTACCTCGGCCGTCCGCAGGTTACCTTCCCGCCCTCGGATGTTTCGCAGCTGGCCACATTGAATTTCGCACAATTCTCCAGAGCGCTTCTGCGTTCACGCAGCGCCGCGCCCACGGGGCGCCCCTCTCCCCCCATCTGCCCCGCCCGCCGCCCCCCGCGCCAATGAGCGAGCGAGGGCCTCGCAGCGCCTTCCCCGCCCTCTACTTCCCCGCCTTCCCTTCCCCCCATCCCACCCTCATCTCCCATGGCCATTTCTGGCCCCGACCAAATGCCCACCCCCCATCCCCAGTCCCCATCGCCACCCCCCGCCCCCACCTCCCACCCTCTTCCCCGCCGCCCCGCCCCAATCTCGCATCCCACGGGGCGCTCGCTACAGCGCTTCCGCCACTTCCAAGCTTCATCCGCGCCCCCCATGCCCACCTCCCATCCCCGTCCATATCCGCCCCCCCCCTCTCTTGAACCCCCCCCCCACCCGCCCCCCCGCCCCCGCCGCCGCCGCCGCCGCCTGGCGCAAGTTCGGCAACCGAGAAGTCGCCATGTTGGCCTGGGAACTTAAGTGAACCCTTAATGGTGACCGTTTGGATTTTGAAATGAACATGCGATGCCGTTGGATTTTCACAACGGCCTGGCGCCATTTCCAATACCGAGAGTTCGCCAGGTTGGCCTGGGAACTAAAGTGGGCCCTTCATGGTGACCGAGTGGATTCTGAAGTTAGCATGCGATGCCTCTGGGCGTTCACAATGGCGTGGCGCCATTTCAACAAACCGAAAAGTCGCAATGATTGCTTGGGAGCAAACATAACCCTTGATGGTGACCGATTGGGTTCTGGTTAACGTACGATTTCATTAAACTTTCGCGCTGGTCTGGTGCCATTTCCACAACCGGGAAGTCGCCATGTGAGCCTGGAAACTAAAGTGAGCCCGTAATAGTGACCGATTGGATTCCGAAGTTAACATACGATGCCATTGGGATTTCGCAATGGCCTGCCTCCTGTCCCACACCCGAGAAGTCGCCATGTTGGCCTGGCAACTAAAGTGAAACCTTACGGGCGACCGATTGCAATCTGAAGTTCACATGCGGTTTCATTGGGTGGTTTTAAACCGCATGGCGCCAGTCCCACAACCGAGAAGCAGCCATGTTTGCTTGGAAACTGACATGAGAACTTGATGGTGGCCGATTGGATTCTCAATTTAACATTCGATTTCATTGGGTTTGCACAATGGACTGGCGCCATTTCCACAACCGAGAAGTAGCCATGTTGGCCTGGGAACTAAAGTGAGAACCCTTCAAGGTGGCAGATTCGATTCCGAAGTTAACATACGATGCCGCTGGGTGTTCACATTGGCCTGGCGCCATTTCCACAACCGCGAAGTCGCCATGTTTGCTTAGAAACTGAGGAGAACCCTTAATGGTGACCGATTGGGTTCTGAAGTGGGCATACAGATTCATGTGGTATGCACAATGGCCTGTTGCCTGTCCCACACCCGAGAAGTCGCCATATTGGCTTGGAAACTACAGTGACACCTTAACGGCGACCGATTAGAATCTGAAGTTACCAGGTCACATGCGATTTCACTGGGCCTTCACAATGGCCTGGCGCCATTTCCACAACCGAGAAGTCGCCATGTTGGCTTGGACACTAAAGCGAACCCACCATGGTGACCGATTGGTTTCTGACGTTAACATGCGATCCCATTGTGTTTTCACAATGGCCTGGCGCAGTTTCGACAAGCGAGAAGTCGCCATGCTGGCCTGGGAACTAAGGTGAACCCTTCAAGGTGGTAGATTGGATCCCGACGTTAACATGCGATTTCATTTGGATTTCATAGTGGCCTGGCGCCATTTCCACAACCGAGAAGTCGCCATCTTGGTCTGGAAGCTAAAGTGAACCCGTTGGCGGTGACCGATTGGGTCATGAAGTTAACATACGATTCCATTGGGTGTTCACAAATGGCCTGGCGTCATGTCCACAACCGAGAAGTCGCCATGTCGGCCTGGGAAATAACGTGGGCCCTTAATGTTGACCGATGTGTTTCTGAAGTAACATACGAATGCATGTGGCTTTCACAATGGCCTGTCGCTTGTCCAGCAACCGAGAAGTCGCCATGTTGGCTTGGGAACTAAAGTGAACCCTTAATGGTGGCCGATTTGGTTCTGAAGTTAACATACGATTTCGTATGGTTTTCGCAATGGCTGTGCGCAATTTCCAGAATCACGAAGTCGCAATGCTGGGCTGGAAGCTAAAGTTGAACCCTACATGGCGACCGAGTGGGGTCTGAAGTTAACATACGATTTCATTGGGTGTGCGCGATGGCCTGGCGCCATTTCCACAACCGAGAAGTCGCCGCGTTGGCCTGGTAACTAAAGTGAACCCGCAATGGTGACCGATTGGGTTGTGAAGTTAACATGCGATGCCGAAGGGTGGTTGCAATGGCCTGGCGCCATTTCTACAACCGGGAATTCGCCATGATGGCTTGGAAACTAAGTGAACCCTTAATGGTGACCGACTGGATTCTGAAGTGAACACACGGTTCTATTTGATGTTCTCCATGGCCTGGCGCCATTCCCCACAACCGTGAAGTCGCCATTCTGGCCTGGGAACTAAACTGCAGCCTTACTGGTCACCGATTGAATTCTGAAGTTAACATGCGAATGCCATTGGATTTCCATAGCGGTCTGGCGCCATTTTCACAAACGAGAAGTCGCCATGTTGGCCTGGCTACTAAAGTGAACCCTACATGGCGACCGCTTGGGTTCTGAACTTAACATGCGAATTCATCTGAATTTCAAAATGGCCTGGCGCCATTTCCACAACCGAGAAGTCGCCATGTTGGCCTGGCAACTCAAGTGGGCCTTTGATTGTGACCGGCTGGATTCTGAAGTTTACATACCTTGTTGCTGGATTTTCACATGGGCGTGGCGCCATTCCACAAACCTAGAAGTCACCATGTTGGCCTGGGAACTAAAGTTCTTCATGGTGGCCGATTTGATCATGACAGCTCGCGTGCGGAACCATCTGGCGTTCACAATGGCCTGGTTTCATCCCCACAGCAGGGATATCGCCATGTTGGCTTGGAAACTAAAGTGGGCCCTTCATGGTGACCGATTGGGTTCTGAAGTAAACATACGGTTTCATTCAATGTCCACAATGGCCTGACACCATTTCCACAACCGAGAAGTCGCCGTGTTGGCCTGGGACCTGAAGTGAACCTTTAATGGTGACCGATGGGGTTCGGAAGCTGACATATTATTGCATTCGGCTTTTCACAACGACCTGATGCCATTTCCACAACCGAGAAGTCGGCATGCTAGCCTGGAAACTAAGGTGAGCCCTTAATGGCGACCGGTTTGGGTTATGAAGTGAACGTACGACTTCGCATGGTTTCACAATGGCCTGGCGTCATTCCCGCAACCAAGAACTCGCCATGTTCGCCTGGAACATACAATGGTCCCTTAATGGTGACCGATTGGGTTTTTCAGTTAGCATACGATGTCATTGGATTTGCACAATGGCCTGGCGCCATTTCCACAACCGAGAAGTCGGCATGCTAGCCTGGAAACTAAGGTGAGCCCTTAATGGCGACCGATTTGGGTTCTGAAGTTAGTATACGCTAGCGTTGGGTTTTCACAACTGCCTGGCGCCATTTCCACAACCAAGAACTCGCCATGTTTGCATGGGAACTACAGTGATTACTTAATGGTGACCGAGTGGATTCTGAAGTTAACGTACGAATTCAAATGGTTTTCGATTTGTCCTGGCGCCACTTCCACAACCGAGAAATCGCCATGTTGGCCTGGCAACTAAAGTGAACCCTTGATGTTGACCGGTTGGATTCTGAAACTAACATACGATTTCACTTGATGTTTCCAATGACCTGGCGCCATTTCCCACAGCCGTGAAGTCGACATTCTGGCCTGGGGCCTACATTGAAGCATGAATGGTGGCCGATTGGGTTCTGAAGTGGACCGACGAGTTCATTTGATATACACAATGGCCTGGCGCCGATTCCACAACCGATAATTCGTCACGTTGGCCTGGAGACTCAAATGCAACCTTTATGGTGAACGATTGGGTTCTGAAGTTAACGTGCGATATCGCTGCATTTTCACAACGGCCTGGTGCCATTTCCACAACCGAGAAGTCGCCATGTTGGCTTGGTAACTAAAGTTAACCTTTAATTGTGGCCGATTGCATTCTGAAGTCAACATACGATGCCGTTGAGTGTTCACAACGGCCTGGCGCCATTTCCACAACCGAGAAGCCGCCATGTTGGCATGGAAACTAAACTGAACCTTTTATGGTGAACGATTGGGTTCAGAAGTTAACATGCGATGTCGCTGGGTTGTTACAGTGGCCTAGCGCCATTTCCACAACCGAGAGATCGCCATGTTGGCTTGGAAACTAAAGTTAACCCTTCATGGTGACCGATTGGAATCTGAAGGTAACACACGGTTTCTATAAGTGGCGGGGACGCATGTGGGCACCGCCCCTGGGGCCTGCGGTGGAGCTCCCAATGGGGCCACGAAGCGTGTGATGGGGTGTACCAGATTGGGTGGCGCGGGCGCATGTGGGCACTGCCATTGGGGCCGTCGCTGGAGCTCGTACTTTGGCCACGAAGCGTGCAAAGGGTGTGCCGATGATGGGTGGCGGGGGCGGATGTGGGCACCGCCGGTGGGGCCTTCGGTGTCGCTCTCATGGGGGCCACGGAACGTGTGAGAGGTATGCCGACAACGGTTGCGGGTGCCCATGTGGGCACCGCCGCCAAGGCCTTCGGTAGAGCTCCCCATGGGGCCAAAGAGCGTGTGAGGGGTGTGCCGGGATTTGTGGCGGTGACGCATGTGGGCACCGCCCCTGGGGCCTTCGGTGGAGCTCCCAATGCGGCCTTCGGAAACGCGTGAGAGGTGTGCCAGATTGGGCGGCGCGGACACATGCGGGCACTGCCCTTGGGGCCTTCGGTGGATTTCCCTATGGGGCCACGAAACGAAACGTGTGAGGGGTGTACCGGATTGGGTGGCGATGGAGCATGTGGGCACCGCCCCTGCGGCTTTCGGTTAGGCTGGGCTGCCTATGGGGCCACGAAATTTGTGAGGGGTGTGCCGGAACGCCTCCGCCCGTTTGTCTTTCAGACGGCCGAGCGCCGAGAGCTGTGCGATTGCATTGCAGTAAGAAGCTTCCTCGCCGTTGTCGTCGTCGCGTCGCCGTCGCCGCCGTCGCCGCCGCCGTCGCCGTCGCCGTCGCCGTCGTGGTCGTCGCCGTCGCCGTCGCCGTTCTCACTGCTACCTGCTACCAAACTCCAAACACTGATTTCTTGCAATATATGTGGTGCAATCTATATGGTGCCGTCTATGTTAAGCAAGCTCTCACCGTTAACATACAGTGCAATATACGATCTATGGTACAATCTACGTGGTGCAACATCTGCGGTGCAATGCATGACACACGGCGCGCGCATATCAATATTAAATCGTGCGGGGCGGCGCGCACTTGACGCGTGGCACTTCCAGGGGCGCGTTTTGGCCATAGCTATAGCCATGGCGCTGTGGAGTTCAGAGGACGTCGTTCTTTCTTGTGGATATGTCTTTTCGTCTGGTGCACTGGGCTCCCGTCCTGCCAGCATAGTCGGCGTCGCCGATGATTCACTGCAGTTGTTCCGAAGCCGTGTTTTAAACGAGAGCCGCGAGCCTCGGTCTACAATTCCATATCTTTTGAGTACACACGTGCTCATACCCATGTCGCAGCCATCGCATGGAGCATTGCCAGAGTCAGAGCCGCCCCCAGCAGCTCTCCACAAAATCAGGGCGAACACTCTGAGGATCACTGCCATCGTGGCGGATTTGCTTAAGGAGTTGGTGGGGCGTTTGAGGGTCCGCATAGCAGCTGAATTAGAGATTGTGGCAAGGAGTGCCCTGTCACATGATGATCAGCAGCGGATCGATCCCCGAGAACACCAGGGTGACGAGGATCAGGCACCGCCAAAGAAGAGAATCCAGGCAGAGGGCGAGGCCCAGGCAGAGGCATCCAGTGACGTTGAGGACTTAGGCGCGCATTTTGTAGATCCGTCGCTGAAGTTAGGCGAGCCGTCCCTCAGCCAGCGCCTGCACCCTGATGCACAGCAGCCGTCTCTGGCGCCGCGGCCTAAGCAGTTTACACCGCCTTTGCGTGTGGAGCCGCCGCCTGGTTTGCCTGTGCAGGCCACGGCCACGCCGCCGCATTTGCATGTAAAGGTCAAGCAGCACCTGCATCATGCCCAGGCTGCGGATTCAGCACCCACTCTTATTTAGGAATCTCAGCCAGATCTCGATGTTGTTTTGGATAACAAGGTGCATGGGCGCTTCGAGAGTTCAGCAGCGGCGCTCCCAGAGTGTCGCACAGAAGTCGCGGCAGGCTCTTCTAGCAGCAGCAGCGCCCACAGGGCGCCCATCATGACCCAGCCTGACTCGCTCGGCGACCCAGCCTTCACCCAGCCTGAACTCTTCGACGGGCTTGAGGACGGCACCTTGCGCGAATCGTTGGGCGACTTAGCTTCGGGCTTTCCTGGGGGCTCTTGCCCACGCGCGTTAGGGTAAGCAGCCGACCGATTGATGCGGCCTACTCCTAACGTCGGCAATGCAGGGTAGAGGGGGCTCTGAGGGGGGCAATCGTTATACTGATGATGCGCCGAGCGGCGCAATATTTCAAGTCGATCATGAAGTAATCGCTTCCTTATTCCTCCTCCTCCCTACTCAACTTACCTATTCTACCTTCCTACACCCCCTCACTCAGCATTGCACCGCGTACTTTGCGAGCGTCCGCCGTCAGCGTCCACACACGGCTCGGACTGACTTTACTGTGTGCTGAAACGTGTTTCGCCGTCGTCGTCGAAGCCCCAAGAGGCCCCCCAAGAGCCCCCCAAGAGGCCCCCAAAACGAGGCCCCCAGACGGGCTCCAAGCGGCATGCAAACTGCCCCCAACAGGCCCCCGAGAGGCCTCCCACGCTATCCCAACGATCAGCATCATCACCATCATCACCACCATCACTACCATCATCACCATCCTCACCATCATCACCATCGCCATCACCATCACCATTATCGACGTCGTCGTCGTCGTCGGCGTTGTCGTCGTCGTCGTCGGCGTCATCGTCGTCGTCGTCGTCATCGTCGTCGTCGTCGGCGTCGTCTGCGTCGTCGTCGTCATCGTCGTCGTCGTGTTCGTCGTCGTCGTTGGCTTCGGCGTCGTCGTCGCTGTCGACGTCGTCGCCGTTGTCGTCGTCGTCGTCGTCGTCGCCGTCGGCGTCGTCGTCCTCGTCGTCGTCGTCGTCGTCGAAGCCGTCGAAGTTCGTCGTCGTCGAAGTTCGTCGTCGTCGAAGTTCGTCGTCGTCGTAGTTCGTCGTCGTCGAAGTTCGTCGTCGTCGAAGTTCGTCGTCGTCTTCGTCGTCGTCATCGTCGTCGGCGGCGGCGGCGACGACGAGGAGATCCCCTACTGGAATGCAATCGCACAGCTCTCGGCCTTCGGCCGTCTGAAAGACGAACGGGCGGAGGCGTTCTGGCACGCCTCTCACAAATTTCGTGGCCCCATAGGCAGCCCAACCGAAAGCCCTTTGGGCGGTGCCGAGGACATCCGACGACGCCGACTACGAGGAACTTCGACGACGCCGATGACGACGACGACGACGACGACGACGACGACGAGTACGACGACGACGAGTACGACGACGACGACGACGACAGCAAGCAACAAACATAAACGCACCAGAACACAGGCATGTACCTACAGTAAGATTTCCGACATGACATATGTCGATTTTGAACGGCAAATGCCGATGAGAGAATGCCCTTCCAGCTTGTGCCCCTGGTGCGTTCTCTTCGCGGACGTCCGGCTCGAGAGCGCGGACCTCGTTGGATCAGATGTGGTTACCTGGGGCGCTGGTTTGGAGAGTGCCCCTGATTTTCTGAAGGCATCGTCTGCGACGTTCGGGGTTCCAGAGCCATATCTGCAGCTGTTTTGGCTGAGTCTTCATTTCTCCCAGGTCGCCAGCGCACAGCAGCTGCAGGGCGAGACCCTGGCCCATGTCGCCCAGGAATAGCACCGCTGGCGGGGGCGAGCCCGACAGCGGTCGTCCCGCGAAGAAGGGCAGGGGCGGAGGAGTTGCAGCTGCTGTGGAGCGGCCAATCACCTGCGTGGCCAACAATGGGAGTTGTGGCAAGGCTACTGCAAGCAACGCCGAGCTGTGCCATAATCACTTCAACGCGCACGCCCTCGGCTTCGGCTGGATGGCGCTGGCCGAGTTCAAGGAGGCCATCAGGAGCGATCCAGAGTTCAACGAGCAGGTCGAGGCCGCCTTGCGCGCGATGCTGGGCCTCGAGGAGAATAATTTCTTTCAGGAGGAAGTGTCCCTCGACGTCGTCTCAGGCGTTAGGGCCATCAAGCGGGTCAGGGGTCTCACGGTCAAACGCTTCAAGGAGGTGTTCAACAAGACTCCCCAGCAGTGCGGGAAGGTGGTCAGGGACCTCGACGACGGCAAGGGAGGGAAGTACAAGGGCGTGGTCGTGGAGGATGAGGCCGATGCCGACGTCATCTACGAGCTCTTCACGACGACGTACAAGCATCGACAGCAGTGCAAGCAGATGGCGAACAGCCAGTTGCACGCATCGCAGGCGCAGACCATCTTCACTAAGGTCAAGCTGGACGAGTTCATGGACATCACCCCCTACAACAACGCGTCCAGCGTGAGCGAGATCCAGGAGAAGGCGAAGCTGAAGGCTCCAGAGGACGAGTCCCAGGATGAAGCTGCTGAGGTGAGCGATGGTGAGAAATCTCTCGATGGATGTCAGCGGACAGCTGTGCCGCTGCTGGCGGCAGCCTCGAGCGCAGCACCAAAGAGAGCGGCTAAGACGGCTAGGGGCGGAGAGAGAGGCAAGCGCCCACGCTGGCAGCGCTGTTGATCCGTCGCCTTCTCCAGTGCAATCCGAGGCGATGTTGCTTGTGAATGCCAAGATGGCCAAGACTAGCATCAGCGAATGCCTGCAAAGCAGCGCTGGGCGCTCGATGGGCGGGGCCGACGTGCTCAAGCAGAAGCCAAAGGCCATGGGCGCCGCCGTCGATTTGAAGATCTGGACTGACCATGAGGACCAGTACCAGGCGGCTGTGAAGCTGAAGAAAATGCAGATCGCGACCGTCTCTCGCAAGGAGCTGGACAGTTGCATAAAGAAGCTGCGCGACGTGGAACTCCCAGAGCAGTTGCAGAGAAGCATCCTCGAACGGTCCGTGTCCGACATCCTGGCGCAACCAGACATGAACATTGAGCAGTCCTTTAGCATGATGAACCCGCTGAGCGCTACGGACATTGAGACTACCTTCAACCCCGAGGTGCCGTCTCTCAGCGGCATCGCCATGAGCCAAGAGGATAAGGCGAATATGTTCGCCGACAAGCTCGTTCTTCGCTACCTCCTCCAGCTCATCGAAGCGGGCGATGAGAAGAAGGATGTTGCACAGAGGTTTGCTTTGTTCGCCATCAAGTGGTTCGATGGCAAGATAGACGATTCCGAGATTACCATCAGCCCCGAGGTCGACGAGGTGTTCAGCACGTGCCTCACGATCATGAAGGCGATGTGCTGTATCCAGGAACTGAGCCCGAACCTGACGTCCCGAGAAGAGTGCGACGATCATGTTAAATCCTCTGGGGGGGGGGGCTTACCAGGCCAGGGGAGGATGTTTGTCTTCGGTCGGGGGCCCTCGGAGGTCTTGTGGAGCCAGGTCCTGTTGCCGTTCTTGGGGGCAATCCAGATAGAGGCTCCATGAAGCCATATTTCCATATCTAACCAAATGCACGGGCTTTGTGGGCCTTCCAAAATACATGCTGGGGATCGTTTCACGCCATGCAGGTTGGTCAAATATTTGAGCACACACTCACAGACACACATCTTACAGTATACTTTGCTGATGCTGATGATGTAATCTACATATCTACGCTGACGTATTTCAATGGTAACTGATGGTGATGAGATGGTAAAGCCAGAGGAGACAACACGTTCAGGGTGTTTTTTTTTGGATTTCAACTCAAACCACGCCATGAGTATGGATAGGGCCACACCAGACAAGACGCCACCAATAGGTAAGCCACGTAGCTCGTAGACTATTCCTCCAATGGTGACTAGCGAAAGCCAGCAATAAGCAAACATCGTCGAAGCAATATCCTGCACAGAAATCTTGAAGTAATTCGGTGGTGTCCCACCTCGAAAAGTCTTCGTGATACACTGGCGGCCTCTACGCACTAGGGCTGAGTCTGTCCCCAGTCATTTAACAATTTCTCGAGAAACATCGGTCCATGCATGGCCCACGAACTGAGCGCTGCACTGCTCGTAGGCTTGGTCCGCATTCACCACCACTATGGATATGCATGGTAGAGGATCCCCACAGCATATGCAAGCGTCCGTGGATGGTGGGTCGAGCTCGGCGGTCATGGACCGCAGCTCTGCGGCTGCGTCGCTCATATTCAAGACCTCGTAAGATACGCTTGACTGTCGCAGAAGATGTCGGGCGGCACGTCCAACGCACTTGTAGCCAGTTGTGCCGGGCGCTTCGGATGAGTTGACGATGCGCCTCATGCAGCTGCGCCCCGCCTTGGTGCACTTCTTCGTCCCGTCGGCGTCGAAACATGTGCTCTTCACCATGGGGAACACATATGGTGGGCAAGTGGTCTTCGTTGGCGGAGGTAACATCTGTGGGGGTCGTAGCCACGCTGGTACGCCAGCATGAGCACGTGTCCATAGCCATGTAGATGCGTCTTGGCGAGATATGTCAAGACGGAGGGCCCAGTCGTGATCGAGCTCGGCTGTCTGGTGCAGCCACCTGATCACATCGGGTCCATCCGCAACCCATGTCTTGTCGGGTAACTTGTCGTCGGCTATGATGACATTGCCCTCTGCTTCCTCAACTGACCTCTGCATCTCGTCTTCGAACTCCCGCCACTTAGGAGGGGGATCTGAGAACACCGACGCCAAGTCTGAACGTGTTGTATTCCTGAGGCGTTTGTTGAGGTAGTCCAAGCCTCTGCGGACGACCTGTGGTGCCATCCTTGCCGTTGTAGTCCACTCCACTAAAGCACTCCGAGCAACCCTTAAAGAGATACGAGGTGTCGTCCATACTGGTAGTCGCCATGACCCTGAGAGCTGGCGAAGGTGAAGCGGTCCAGCGATAATCCCCAAGTTCCCAACAGACGGGGGGGGGCATCTGAAACATACTCCGCACAACATCGACTCGCACATACTTTATCTTTCCATATGCGACGGGCACGGTACAGCACACGAGTGGGGCGGCGGTACCACCTACGTGAAGACTCGAAGCGCATGTGGTTTGACATCGCGTTGATGGATCCTTTCACCGCCTGCCGTAGTCGGTGTTCACGAAACTCATGGGGTAACTTAAGGATTGGAGTATTTGCTGCTGGAAGTTGGAGTCGTCGGAGCTGGATGTCTATACGAAAACGTGCCATCCGTAGTCTCGAACAATTCTCTAGGAACAGGGGTGCCATCTCAGCAGCACGGAATATGATCTCACCTTGTTCTGCACGCGTCATGAAGGAACAGTAGGGAAGGGGCCTCCATTTCGCTGCTGAGAGGGCCAACAAGAGGCCGAGTCTGCATCCCTCGTAGATCCACAAGGGGCCACACTCGCCCGTTCGTATATGGTGCTCCCGAACCTGTAGGGTATACAAGATTGCACAGGGAGCTGGTTATGATAAAGCACTTGGGAAATTCGCCATAGGTCCCGATCTCTTCACACTAATCGGGTCGGTAAGGGCAGGTGTTGCTGTTGTCCAAGATGGTGGCGGATAACTGCGGGATGGGGCACGTCTCCAGGAGGGTGGGCGAGTCCGAGGCTTCTTCTGTCGAGGCGGGGGATGCAGCAATCCTTGACCTCTACGAATACTGACCTGCTCGGACTCGTGTTCATCTGCCATGTTCGCGGACGGTCTGTAGCGTCTGATCGCAAGAGCTTCAAAATGGAAGCTGGCCGATTCTGTCGGTAGCCACAAGAACGGAACAAATCAGAGTGAGGGGGCCGAACGGTCATTCACTGTCCCTGGGTGCGTGGCTGAAGTGGGATTCCGCGGTGCGGGTTCGTGTTGTTGTTGTTGTTGTGGTTGGTGGTTGGTGGTTGTTGGTTGTTGGTTGTTGGTTGTTGGTTGTTAGTTGTTGGTTGTTGGTTGTTGTTTGTTGTTTGTTGTTTGTTGTTTGTTGTTTGTTGTTTGTTGTTTGTTGTTTGTTGTTGTTGTTGAACATTATTAATTCTAAAGAATAATTATTGTTGGGCCCCCTGGTGCGCGCCCCCCCCGCCGCGCCTAGGCCGCAGCCACGTTTTCATCATTTCCGTGAGGAAGCCTCAGGTAATTCGATGTCATCAAGATCCGGTTGTTTTGTTGTAATCCGCTTTCCCTTGCAAAAAAACACTATACAATGACATTTCTTGTTCTAATATTATCAAATTTCAAGAATCCCTTGCAAAAAAGAAGGTAAAGTGGACAGTCGCGCGCGCAAGACGAAATCCTTCCAAAACCTTAGTGTTCGCAGCGATTTTAACATAAAAACATAAAAAAAAACCAATGGTTTTTCAACAAAAAATTGTCAAAATCTCATCCCGCGCGCTCTTGCGGATTCGTAGGAAACCCAACACTTTTTAAACATTTCTGTCAAACGGGCTTTTGCGAGCAACTTTTTCGAACTTCTGCGACAACGGTTGCGCACCTGCCAGGGCCATCATCCCTGTCAAATAATACCATGCGGGACACATTCGTTTTTTCTTCGCGCGCGCACGCCGAAATCTCCAAAAACCATTGGGCTTCTTAAGAATTTTAGCACCGCGCATCATAAAATCACTTCTGTGGAAGGCTTAACAACTTCTGTGGGTTAACAAGGCTTAACAACTTCTGTGGGTGTACGAACGTAGGCTTAACAACTTCTGTGGGTGTGTACTCCACGCCAGTGTAGTAGCCACGGTCGTCCGCAGGCCACGAAGTGAAGTGTCCGAACGTCATAGGGCGGGAAGCTGGGTGTGGGTGGTGGCGAAGAGTCGTGTGGATATTTGGTAGAGCTTGCACTGCCCCCCCACAAAGTGGGGGTATTGGCTGGCGTCGCATGAAAACCCTGGCACTGGTGAGAACACTGAGCGTTCGGGTAAAGTGATTGTTGTTGTTGTTGTTGTTGTTGTTGTTGTTGTTGTTGTTGAACTCTCATTCTTGAAGAATAATTATTGTTGATCCCCCCCACCGGTGCACATTTATTTTTTTCGATTGAAGTGCCACCCCCGGGGCTCGCACCTTGTTTTTTCTCAAGGAAAGTCTTCCTGCTCAAACTGTGCCCCTGCCCCCCGGGCTACAACAACAACGGCTCCCGCCTGAGACTTCCTCGATTTTTACTCAGGACCCCCGCTCCCGCCTGAGACTTCCGCGCAATTTACTCAGGAAAGGCGCTCCCGTCTGAGACTTCCTCGCAATGTAATCAAGACCCCCGCTCCCGCCTGAGACTTCCGTGCAATTTACGTGGGAACGGCGCTCCCGCCTGAGACTTCTTCGAATTTTACTCAGGACCCCCGCTCCTGCTTGACATTTCCGCGCAATTGACTCAGGAACGGCGCTCCCGCCTGAGACTTCCTCGCAATTTAGTGAGGACCCCCGCTCCCGCCTGAGACTTCCGTGCAATTTGCTCAGGAACGGCGCTCCCGCTTGAGACTTCCTCGCAACTTAGTCAGGGCCCCCGCTTCCGCTTGAGATTTCCTCACAATGTACTCAGGACTGCGCTCTCGCGTGCGACGTCCTCACAAATTATTATGGAATTGCGTTTCGGCGCTCAGGAACCACGCACGCGCCAAGGACGCCTTCACAACGTGGTATCTTCCCTCTTCCTTCGTCCTTCCCCCTCCCCTTCCTCCCACTCTCCCTCGTTCTTCCCCTCCTCCTCTTGCAGGGCCCGCGCCAATTCCAATGGCGGGCAGAGAGATGTACGCCCCCGAAGGATTGTCCGCCCGTTCCGGTTTGCCCGTACGTCTAAGCCCGCCGGCCCCAGCAAAGAGAAATAATCCCCCCGAAAGGGGTGTGATCGAAGACGAAGAGGGCGGGTATCGAGGGTGTAGGGTATACGTGTTGAATGACTCGCGGGCAAGTAAGAGCGTACAGCCTTAAAATGTTGTTGTTGTTGTTGTTGTTGTTGTTGTTGTTGTTGTTGTTGTTGTTGTTGTTGTTGTTGTTGTTGTTGTTGTTGTTGTTGTTGTTGTTGTTGTTGTTGTTGTTGTTGTTGTTGTTGTTGTTGTTGTTGTTGTTGTTGTTGTTGTTGTTGTTGTTGTTGTTGTTGTCGTCGTCCCACCCGCAACCCGCCCCGCGACCCACCCGCGACCCACCCCGCGACCCACCCGCGACCCACCCGCGACCCACCCGCGACCCACCTGCGACCCACCCCGCGACCCACCCCGCGACCCACCCCGCGACCCACCCGCGACCCACCCGACCCACCGCGACCCACCCGCGACCCACCCGCGACCCACCCACCCGCGACCCACCCGCGACCCACCCGCGACCCACCCACCCGCGACCCACCCGCGACCCACCCACGACCCACCCGCGACCCACCCCGCGACCCACCCGCGACCCACCTTCGACCCAAACCACGCTCAAGGTACAAACCAACATTTTCGGCGCCTGCGGCGGGTTTTTTTGCATTCCTTCCAGGTGGAGAGCCCGCGACCCACCCCGCGATCAACTCGCGACCAACCCGCGACCCAAACCACGTTCAGGGTACAGACCATATTTTTCGGCGCCTGCGGCGGGCATCTTTTGCATTCGTCTAGGTGGAGAGACCGCGGCCCACCCGCGACCACGTTCAGGGTACAAACCAAATTTTTCGGCGCCTGCGGCGGGCATCTTTTGGATTCGTTCCCGGTGGAGAACCCGCGGCCCACCCGCGACCCAAGCCACGTTCAATGTACAAACCAAATTTTTCGGCGCCTGCGGCGGGCTGCTCTTGCAGGAGGAGGAAGAAGAGGAGGAGGAGGAGGAGGAGGAGGAGGAGGAAGAGGACGGCGACGACGACGTCGACGACGACGACGACGAAAAGGAGGAGGGGGGAGGATCGGGAGGGGGGGAAGAGGAGGAGGACGACGAGGAGGAACATGACGACAATGGGAGGACGATGATGGAAGGACGAGGGGGGAGAGGGAAGCCGAGGAAGAAGAGGAGGAGGAGGACGAGGTGGAGGAGGAGGACGACGATGACGATGAGGACGAGGACGAGGACGAGGAAGACGAGGAGGAGGAGGCGGAGGAGGAGGAGGAGGAGGAGGAGGAGGAGGAGGAGGAGAGCGCCATCGACAGGGAAGGTGGGGGCCACGAGGTCCGCCGGCTTGACGACGCCCGCGTCGCCCGCGCCCGCCCCATCACTCTTATCCGCAACTGCGGGGTGCTACGTAATATCGATCCGCCATTGCGGCGGAGAGCACGGTACCTCGGGCGATTGCCTGGACGTACACGGGGTTGGAGGAAGGATCTGAAGTGTTCCATAAATCGTCCAAGTTCTCCTGACATGGGGCCGTTTCGTAGAATCGCTTTGCCTAGGTAGAGTGCCGAATGGGAACCAAGAGCATAAACCACAGCCCGATGAGGGCTCGCATTTTGACCCAACATGCCATGGAACGCTGTAAGTATGATAGGTTCGTTCCAATCGTATACGCCTCGATGCCATTCTGGTGGACGGACCTCTAGTAATCGTCGTGCCCATCTGCGTGGGCGATTTTCATGAAGTGCTAACCTCAACCTTGTGAGGCCTGACATTAACAACATAACACTAATGGTACTCCACAACGGTGGGCCCTGAAACACATGATACTGCTGTAACTTCTGACCAACAAAGGAGAAGAGGAATGCGATGACGGATGTGACGATGGCACATACATGACGATGTTGTCCACGATTCCAAACCCATTCCTTGATACTTGCTCCGACCCCACCCTGATATAGACCATAATCTTTTTTTCAGAACGCCTTGGAGGAAGGTGAGCGTGGATGCATGCACACCAGGGTGCTGGGAAGGATACGGCGGGAGATATCTCGAAACTTCTGTGTCCACTGAGGTCGGATCCAGGGAAGATAGCTCAGGGGCTCGTTTCAATTCCGGTTCTCCATCTCCTCTCCCGTGTAGGTCAGGAGCGACTCCGAATCCGACGTCGACTCCAACCCTTGAAAACGTTCTGGAACCCGGACCCACTCCTCGGTCTGTCTCTCTCGACGTCGTTCTTCGGCGTGTGCCTGGCGCCAACTCTCTGCGAGGTGC
>CAUYUJ010014475.1:195000-202500 GCA_963575745.1 Prorocentrum cordatum
GAGGGGACACGAAAAAGAGGTGGTGTGTGTGTGTGCGTGTTTTTGAGCGTGTATGTGTGGTGGGGGGACAGAAGAGGAGGAGGAGGAGGAGGAGGTGGAGGAGGAGTAGGAAGAGGAAGAGGATCACGAAGAAAGGGGTGGGTGGTGTGTGTGTGTGTGTGTGTGGGGGGGGGGGGGGGGGCGGGGTGGGGGGGGGCAAGAAGGGGAGGAGGAGGAGGACCAATGTAAGCCTAACGATGTTGGACTAATCCCTCCCTTCAAGTTCCCTCCACAGAGGCCCCATACGGCGGCTCATTCCCACTGAGGGAACTGCCTCGTTGGAAGACAACCGTGTGAAGACCCTGAAGCGTGCCAAAACATTGTTCTTGGGATTCCAACGTCACGGATCAACTTGGTTATTGCAGGTTGACGATCCTGAATCGTGCCAGAACGCCCTTCCTGAGACTTCAACACCGCGAATCAACGTAACTGTTGCGCCCTCATAACCCAGAACCGTGCCACAACACAATTTTCTGGCACGTTGATCAGGAACATCCGCGACCCTCCTGCTAGTTTTGAAAAAAAACGCATGTGCGCGGCGTTGAGGCGAGAGATGGCGATACTCACAATTTGAAAAGGAGCCGCCCTGAACCAGAGAAACTCTTGCATTTGTTACGGCGAATTTGCGCGACGCTAAAGCGAGAGCCACATTTTGAAACCGACCCGCTCTCAATCCGTGAAACTTTTGCAACTGTTTAAAACGGATGCGCGCGGCGCTAAGGCGAGAGCCACATTTTGAAAACGACCCGCCCTCAATCCGTGAGACTCTTGCAACAGTCTAGAACGAATGCGCGTGGCACTGAAGCGAGAACCACATGTTGAAAACGACCCGCCTTCAATCCGTGAAGCGTGGCGCGAAAGCCAGGGCCACATTTTGAAAACGATACGCCCTCAATCCGTGAAGCTCTTGCAAATGTGCAAAAAGAAGATGCGCGGCGCTAAGGCGAGAGCCACATTTTGAAAACCACCTGCCTTCCATCTCTGAAACTGTTGACAACTCTTAAGCTTCAGGGTCATAAGTGGTGAGGAAGTCTCAGCGAAACGCCTGGCCCGCCCTAAATCTGGTCCCCGGGTGCGACATGGGGGGAGTTGTTTATAAGGACAAGCAATGGAAGAGGAGGAGGAGGAGGAGGAGGAGGAGGAGGAGGAGGAGGAGGAGGAGGACGACGACAACGACGACGGCCACGGCCCACCACCACGGCCACGGCGACCACGACCGCAACCATGACGACTACCACCACCATCACCACCACCATCACCACCACCAAGACGACGACGACGACGACAACAACAACGGCGGGTGCGGCGGCGGCTGCTGCGAGGAGGACGCCGCCGCGCTCCTGTCGCTGCGGCGGCGGGGCCAGGAGGGCCTCGTGAAGCTGTGCTCGCACTTCCAGCTCAGCGGGGGCACGCCAGGGAGACGCCAATACGTCGTCATCCTCGTCGTCCTCCTCCTCCTCCTCATCATCATCAATCCCCTCGTCCGTCTCCTCCTCCGTTTTTTTTATAGTCAGGTGTCTTCCTCCTCCTCCTCCTCCTCCTCCCTCCGTAGCCATTTTGGCTCAAGTCCGTCCCCTCCGTGGGATCTCGGACTTGGGCCGAAATGAATTCCATTGCTGTCTCGCCCAAGGCCTCCTGGCCGGGCGCCGCGCCGCCCGCTGCCAGCGCCCGCGGCCCCATATGCCCATGCTCTGGCACGCGCGGGTGATCCCGACCGTGCTGCTGGTGCTGTCCCTGTCGCTGCTCGCGCTTGTGCAGATGCCGCATACACGTTCCGAAGCGGCACGACACGTTCGTCGTTGCCGTTTCCTTCAACATCACGGCCCTCGGGGTCTACAAGCTCTCCAACGTGGCCGTCTACATCGTAGTGGAGCGCGGGCAGCGCTGCAACTGGATCTACTCCTTCCTCGTGCTGTCGTGCAAGGCCCATCCATGCACAAGCTCCAGATGATCCCCTTCATCCCCGTCGGCACGTGCGATGGCGGGGAGCTGCACCTCGTCTCCGACTTTCTCCGCCGACTTCGTGCCGATGATGTCGTTGCTGATGGCGCCCTGCCTGATCCTGCGCTCGCCGTTCGCGGCGCTGATGATGCTGCTGCGTCTGTCGGTACCGCTTTGCATGTTCAACACGGCCATCTACCTGAAGTTCGCCGCCATCCTGGTGGAAGTCTCGCCGACACTGCCGTTGGAGTCCTGCATGCCCTACCCGCTCACTCCGCCCGCTTGGGTGGTGCTGGACCACTTCCGCCACGGAACGGCGCTGGTTCCCTTCCTCCACTTCATGCGCAACCTGCCCCTGGTGATGATCTCGCTCGTGGCACTGCCGCCGATCCTGGCGCTTGCGTTCATCGCACTCCTGTTCTCCTTCATGGGCAACCTGCCGCTGGTGATGACCTCGCTCGTGGCGCTGTTCCAGTTCACGCAGCTGCTCCTGCGAGTGACGGCGCTCTTCCAGCTGCCCCCGCAGGCGCCTTGCCTATGGGCTGCGTGCAGGCTCAGGTCGACGACTCCACGGAGAAGCAGTGGGAGGCGTGGGTAACGTTCGTTGACACCCAGGTCCGCGACTACGTGTCGAAGCACAACATCGAGGAGCGGGTGTCGGATGCGGTGAAGGCGCTCCTGCAGGAGATGCCCTCCGACCCCACGGAGTTCCTCTGCACGGCGCTGCGCGGCGTCGACGCCGCGAAGGCGCCCGTGGCGCCGCCGCAAGATGGTGGCGATCCTCAAGTCCAAGCTCTTGAAGCGCGCGCAGCCGCCCTGGCCGGTGGTGATCTTCCTCCTGCCCCAGATGTCCGTCTGCATGATGCTCCTGCGGCTCCACGCGTCGGCGGAGAGCCCCTACCTTGCCCTGCTGCCCCTGCTGGTGGCGAAACTCATGATGTCGACCTGGCGGCTCTGTGTGCGACGGGTGTCGCGGCTTTCGGGGACAAGGCCACCCCGAGGAGACAGCATGCCGCCACTGGCGGCGAGTCCCCATCGCTCCCGACCATCCCGAAGTTCCCGAGCCTGGCGGCTGTCCCTCGCCACGTTCAAGTGCAGCCTCTTCGGCACGCTGACCCCGCTGCACATGGCTGTGGCGCTCATGAACCGCAATCACAGGTTCCTCAAGTGCATCTTCTTCAGCACGCTGATCCCGCTGCTCGTGCCTGCCCGTTGTGCGGGGACCCACACGCGCCTCGGGGAGAGGCTGGCCGTTGTGCTTACTGCGCGGTGGACATCTTCATGGGAGATCGGACAGGACCACCGCTTTCGCATTCACCGACCTGTGAGGACGACGCCAGCTCTTTCGACGAGCACTTCTTGAACCTCAGCCTCGCGATCCGCGCGGAGGGCGCCGTGGAGGCATTCCGGAGCGTCCTGGACCGCTTGGACAGCGACATGGCGGAATTCATCATGCAGGACGTCCACGTTCCGCCGCTCTCAGAGGCGGCGCTCGCGACGTCATCATCGACTACTGAGAACTAGCTGCACGGCCGAGAAGAGACCCTGCCGAGCTTCGTGCCCTCCTCCTCCTCCTCCCCATCATCCTCTTCCTCCTCCTCCTCTACTTCGGTTGTCTCTTCCCCATGCCCTCCCCTCGAAGTACATCAGTTGGCTCATCCCCTCCTGCCTCACATTCATCTTCCGTCTCCTCCTCCTCTTCCTCCTCCTCTTCTTCCTCCTCCTCCTCATCGAAGGCGAACTCGTGCATGACACCAGGTTTGCGCAGCTGGCTTGGAGGGGAACATCTGTGAGGGGAGCGCAGAGCGAGGGTGTACTAGGACGGCTAAATATCTTCAGGGCAGCCGTAACATTAGGATCTCTCCCAGGAAAGTTGCGGGCCCGGGGGAGTTGTCCAGGTACTTTGCATTGCGCCCAGCCACCGTGCTGCGAAGTTCCCTAAATGCTATGTCCTACTCCCCCCATCCTCCTCCGTCTCCTCCTCCTCCTCCTCCTCCTCCTCGTCCTCGTCCTCCCCCTCCTCCTCCTCCTTCTCCTCCTCTTCCTCCTCCTCGTCGTCCTCCTCCTCCTGTTTACTCCTGCCACCCGTTCCTCTCCTCCCCCCTCCCCCTCCTGCCTCTCCCACCGACGACGACGGTGGCGACGACGACGAGGCCAGCTGCAGCGCTCGGCGCTCGACGAGTGCGACGCGGTGCTGCAGCGTCGGACGCGCGAGCTGGCCAGCTCGCGGCAGGCCGTGCGGAGGGCGCTCGAGGAGGCGCGGGCGCTGGTCTTGCAGCTGGAGCCCGTCCGCCAGTTGGTCGACGGCCTGGACGAGGCACGCAGGACGCGGGGCGAGACAAGCTCGGCGGAGGGCCAGTCGAGACCAACGACGGCCTTCCCTTGCGTTTGTTTTCCCGCATCTGGACCTCCTGAAGGCTCTTCGTCGCCACAGTTGGATCCGCCAAGAAAAGTGTCACGATGGACCCTGGGAAGTGTCCGGGAACCGATTTTGAACGGTTTTAGGCCAGTCAGGGGAACCACAGTCTTCTCAATTGGTCTTTTGACGAGCCCTCCTGGACCCGCCCCACCGTCTTGAAGCTGAACGTTACATTCAGTCTATCACCTCCCCCGCTTCGCGGTCCTCATCCTCCTCCTCCTACTCCGCTTTCTCCTCCTCCTCCTCCTCCCCCCCTCCTGCCTCTTCTTTTGTGCTCTCTTTTCCCTCATCTTCACCCTCCCATCTCGCTCCTCTCACTCCTCCCTCGTCGCCCTCCTACGCGTCCCACTCCTCCCTCGTCGCCGTCATCGTCACCGTCGCCGTCATCGTCGTCGTCGTCGTCATCGTCGTCGTTCCCGTCGTCGTCGTCCTTCGTCCTCGTCCTCGTCCTCGTCCTCCTCCTCCTCCTCCTCCTCCTCCTCCTCCTCCATCCTTCTTCCTTGTTCATCCCCCCTCCTCGTCGCACCACCAGACGTGACGGTAGAACGGGCTGGGCGTTGTGCATTTGATTTCTTCGCTACTCATGACGCCGGACATTGTAATCTCCAAGAGGCACAGCGATGGAGCGCGGGTGGTATTCAGACCGCAGCTCCCGTCCTCGCGCCGCGCACATTTGTCTTAATAGCGTCAACAATTAGTACAGACTGGAGGCCAGGTGGTTTTGAGATGCGTAGTTACCGCCGTGGCGCCGTACACATTCGTTTTTACATATTATACGGCGACGGTGATGGAGGGTGGTCCCTTGTCAAAACGAAGCTCTCGCCTGAGAGTGACTTTGGCTGTCAATGCCAGAAGTTGGCGATGGCATGCCGCTGAGCAGCAGCATGATCTCTCCCGTTGCCGCTGTCGGCCTTCCCGCGTGGCCTTTCCGGCGCCAACTGTGCCACGGGTTGGCGACGACGGCGTAACTACCGTTGCGCGCTCGCGACAGTAGGCGCCGAAATGCCAGAGAGGCCATTCGGTTCGCAAGCGCGACGCGTCGACGCGCTGACTGCCTCGCTCCCAGTTGCCCATGTGTGTTCCCCTCGATGCGCGCGCTTGCTTCGCAGGCGCAGCGAGCCCCCTGCTCGATAGGGTAGACGCAGACGAAGGCATCCATGGGCATTCCCCGGTGCTTCCAGTGCATGTTGCAATGGTCTGCTTCCGTGGACACGCGGCGTTGTATCTGAGTCTCGGACCAATCCTGCTGCCGATCCAGCGGGTGACAGATGCCGATGCTGGTGCGGACTGCAGCTCACGTCAAGCATGCTGGCGCTGGCCGGCACTCGAAACAGGCCGGGCGCCCCAGGTGCGACGATTTGCAAGCGCGCCTGCAGTGCGGGAGCACGAGCTGTACGGAGAGCACGGACACCAAACACTACTCGGGGCAGTCTGCCTCACCGCACAGTCGCACGCCGTGCCGCAAGCGGCGCAGCGCTGCTGCGGGTCACCGCGGCATTGCAGGCTCTCCGCCAGCTGCGCCACGTGAGCTTCGAACCGCTGGCTCACCTCGCGCTCCAACTCGAGTCCAAATTGAGTGGCCTCAGCTTCTCCTCCCACGTGCATTAGCAGTACGCGAGACACTGCGTTTGACCGGGGCCCTGTGGTTGGAGCATGCTGGGGGAAAAGAGATCGTCCACCACTGCCAGGCCTGGGTGTATCGGGCCACCCACAGCACATTGAATGCAGGGGAAAACATGCTCAAGCACCGCGAAGAGTGGCCGACGGAACCCTGCTGCGAAGCACACTTGGCCCGCCCAGTGTCGCAGCGCCCTCGCCGTCCAAGCTTGCTGGGCAACGAGTGATGCTTCTTTGAGGGCGAGGCGGTGCGCTTTGTCTGGCGCCACCGGAGGCCACCCGCGGACCCCATGAGGAGACCGCCCACGATGCCAGCCCGAAGCGCTGACACCTTGGACTTGCCAGCATGCAGCGGGATACCATATTCCTGGCACGCCTGGACGAAGGCGGAATGTTCTGTTGACTCTGGTTCTTGCAGCACGTCGAGTCGAGTTCGCGCCCAGTGCACTAAATCAAAGCCATCCAAGCACATTACGCCCACGTCGCCGGGCGGCGTCGGCCGGTCAGGGCGAAGTTCTATGCGCGGGTGCACCCGAGACTGTTCAAAGGCAAGCACGCAGATGACTCTCTGCATGATTGACACGGTCGCCGTGGAGATCCTTGCCACAGTGCGGATGCCGATCCAGACGAGCTGGGTAAGATCTCCTCCGAAGGCGGAAGCTGGAACATTTGAGAAAACGTATAACATGTGAGTCGTTCTTCCGATACTGTCCATAATTCGTTTCCATCTTCCAGGAAAGACGTGGACACTACGGCCGCGAATGGCAAAATGTCGTCGTCTCCGCGGAGTTTCCAAATGAAGCCGATGCTTGGGGTGAAAACGGAAGACTTGGCGATCAGTGATTTCGGCAAAGATGTTTCTTCGAAAGCCCTCTTTGACAATATTATACCATTATCTGTCGGATGCGTGAACGCGAAAAATCGGAGGCTCAGGCAATAAGCAGGCCCATGGGTTGAAGACGCCGTCAAGGAGTTCACAGTCCAGCAAGGACGTGACCTGGACGGCAGCCGCCTCCCCTGTTGCGGGCCACTTCGGGAACACCTTGTCTGCAACCAAGGCCCGCCGAGTGGCTGCATGCTCTCTCATGTAGCTTGTCTGGCGCGTCTGGAGGTGCGCCTCCAACTCTCTACTGTGGATGCCTGCTTTGTGCAGGAGACCGAATTGTGGTCTGCTTCTCACAAGTGTTTCACGACGCCCTCCTGGGCAGCCGTGAGCGGTACATGGGCTTGGCTGCGTCGGCTTGTCGCCGATGCCCTGGGCACGCTCTGGCGCGCTGTCCCAGGCTGCGTCGCCATAAAACTTGATGGCGGGTGCCATGCACGAGACGGCCGACTGGCACGCCGAGGCGGTGTCTCCCGCATCCCGAAAGGGGACCGAGAGAGGTGTAGTGCCCGAGCTGTGTGCCCAGGAACGGCAGGGAGTCTTCCAATATCTCCCATCTACGACTTTTAGCTTCTAGCTGATTTAGTTTTTGTCGGAAGAT
>CAUYUJ010014475.1:205000-240000 GCA_963575745.1 Prorocentrum cordatum
ATGATGATGATGATGGTGGTGGTGGTGGTGGTGGTGGTGATGGTGATGATGATGGTGGTGGTAGTGAAGAGGATGACAATGATGGCCCAACGTGGCAACGAAGCCCTGAAGACCTCTGCTTTGGCACGGCTGGGGGCCGAAGGCCATCACTTAGGCTGTCAGTTTGTGACGGGCAGAGGGGTGGGAGGCATCGCCAGGGAAATATGAATTCGGTCTGTCACGGACGCGGTTCTTTGAAAAGGCACCCGCTCCAGGGGTCTAACATGGCTTCGCTAAAGCAGACTGCGTCGGATCGACATCCGACGTGTGTGGCGCTCCACCAGAGGCTGCCTCTGGAGAGGTCGCTACTCTGGGGCGCGCTGCACGGGAGCCTGCCACCATCTGATCAGACTGCAGCGGGAATTTCTTCCGCGCGGCTCCTGCCACCACGATGTTTGCGGCCCGGGTCCCTAAACAAAATGCGGGCCAGCGTGGACTCAACATGCGCGGTTGCCCTGGAATCGTTGTTCAGGGGTTGGGCGGGCGGGAAGATCACCATTTCCCGAGTCGGTCTTTGCATTTTTCCTTGCTCTTCGGCGTCGCGTAGAAGTGGTGGCCATGTCCATGTCCCCCACGACGTCTGCTGCGCCTCTGGCCTGTGGTCCTTGGAGCCGCTCGGCTGGCTGCCGCCCGGCCGAAGGCTGAGCTGCTCGGCCTCGTTGCGCATGAAGTATTCCTCGGTCGTGATGACGAGGGAAGGGGCTTCGGCCTCAAAGAGCTCGAGGAGCTGGCTTTTCCCCGAGGCAGGGACTTCAGGTGCTGGCAGGCAAAGTCCACGACGCTGCCGAGATTCCCGACTGCGAGCAAGTCCACGATTTGCACAGCAGAGCCATCTCTGATTTGTTCCTCTTTGACAGAGCGTACATCGTCGAAAGGACCCGGAGGAAGGAGGCTCTGGCCGCCGGGGGCACCTTGTCCTTGCTGTCTTCGTCGTCGCTGTTCGCCTCGGCTCCAGGTGACACTTGCTTCGCCATCGTCCGAAGGAGACGCTTGGCGAGGCGGCCCGGGTTGTGTCGCGCAAAGCGAACGAGCCGCTCTTGGGTCGCAGCGGACCGGCTCCCTGAAGCCG
Source organism: Prorocentrum cordatum (assembly GCA_963575745.1). Classification (NCBI taxonomy): domain Eukaryota; class Dinophyceae; order Prorocentrales; family Prorocentraceae; genus Prorocentrum; species Prorocentrum cordatum. Next base: position 206,109 of record CAUYUJ010014475.1, read on the forward strand.
AGGCTACGTGGAAGCCCAATTCCTCCGAGTTCCCGCAGCTTGCAACTCGCTTGTGCCTCTTCCTCCTGTTGAGCGACTCGGACGATGCCCTGCGCGTCCTCGAACGCTCTGGGCGGTCCTCGCGCCGCCGCGCCTTCCTCGGGCGGCCGCGAGACCGATTGCACTCGTGCCTCGGCTTGCCCTCGCAGTCTCGGTCCCAAGGCCTGCCGCCGCGGTCTCCTCTGCGGTCTCTCGGAGCGTCCTCTTGTTCCCTTTAGCCGGCGGGGTTCCGTCTCGTTCCCCGTCCTTGGGGGCCAGCCGACCCTCTCGCCCTTCGCCTGCTTCGAGCTGGCTGCGAAGGTCGACCTGCTTCTGGTCCGTCGTCGCCGCGGCCGGAACCACGAGGCCTGCCCCCGACGCCTATCCCACAAGGCGCCGTCAGGAGCGCCAGAGGCTAAGCGTTCCCCCCTCGAAGGGCTACGCCAAGGGGTGGGTATGCAGGCGGTGGAAGCGGTGGGAGCCCTTGCCCTCCTCGTCCTCCTCTGGCCTGTTCTTCTTCCTCTTCCTCGTCACGGGGGCCTCGTCCTCCTCGTGGGCGCTGTAGCTCCTATTCCCCGTCCTTCTCCAGCCTCCTCTTGTCCTCTCCGAGCCCTCAACCTTGGCTTTGAATATCTGGGCAATCCACGTTGCCTCATCCAGTACGCGTAATGGTCGCCCGAAGCTACGATGTATTTACCTTTGATGCTCATCCCGCCTCTCGGCGAGCAGTCTGCGGTCAAAACTTTAGCAAACACGATGCTTGCGGTTTACCTTCATGATCGTACGTTAGGGCTTCTATGAAGCGAGTGCCTCACAGCTGATGCCATGGCCCAGCCATGGCTGCCCAACGGAGTCACTCAGATGAGCCCCCCCATGTTGAGCCCAAACCGCTAAAGATGAATCCGCTGTCCTTGTCTACCCGCGGGATCTGCGCTCTGGCATGGAACGTGAACCGCGGAGGACCTAGCTGCGCTCGGGCCCTATCGCCATTTCCAAATCTGGCTTCCGCCCTGGCGCCCAGCACAGTCATTCGTTTCAAAACCAGCCAGCATTTGCACGGATTATCCCAGCGCGACCCTACCTAGCAGTTGGAGCCCCTAGGAAAGCAGCATAAGCTAAGCTAAGCTAAGCTAAGCTAAGCTAAGCTAAGCTAAGCTGAGATAAGCTAAGCTAAGCGAAGCTAAGCAGCGGTAAGCTAAGCTAAGCTAAGCTAAGCTAAGCTAAGCTAAGCTAAGCTAAGCTAAGCTAAGCTAAGCTAAGCTAAGCTAAGCGCGATAAGCTAAGCTAAGATAAGCTAAGATAAGCTAAGCTAAACTACGCTAAGCTAAGCTAAGCTAGGCTAGGCTAAGCTAAACTAAGCTAAGCTAAGCTAGGCTAAGCTGAGCTAAACTAAGCTAAGATGAGACAAGGAAAGCTAAGCTAAGATAAGCTGAGCTAAGCTAAGCTAAGGTCAGCTAAGGTAAGGTAAGCTAAGCTAGGCTAAGCTAGGCTAGACTAAGCTAAGCTAAGATGAGATAAGCGAAGCTAAGCTAAGCTAAGCTAGGCTAAGCTAAGCTAAGCTAAGCTGAGGTAAGGCAAGTTAAGCTAAGCTAAGCTAGGGGAACCCAGGGGGCGCAACTGGGGGAACCAGGGGGGCGCAACTGGGGGAACCGCCCGGGGTGGGTTACACTGCCCGCCCCCTTTAGCAAAGAAAGTAAGAACCCTTCTAGGCAGAGCCTAGGTAGGGAATAAAAACTGGTGCGTCTTCAAATGAACCCGGCGCGACCACAATTTGGGAAAAGTTCCTATTGCATGGGCGCAGTGCTGCATTTCTTGGCATTGGTTGGCATTGCTTGGCATTGAGGAAGCCGAGGAGCCAGGGGAACCCGAAGAGCATCTGGGAAACGGGCAACGTCGAGGAACCTGGGGTCCCCGGGGAACCTCCGGAAAACAGGCAACGTAACAATAGGAGGCACGGGGTGTGGGGAACCCGAGGAACCCGGGGAACCCGAGGAACCTCTGGGAAACTGGCAACGGAATAATAGGAGGCACCGGGGGCGGGGAACCTGGGGAACCCGAGGACTCTTCTGGGGAACGGGCAAAGTAAGCCCCCGATGCACCAATATTTAACCAAGTAAGAACCCCTTCATGCAAGCCTAATTGGGGAAAAGGAGCTCTCGCGTGAGACTTCCTCGGACCATATCACTACGAGTGCAAGTTGGTGCGTCTGCTTTATGTATGGAGGGCGCATATTGTTCAAAACGGGGCTGTTGTTGGGCATCTCCCTGAGCTCCAGGCCTCGCCTCATTCCGTAGAACTCGAAGGATGGAAGGCGGTCTCTTCCAAAACGGAGCTCCCGCCCGAATTGCGAGCCCATGGGGCGCTCACCTTTGAAATGGGGCATGTCGCGCAGTGAGAAAGAATGCGTGTAGGGACTGACGAGGAGGGTGCTTGGGGCGGGAGGGTGTATTGCAGCATCGTTCAGACATCTTGGGGTTACTCTGCTCTTTGTCCTCCTCCTCCTCCTCCATCTCCTCCATCCATGGGGCAGCTTTTCGGTTGCGGGGCGTGCCAAGTTCTTGGGCACTTTTCTCGGTCCCGAGGCCTCATTGGCCTGCCACTGGCTCGTCCCTGGGGAAAAATGGTGGCATCGGGGTAATCTGCTTCAGTTTGTGCAGAGTGGCAGCGACGCCACTGTGCGCTTATCCAATACATCGGTGCTGTCCACGCTTAGCTACGTTTCCCAGTTCTTCCCCCTTGATTCCTCCATTGCACGCCGTTAGCAGTATATCTTCCACAAGTTGATGAGCTTGCCACCGAACTCGTTTCGCAAAGTAGACCTGATCGCCATGGCAGGTTGGAGCTCGCCACCAGTCATCCATTCTGCCCAGGTCCTAGCTCTTGTTTCTGCTGCACGCTCTGCATCGGTGACGCTCTCAGGTGCATGGGAACCTTTCGTCGTGCGCCTCGCCGACCAATCGTGGGAAGGAGCAACGTTACTCGCTGCACCTCGCTGGCAGGTTGGTGCACGGTCGTCGCCCATCTGGCCATCGCAGACAGCGACCGTACAGTACTACCGCTCAGTACTTCGCCACGAATATCGGACCGCCAGAGGTGGGTGGCCGACCACCGCTAGGACGCACATCCTTCAGCAGCGCAAGTGCGCGTTCGGCTGCGCCGACGCGCCTGACTCCTTTCCGCACTATCTCTCCTGTCCCGCCCTTTCGAGGCTCCTCTGGCTCCCTGATCCCCCCTTCATCCAGCCGACGCTGACGGCATGGGGGCTTGGCCCCGCCGCAGCACACGCAGCTGACGCCGACAGTCCAATGTCCCTGCCAACGATGGACTCGAGGATCATCCTGGCCTTTCACGTTTACAATAAAATGAAGTCCACTGCCAGCGCCCGCAATGCGTCTGTCTCGCAAGCAAATCTAGTCGTATCGCGCCGTGCAGCACACGCTTTACTATACAGGTACCCGAGCACGCACTGGCAGAGACTAACTCATTTGCCCTCTTCTCGTTCGTGCTCGTGTCCGCATGCCTTCTTCCTTTCTTCAGGGTGCCCATGCTCCCCCTCCTCCTCCTCCTCCATCCCTTTTCCTCCTAGATAACTCCTCCTTGTCTCACCCCTCAGACGCGTTGGTGGAACCGGCCGGCGTTTCGCCCTGGATCTCCTCACCTCTATGATCCTAAAGCTCGAAATTCGCAACAGCGGCAAGGATGGCGAACATTCATTGGAACATTTGGCAACGGTAAACGGCCAAGAACTTTAGCGTGTCGCACCGCTGGTTTTGGCCCACCACGCTTCGGTGCAACACGCGAGCCTCTTCCCAGCCCCCGAGCGCCAGCGTTCCGAGCTTTTCCCCGCCTCGCGCCCCGCGGAGCGGAGCGACACGCTATCCGCTTGGATGGTATAGCGTATCTCCGGGCCGCTGCCGCGACTCGCTGAGGTCGCAAGTCTTCACCCGCCGCCCATTTAAGATTTGCTCCCATCGTTTCAGCCGATGATCTTTTAATATTCGTTTTCAATTTTATTCCGTCGCGCCAGGGGTGATCAACTTCGGAATCGTTGACGTGCCTTGCTGCGCTTGTTTCTACATTCGTGCGCCTGCTTCGTTTGTTTTTGTTCTTCAGCGCGCGGCGACGTTTCGGGAGGCCGTGCGCACATCGGGAAGGTGGTAAGAAGAACCGCTTCGCCGTGCGTCCATGATGCGGGGTGGCAGCCAGACGTGCCGAGCTTGGTTTGTGTACCCTTGGAGGACGTGTGCACTCGCTGACCAGATGCGTCGATGGTGTCGACCAGCGCCTTCATTTGGGCCCTTTTCGTGGTGACCATGTCGTGCTTGTCCAAGTACTTCGCCATTTCCGTAGAATGATGAACTCACCGACGGACTCCCGTAAAACATTGTCTGGACAGAACGTCGTCCTCAGCAGGGCAGCCAAACTGTCGTCGTCGACATTGTCGAACAACGTGCTAAGCGTAGAGAAACTCTTCACCGTGATAGTCGATTTACATGGGGCACTCGCGCACCCATGAGATCCTCGCCAAAGGCTGCGTCCTCATTGACCGCGTGCTCCGACGTGGTGCCCTGGTGGATGAACGGGGTGGCAATCTTGGCGTTCTCTTTCGCGCTGACCCTGCCCTTCTTGTCAACGTGGCTCTTCGCGAGCACTGCCTCTTCGAGGCGTTTCCGCAATTTCTTGCCCCTTCGTCGTCCTTCCCTTCTCTTCTTCGATCCGTGCGATTTTGTCACTCAGATCGCGCTTGACGGCCTGGTTGCGAGCGGCGACTGTCTGAGCTGCCCGGTCGAGCTCCGCGTCGCCCTCGACCTCATCCGCGGTTTTCTTGTCGCCGCCGCCGCCACCAGCGGCGCCCTTCTTGCCGCCCATCGCCGCTTCGTGGCTGGCTGGCCGCGCGGAGGCGGGAGGCGGGCCACGCGCCCGCGCGCCTCGTGCCGGAGCGGCCGTGGGAGGCGGAGGTGAGGCAGGAATGAGGAGGGGGGTCAGCGCCTCCGCGGGCGTGACCTGGTCGCCCCTTCGCGGATGAATCCGGCGCGAAGCCACTCGTGAGTAGACGTGTCGAGAAATGCAGATTTGGTCCTTTTCCTGCCCAGCCTGCAGCGCCCGACGCGTCGTGGATCGACCGGGAGCGAAGAGTCTCGTTCGACGACGGGGTCGAGGGCTCCACTCGCCTGTCAGAGCGGTGGCCAGTCTTGATGATGATGCCGCGCCCGGAGGGGCTGACGCCCCATTTCCGCCGCCGCCTGGCCTTTGCTCCGCGGCTTTCAAAAAGCTGCCCCTGCTATCCCGTCCCCTTCATTGCCAAGGCCACATGGCCAATGCCGCTGGCCCTGGACGACGACCCCCACGATGGAAGAGGCGCGCGGTCTCGAGGGCCTCTCGGGGCACTCTTTGCTTGTCTTCGTATTTTCTGAGGCCCCATGACTCCCGGGGGGGATGCGCACCTGACCCCCCCCCTGGCCCACCCGCCCCGCCGCGCGCCCCCCGGCGTGGGAGGGATCAAAGGGAAGGGGCTTCCGTTCGACTCGATTGCAACATTGCTAGATCAGCTAGAGGAGGAGGGCGCAGGGAAAGGGGGCGACGGAGGCGACGACTGACGGAGACGACCACTTGAACAGACAGGCCCTTCACACACGCCGACAGGGTCGGCGGAATTCCCGTGTGAATTGACAGGCAAATAACGGGATTCGATCTTAGGGGGCCGTCGCGGGGCCCGTCGACGGGGGCGCCTCCCCAACCTGTTAATGGGACCCCCCCCGGAACGCGTAACGGGGGCGCTTCCGGAACTTCTCTACAGGCGCAGCCTCGGGGCAGCAATTAAGTAACGTGAACATGGCGGGAGCATGGCCCCAAATTAGTGGGAGCATGCTGTGTGTACGGCGGCCATGATGATCCCGATGACGATGATGATCTTGTGGGGGGTTAGAGGGCGCGAGCGCCTTCACCCTGCGCGCCCGCTCCCAAATGAAGCCCTTGCGGCCCTGGGCCAACAGTCACTCCGCCCAGGCCAGCTCCTCACTGTAGCTCTTCGCATCTGCGTCCGCGAACACGCAGGGGTCCTCGTCGGCCATAAGCCAGATATGAAAGTAGTACTCGAGCCGACGGCGCGTCTCAAGGGCCAGCACGGAGCAACGGAGCTCCCCATACCTATCGATGCTGAAGGAGCGGGGGACTCCCAAGTTGCGCGTCCTGCAGAAATCAGCGGGGTCGCCGGGGCGGCAGGTGGCTATCGTGATGTCAGTGGCGGGTGCCGGCCCGGCACTTGCGACACACGGGAGTGCTTCTCAGGAACAAGAGACCCTTGGGGCCTACATGTCTCGGGGCGCCCGGCCTTTTTGTTCCGTTCGGAATGTCCATTTGCCGCCCCGCCGTCGTTTTCTGCTGCTGCCTCCCCCCCCCCTCCCCCCGTTCTCTCTGTTCCACCTGTTTTTCCCTTGCCCTTCGTCCCGGCTCCTCTCCCTATGACGCCGCTGCTGCTACCGTGGTCGTCTTCCACCTCCTCCCCTCCGCCTTATCCTCTTCCTCCCCTTCTTCCACCTCCCCCCTCTCCGTCTGTTTGTCTCGCGGTTGTCTTCCTCGCTGCTACTCTTGCGTTTCTTCCCCTATTTTCTCCCTCCCCTTCCGCCCTGCCCCCCGCCCCCCCCCCACCCGCCCGCTGCGTCGCCGCCGTTTTGGCTTGAGCCGGGCTGGGGCAATCCCGAATGGCGCGGTTGGGGCTCGGGGCCCGCTGCGGCTCGTTATCTTCGCGGCGTTGACATGGAAGTGCCGCTCGCGCTCGCAGTGCGCTCTAGTTCGCGCGGCGCCAGGGCGCCGCCCCGGGAGCCCCCCGCGGGGTTCGCTCGGGAGGCACTGGAAGGCTATGTATGCCCAGGCATTCCGCCCACGGAGCCCGCGAGGCAACTGCGCGGGCGGCCACCTTGGGGGCCCCTTCGCAAGCCCGCCTGGCAGACGCCGAAGACTCGCAGCGCGGCCGAACGCACGGGTCGGCGATTTGTCGTTGTCGCTTCCGCGTCGCGTGTTTTTTCTTGTGAGATCGATGTTCTAAGCATTTTAGTGGGGACCGTAGATATCCGGCAGCGCAGCAGTAGCGAGTAAACAAGCGTTCCCGACCGCAGATGGATGGTTCACATATCGTTTTCAAAATAGAACTATTGCCTGAGCGCCGCGCACATGTACTTCAACAACTTCAACCGTTAACAGGGTTGAGCACAGGTGGATTCCAAAATGGAGCTATCGCTTCAGCGCCACGCACATTCGTTCTTAATGTTCCGAACAGTGACAGGGACGGAACAGTTCGTTCTCAGCAGTGAACTCTTGCAGCCCCCGCAGGGACAGAGATGGAGGGCGGCTGCTTTTCAAAATGGGACTCTCGCTCGGTTTTTGATTAATTCGAATGGCTAGTAAGTTGATCACTGAAGCCTGATCAAGTCTAAGACAGCTGCTCGGGTGGAAGGCAGTCCCTTTTCAAAACGGGGCTGTCGTTTGAGACTTCCTCGGAGCTCATGACCATATTTGCAATCGCGCGCAACAGCTGCACACTTGGGAGCGGTACGTTTTTCAATGCGGAGATCTCGCCAGACACCCGTTGAACCGTATCAGCGTATATTTTCGCATTCACTGTTGTTCGATGTAAGGCGGTTTCTCTCAAAGCGGGTCTCTCGCCCCAACGGCATGCCCACAGGGCGCTGGCCTTTCAAGGGGACGCTTCTTGTAGTGAAAGGGAAGACTGCAGAGACTCGCGAGGAAGGGAAGTGGGATGATGCAGCAGCATCGTTGATGCAATTGGGGTCATTGTGGTCTTTCTTCTCCTTTTCCTCCTGCTCCCTCCTCCTCCTCGTCCTCCTCCTCCTCCTCCTCCTCCTCCTCCTCCTCCTCCCACTCACTCACTCCTCTTCCTCCTCCTCTTCCTCTTCCTCCTCCTCCTCCTCCACCTTCTCCTCCTGCCTCTCTCCATCCATCCCTCCCTCCCCCCCTCGTCGGCGTCGTCTCCAGACACCCGACGGTGTGATTTGTTCAATGCGTCCCAGACCCTTTCTCCAGGAGTAGTTTTCCTTCACGGAATACTGTTGGATGGCCCCGTGACCCCAGAACGCACGCGGGCCCCAGATGCCGAAATCGAAGGAAAACGTCGGGATTGACCAAATCATGCCGTCGGAGATATGGGTCGACTTCGCCGTCGTCAGCGCCGTCGCGCAGGCGGTGGGCGGAGCTCTGGTCGTCCTTCCCGCCACTGCCGCCGGCCGGCCCGGCCGCCGCGGCGGGAGAGGCGGCCGGCCCGGCGCTGGCTGGGGGCCCTGCCGGAGAGACGAGGAGGCGACCGGCGGGGCTGGGCTCGAAGCCGCCAAGGTCGTCGTCGTCGTCGAACGTCGGGAGAGGCGGTGCGCCGGCCTCGAGAATTGCCGCCGAGGAGGAAGGGGGCCCCAACTTCCGATGATCCGATTGTTGCTCCATCGCGGCGAGCGTCCTTCATATCGGTCTCCGAGGACCGCTCTCAGGCCCCGGGATTGTCAAACATGGCAAAACTAACACCCTCGGGGAAGTGGTCGAGAGATTTGGGGTCGCAGATGGAAAAATCAGACCAAATCATCTCGGAGGACGTCCGGGCTCGAAGCTTCTGAGGAGCGAGGGAGAAAGGGGACCGGGCCCTGAGATCAGGGCGTCGCCAGAATTTGAATCAGACAGGGGCACAAATCTTCTCAGGTCTGCGGGATTTTTTGGATCGGCGCTGGACCCACCTTGGCGACGCCTCCGGCGCCGCCCCCAGCGCGCTCCGCGCTCCATGGAGGGGGCCCAGCGCTGATCCAAGAATTCAGCGCGGACCTCCGAAAGTCCATGTGCACGCGCTTTAAGTTTTGTTCTGGGGGGACCCTGAAACTGCTCAATTGGAGCCGCGTAGGGTTTCCTTCCTCTCCCCCGTCCTCCCACAGCCGTCTCGGGCTCGGGCCCGTTTTTCTTTTGCGGAGGGGTTCCGCCCGTGATCCCGCCCCGCCGCGCGCCATGCGGTGGGGCCTACTTGTGGCCATCACCCTGGGCAGGATTGCCCTGGACCCCCCGTTGACTCAGGCCGGGGTCCAGAGGAAAAGGCTGCACCTTGCCTTCGGCACCGGGGGCAGCGGTCGCATCTGCGTCTAACCATCGGAGGGGTTCAACCACCGACGAACCTCCGCGGACGGTTGACCGAGGCCAACCCCCCGCGGGGACTGGTGCTGGGAGGCACGGGCACCTCACGGTGGGCCCAACCCCTAGGCAGTCAACAGTACTTGCTCCGCACGCGGGCAGCTGCGAGGCAGAACGGGGGGGCCCGTGCGCCCTGTCGCCCAAGGAGGATGGGTCGCCCGAGCCCGACATTGGGGCGCCCACGGAAGAGCCTTCCGGCACTGGAGCGCAGGGAGCAGGCGGGGATCTCGAGACGTGGGCGCCCGCGGAGCCAAATGGAAGTGCTCCCAGAAGGCGCCCAGGAGGTTTCCAGAAGGCCACAACCTTCGTGAGGCCCAAGAGGCTCACCAAGGAAGGAGGAGCCTCCGCAATGAGAGTTGTGGAGGATGGGGGACAATCCGCAGGATAGAGCGAGAATGAATAAGAGGAGTATGAAGCATGATGGAAGGATGAGGGAAATCATTTTTTACGGCGACGAAGTCGGGCAACTGTAACAAGAAGTTGCCGCTAAAGCTTATGCGTTGCATTATTGACCGTCCACTGCATGTCAAGTTTCAAGGACCAAAGCGCATGGCGCGACACGCCAGTGCAATCTTGTATGTGCAGATATGTGTGGATTTCGTGTTTGTGTGGGTCTCTCTATCTCTGTTTGCTCTCTCGCTCTCTCTCTTTCTCTCTCTCTCCCTCTATGTGTGTGTTGTTTGTTCTCTCTCTCTCTCTACCCAGCTTCGCCCGATGCTATCTGATTGTTTTCTCCGCAGATGCATTATCTACCCTCGCACTCTGACTTCTCCATGCATCTTCCAATACTGAATCAAACGGTGGTAGCAAATGCTACCTTGCTCATTCGGGCTGAATCAATGGGAAGCCTTGCTCGTTCGGGCTGAAGCCCAGGCTCGGGAGCGCGCTCGGGGACGGGCCGGCCCCACGGCGCCGCTGCCGCAGCGAGGCCGGCGAGCGCGCAAGCTCGCGCGGGACGGCGCCTACCGAAAGGGCATGGCGGCGCTCACGGGCAGCTTGGCGCCGCTAACGCCAGACGACGAGGTGGCGTGGGCGGCCCGCCTGCTGCCCAGCTCGGAACAGCCCCAGGCGGCCCGGGCACCGTGGCCGCCGCCGCCGCAGCCAGCGCCGCCAGAAGCCCAGGCGGAGGACGACGACGTTGCCGCCGCGGAGCTCCGCCCGAGCAGTGGCGGGAAGAAAGGCCTCTGGCAGGAAGCGCTGGCGGGCGTCCTCTTCCCTCGCCTCAGCGGAGCTGGCCCGACCGGCGCTCGCCCCGAACACCTCCGGGAGGCGCTCCAGGACCGCAGCAGGGCGGCGCAGAACAGGCTGCTCCGGGCAGTCGCGGAGCTCCGGCGCAGGGGCGCCCAAGGCACCCTGCCTGCAACAGCGCACTGGATCACCGACTCGCGCGTGGTCTTCCTGCGTAAGCCAGGCACAGATACCCCGCGCCCGATCCGCGTCGGTGAACTGTGGCGCCGGGTGGTAGCCAAGGGGATGGCGGCTGACAGCAGAGTACTTCTCCAGCGCCTTTTTCTCGAACACCGGCAGTGCGGGGTCGGCCTGCCAGGCGGCGCGGATGTGCTGGTGCACGTGCGCCGGTGCTTGGAGGCGGGGGCGCCCCTGGGGGAGGTTGCCGCCCTCCTGGATCTCGACTTGCGGAACGCGTTTCCCTCCTTCGAGTGGGCGGCTGTGCGCCAGGCGGTTGGCGCCCACGCCCCATCGCTAGCATGCTGGACAGCGTGGTGCCACAGCGAGCCGGCGTGGATCCAGCTCCCCGCAGGCGGCTGGCAGGCGTGTGACCGCGGGGCGGAGCAAGGGGACCCACTTGGCCCAGCGTACTGCGGCCTCGTCTTGCTGGAGTGCCAGGCTGCAGGGCGTCGCGCCATGGAGGCGGCTGGCGGGTGGGTGTGGGGCGGCTGGTACATGGACGATGGCCAGGTGCTGCTTCCACCGGCGCACGTGGCTGCCTACCTCGAGGCGTTCGACGCTGCTCTGGCCGCCCGCGGAGGCAGTCGGCTGGCCCCTGACGGGTCTTTCAAAAGCGTGGTGCGCCTGATCGGCGGTGGCGCGACGGCCGGCCGAGTACCGCCGGACTGGGCAGACGGCGTCGTTGCGGCTACGTGCCGGCGCCCGCCGCCAGGGGGGCCGGCTGGCAGGGTCCTCGGCGTGGAAATAGCCGGTGCCACGCTCCCGGAGCAGCTTGCGCAGGCCACGGCAGCGGTCGACTCCACTTGCGAGGCCTTGGCGCTGGTGGAGGACCCCCCGGCGGAGCTCGCTTTCCTCCGGATCTCGGCCAACGTGTGTCGGATTGTCCACCTGCTGCGGGCGGCCGGGCCGGAGGTGCCGCACGCCAGCCTGGTCTGGATAGGGTCACGGGCATGTCGGGGATCAGATTAAGAATGATGAAAATGGTTTTCTCATGGTTCTAGGCCGCTTGCGGGCCGCGCGGTGCTGAAGTTGAAAATGCTTCATGGTGGTTTCGAAAATGGCCGCGCGCGCGTTTAAAATAGTTTCGGTGTCAAACTGGCAGCTTGGCGCGCCCGCCATTGGAAGGTATGATTACGCGCAACGCGGCCTTCGCTCAGGGGTGCCAGGGCAAGTGGCGCTTGATCTTCCTTCCCACTCTGCCCTGCAGTAAGCGGTACGAGCCAAGGGCATTTGAGCCTTCTCCGTGCCTCTTCACATGCAGCCCGAGCTCGGCCTTTAAGCGCGCGGGTGTCTTTTGTTGGGCTAGTTGGAACTAGAGGTTGCGTCTCGAACCGAAAGAGCCAACATGTTTTGCCCCACCAATTACCGTTGCTACTGCACGCTGTTGGGGCCGCCGGCCACGAAGGCATCCCCAGGTTCGCGCCGAGTCCGTCACATGTGAAACGTGCTGCGTTTGCAGGCTGGCCCGCGCCGAGTCCGTGGCATGTGAAGGGTTTGACAACTCGGCGCCGCGCCGAGCAAGCTATCGTGCCCCCCCTACCCTCCTTATCGGCAGAAGCAGGGGCGCGTGCAACAGGGCACTTGTTTAAGTTATTGTATTTTTTCAAGTTTGTACCTAGCAGCTCCGCGAAACTACTGCAGCGCGCGCCTGTGCAGTCCATCGTTGTGTGTGTGTGTTGGGTAATTCGTTATTTTCCCTCCCCGCTCTGAGGTCGCCACCCTGGGCGGCCGAATGACGAAAAACTGTGCTCAAACTTGCGCCGCAGGATGTGGAGTGAGAAGATATGGTACGATGCGGGATCGATTACACATGTCTGCGGTAACTGCATATGCAACAAGGGGACGATTTGGGGAGACTCGTGGCCGGTCAAAGGAGGAGGACCATGAACAGGAGCAACTGCAACAGGCGTGTGTCTAGGCGCGCGTGGCCCTGCCACTGCGCCAAAGAAAAACCGTGGTGACTATAATGATTATGGACGACCGGGGGGGGGCAGCTGCTTTGGCATTGGCGGTGCGCGCCGCAGGCATCTGGATATCTGGACAAACCGCGGGTGCAGCTGCAGGAAGTTCTTCCTGCCTTCGCACTTCCGCCCGTTCGCCAGCGAGACCTCCGTGCTTGTTTTGCGTGCTCGGTCGCGCCCGTGTTTCATGTTGCCCACAGCCACCGGGCACTCCATCTGAGAAATGGCCCCGGCCATGTGTCTCTGGACAACTGTGCATGGGTCCTTGTTGGTGAACAGCCCCGGGATCGAGGCGTGCACCAACTCCAAACCTCGCTTTTCGCACTCCGCGATCGCCTCTTCCTGCACCATCAAGCGGCGGGCCAACCGCTTCTCGTCGGGCACCACGGTCCGCTTGATGCCGCGCTTCTCGCACCTGTCCACGAAGGCGGCCACGCCCGGCCTGGACAGGAACGGCGTTGAACCTGGGGAAGCAAAAAAAAACTCCACGACAAATTCGGCGTGCGATTTTGCAGTACTTCGCCGCGGGGGCGGTGGAAACATGAAGGCGGGGGGGGGCGCTTGCTGTAGCAATTGCGTAGTGTAGCTTCTGGCGCGCTAACAAATCCAGGGTTTCGTGCCGATGGGCGATGTTACCTTTGGAAGAGGACGCGACGCGCCACATTCCTCATCCAATGCCCCTGCGGTGTGTGGGGGCGTTGTGGCCCCGCCGTCCTGGGACGTTCTTCAAGACGAGCGTTTCCTGGACGGTGGGGGGGTGCCGCGTCCATGATAGCGTGTCCAGAAAAAGCTGCCCCCGCGCTGCTTGAGCCCCGAAAAAGCAACGAATGGCTACAGTTGGGTGGTCCACGCTTACTTCCTCCGGTTGCCACGGGCCTCCCAGGGATCCCCGCCGGCCCCCGCTGTCAGTCCGCCGCAGTCTATTTGTGACTTCTGTCGGGCGACGCGAACCTCCCCTGGGCCGTCGCCCGTAGGCTGCACGTACTTCCGCGGCCTCCTGCGGGCCGTCGGCCGCAGGCTGCACGTACTTCCGCCGGCTGCCGCCGACCTCCCGCCAACGTCTGTTGGCAAGAGCGTCCGCCTCTCCGCCAGCTCTGGCGGGCCCTCAGCCGGTGGGCCCCGCCTACTCCCGCCGACTGCCGCCGACCTGCCGCTTGCTCCTGCCAGCGCAAGAGCCCCCCCACGGGCCGTCGGCCAACTTCTGGCGCCGGCCGCCGGGCTGTGCCAGAAGCCGGTCCAGGACTGACTTCTGGCGGGGCCCGCGTCGGAAGTCGGTCCTGGACCCACTTCCGACGCGGGCCCGCGTCGGAAGTCGGTCCAGGACCGACTTCCGGCGCGCCCTTCTGTCTCCGCCCCAACCCTCGTCGGCGCCGTCGCCGGCGTTGCCCCTGCCGCCCTCTAGCGTTTTCAAGCCTCGGCGGGGGCCGCGCACCCCCTCGCGCGTCCTCCTTCCTCGTCACTGCCCCCTCCCCCAGTTTTCCTCCTCGCCCCCCTCCTCGCCCCATTCCCCCTTCCCCCGCATCCCCATCCACCGCCTAATTGTATTCCTCCTGCTCCTGCTCCTGCTCCTGCCCCTCCTTCCCTCTCCTATCTGCCGCGCCTGCGGCGTTCGGGCACCGCGCAACGTATGTTTGTTTCGTTTTCTGGCGCCCGCGCCATGCCTGCCAAGATGAAAGCGGCTGCCACGACACGCGCGTCGACGATGACGAACGTGGACGGCGCCAGCGTGCCGCGGCAGAAGGCACAGATAACGAAGGCGGCCAGGGGCACCCCCCCACCGCCCAGGAAACGCTCGTTTTGAAGAACGTCCCAGGACGGCGGGGCCACAACGCCCCCACGCACCGCAGGGGCATTGGATGAGGAATGCGGCGCGTCGCGTCCTCTTCCGAAGGTAACATCGCCCATCGGCACGAAACCCTGGATTTGTTAGCGTGCCAGACGCTACGCAACGCAATTGCTACAGCAAGCGCCCCCCCCCCCCGCCTTCATGTTTCCACCGCCCCCGCGGCGAAGTACTGCAAAATCGTGCGCCGAATTTGTCGTAGAGTTTTTTTTGCTTCCCCAGGTTCAACGCCGTTCCTGTCCAGGCAGGGCGTGGCCGCCTTCCTGGACAGGTGCGAGAAGCGCGGCATCCAGCGGATCGTGGTACCCGACGAGAAGCGGTTGGCCCGCCGCTTGATGGTGCAGGAAGATGCGATCGCGGAGTGCGAAAAGCGAGGTTTGGAGTTGGTGCACGCCTCGATCCCGGGGCTGTTCACCAACAAGGACCCATGCACAGTTTTCCAGAGACACATGGCCGGGGCCATTTCTCAGATGGAGTGCCAGGTGGCTGTGGGCAACATGATACACGGGCGCGACCGAGCACGCAAAACAAGCAGGGAGGTCTCGCTGGCGAACGAGCGGAAGTGCGAGGGCAGGAAGAACTTCTTGCAGCTGCAACCGCGGTTTGTCCAGATATCCAGACGCCTGCGGCGCGCACCGCCAATGCCAAAGCAGCTGCCCCCCCCCGGTCGTCCATAATCATTATAGTCACCACGGTTTTTCTTTGACGCGGTGTCAGGGCCACGCGCGCCTAGACGCACGCCTGTTGCAGTTGCTCCTGCTCATGGTCTTCCTCCTTTGACGGGCCACGAGTCTCCCCAAATCGCCCCCTTGTTGCATATGCAGTTACCGCAGACATGTGTAATCGATCCCGCATCGTACCATATCTTCTCACTCCACATCCTGCGGCGCAAGTTTGAGCAAAGTTTCTCGTCATTCGGCCGCCCAGGGCGGCGACCGCAGAGCGGGGAGGGAAAATAACGAATTACCCAACACACACAACGATGGACTGCACAGGCGCGTGCTGCAGTACTTTCGCGGAGCTGCTAGGCACAAACTTGAAAAACTACAACAACTTAAACAAGTGCCCTTTTGCACGCGCCCCTGCTTCTGCCGATAAGGAGGGTAGGGGGGGCACGATAGCTTGCTCGGCGCGGCGCCGAGTTGTCAAACCCTTCACATGCCACGGACTCGGCGCGGGCCAGCCTGCAAACGCAGCACGTTTCACATGTGACGGACTCGGCGCTAACCTGGGGATGCCTTCGTGGGCGGCGGCCCCAGCAGCGTGCAGTAGCAACGGTAATTGGTGGGGCAAAACATGTTGGCTCTTTCGGTTCGAGACGCAACCTCTAGTTCCAACTAGCCCAACAAAAGACACCCGCGCGCTTAAGGGCCGAGCTCGGGCTGCATGTGAAGAGGCACGGAGAAGGCTCAAACGCCCTTGGCTCGTACCGCCTACTGCAGGGCAGAGTGGGAAGGAGGATCAAGCGCCGCTTGCCCTGGCACCCCTGAGCGAAGGCCGCGTTGCGCGTAATCATACCTTCCAATGGCGGGCGCGCCAAGCTGCTAGTTTGACGCCGAAACTATTTGAAACCCGCGCGCGGCCATTTTCAAAACCACCATGAACCATTTTCAACTTCAGCACCGCACGGCCCGCAAGCGGCCTAGAACCATGAGAAAACCATTTTCATCATTCTTAATCGATCCCCGACGTGCCCGTGACCCTATCCAGCCTGGTCTCCTTCGACGCGCAGCAGGCCCGGGCGCTGGGTGGCGTCCTCGGCGGGCCCCTCCCGCCCGAGGCGGTGGATCGGGCTACTTGCGCGGCCGCGGACGGGGGGCTCGGCCTCCGCCGGGCCGTCGACCTGCGCTACCCAGCGTTCCTCGCCAGCCGCGTGGAGGCGCGGGGGCTGGCAGAGGAGGTCCTGGACGCTATGCCGGAGCCGTGGCGCGGGGCGCTGCTGGCGCACTGGGATTCCACTTCGGCGGGCGCGCTGGCAGCATGGCGGGCGGAGCTCCCGGCCTCGACTGCAGAGGTTGCCGCCCAGCACCTCCAGGCCGGAGCGACGGCGGCGCTGACGCGGGCAGCGCAGCTTGCGGGGCGGGCGCCGCTGCCTCCCCCTTCGGGGCCCCCGCCGCCGACAGGCGCCGACGCGCTCCTGTCGCCGCCGGGGGCTGACGACTCCGAGCGCCCCGGGGCCGCGCCGGGTCTCCAGGCGCGCCTGGCTGACCTTGCGTCCCGCCACCGCCTCGAGGCCGTGGAGGGCGCGCTGCTGTGGCGGCGCGACGTGGCAGGCCTGGAGCTCCTCCGCGACCTCCGAGCCCCAGGCACCGACCACGATCGGCTTTGGGAGCTCTCCGGGGCGCTGGCGCTTCTCCCAGAGGAGTTCCTGATCGCGGCGCGCCTGCGCGTTGGCGCCCCGGTCTACGTGACCCCTGGCGCGTGCTCCCGGTGCGGCGCGGAGCGGGGCATCGACGGGGCGCACGCCGTGTGTTGTGCCCCGGGGGAGTCCACGCGCGGCCACAACAGAGTGCGGGACGAACTCCTGGCGCTGGCCTCCCTGTCCGACGGGGCCGCTCGGTCGGAGGCGCCGGGCCTCATCGAGGCCGCGCCGCTTCTCCGCCCGGCCGACGTGCTCACCGCGGCTGCTTTTGGCCGGCTGACGGCGCTCGACGTGGGCATCGTGGCGCCGCACGCGGCCGGGGCCGGCGAGGATGCTGCCGCCGCCTACGTGGTCAGCAAGGTCGACAAGTGCGCGCCGCACCTGCCGGCGCTGGCGGCCGACGGGATCGCCTACCGGCCGCTCGTCTGGACAACGTGGGGCCGCCCGCACGAGGATGCGTCGGCCGCGGTCGCGTCCATGGCAGCCGCAGCGGGGAGGCGCCTGGGCGCGCCCTCGCACGCGCTCGCGGCGCGGGCCCGCACCGCCATCGGCGCCGCGATCTGGCGCCGAGCAGCGCGCATGGTCGGCGCATGCGGCCCGCGGCTCGCCCGAGGGGATGTTGGCGCCCTCCTGCCGGGGGCCGGGGCCGCCGGTGCAGGTGGCGCCGCCGACGCCGCCTCCGACGTCGATCCGCCCGCGGACCCCTCGCCGGCGGCGCCGTCCGACTCCTCCTCGTCCACCTCCTCGCCTGCCCCTTCCTGCCCGGCGTCGCCCGCTTCCTGCCCTGCCCGCCTGTCCCCCATCCCTTGACTTAACCGTTTGGGGGGGCGCGGCGGAGCCGGCAGGAGGCGAGGCGCTGGCGGGAGCGCTGGCCGGCGTGGCGGGCGAAGCGGACGCCGTCGCTGGCCTGGCTGGCACTGGCGGGCCCGCGGGGCCGGCGGGCCAGGTCGGCGCAGCCCTCCTGGGGGTCGGCGCAGCCGCGGGCGTCGCCGAGCTCGTGGCCGCGTTCGAGTCCATCGCGGGCGCGGTCGGCCCCGGGGGAGCCGGCGCGCCTGGCCCTGGCGACGCCGGAGGCGCTGCGGCGGAGGCTGCTGGCGCTGCGGGCTGCAGCGCCGCCGCGGGGGCCGCTTGCGAGCCGGCGGGCGGGGGCGCCCGGGGCCCGGCCTGGTTTGCCGGCTTCCGACTGGCGTACGGGCGCGGCCCCCCGGCGTAGCCGCCGTGCTGCCAGGGCGTGGGCGTGGAGGACGAGGGGTGTGGAGAGGGGGAGAAAAAAGTAGCAAATGCCCTATCTCTAGAAGTCCTTCGTCGTCGTTGTCGTCGCCGTCGTCTTCGTCGTCCTCCTCCTTCTCCTACCGTCCATGCTAACTCTGTATACCCTCAAGATCAGGTGTACCCTCTGTTCTGCTGAACTATGATTTCTGCTCTCTCACCTGTTTTCTCCACGCTCTACTATATATATATATATATATATATATATATATATATATATATGTATGTATCTCTAAATCTGACCTTGGTCGCAAACACCCAGAACAACTCGAGAACCTGAAACACCACGGTATCATGAATCTTGGACCCGGAATTTGGAACCTGGGAGAAAGGCCGCCACCGACGTCAGCCTGGAGCCCCAAATTGTACACCTTGGAACCCCGCCGCCCAACGAAAGTGGCCCCGCCAATTTCGCCTACTCTTTCAGTCTCCAGTGGGGCCTCTTCTGTGCAAGCACTGATGGGGGAACTCTCTGTTCTCACTGTCTACTTTGTATGCTCTTTCGCTCTCTCTCTTTCTCTCCTTCTTTATTGTTTTATTTCTCTCTCTCTCTCTTTCTCTTCTATCTGTGTATGTACATATTTGTATTTGTACAACTGTTTCCATACGGTCTCCTTCTCTCTTTCCTACGCGCTCTCGCCCCCCCCCTCGCATTACATCGCCGTGCCGAAAGTTCCTTGACTGGTTGCAAGTGCGTCCGGATGCACACCATGTTCATTGGCACGAGCTCACCGCGACGGCAGTCCTGAGGGTGACGAGGCTTCGGGGGGCATTGAATTCCCCTCGAAGTCCAGCAAGACAGTCGCCTTGCGTAGTCTGGCCAGGATCCCGCTCCCCTGATGTAATATTATAGAGTGGCTTGAATGCAGAAGATAATATATCCCACATAAAAAATACAGTTCCTATGCGGGTTGCAAAACCTGCAGTTTGATGTCGTATTGGCGTTGTCTTGGGGTCCTTCATCTCGAGAGCGCATCCGGGCCATGCCAGGGCCGTGGTGTGTTCTGGTATTGCTTTGGCCACTTTGGGCCCGCTTGGGGGCCATCGCATGGGCATTGAAATATCTCTTGATCGCTCGTTGCGCATATGCTGGGCCGCGTTGCGGTCGCCCTGAAGGCACGGTGGGTCCGCGTCGCTTTGACGACGCGGCGACCACGCCGCTGGTGTTGAAGGTTGAACGCCGTCATCGGCATCGGCCAGTATGGAACGGTCTAGCGATCGGAAGGCTCCCGATCGTTCGAGGTTGAACGAACCACGCGGTTTCGGGGTCGTCCGGACGCGAGCCTGCCGCATTGTCGGGTCTCTTGGCGCTTTAGGGCCATCGTGGAAATGCTCTGGGGCCGCGGGGCCGCATTGGCATTGGTATGGTTCCTCTTGAGGCCGTGCGCGTTTCCAAAGTAATTGTTGCTGCGGCCCCATAGGACCGATGACACCATCAAATCGCTATGCTCTCTGTTCAGTATTAGTCAGGTATCGAAGTAAGTCTACATGTAAATGCCAGATGCTCAATAATGCGATCTACCAAATGTGCTCTCTAAACTATGATATGTACTCTTCCCTACCTACGATCTACTTTATCATTTTCGCCGTGGTCGCAAGGACTTGGGCACTTGGCCGCAACATGAACTTGAAGATCCGGGAACCTCAGGACGCTGGGAACTCCGGACTTGAAACAGAGAACCCGCGAATTTGCCCGCCCACTGAAATCGGCCCAGAACCGGGAACCTCGGACTGGGAACTTGGGAGTCCGGCCGCTTACCGAAATTGGCGCCGCACCGAAGACGCACCAAATGAGACCCCTAAGAGGCCCTCCGAATGCAAACAAGCCGTCCGAGATTGTCCAAGAGGCCCCGGAAATCACATCAGGATCGCCCCAAAAAAGTACCCAGAGGCTCCTGAAAGGCCCCCGAGAGGTCTCCAGAGGCCCCTAAGAAGTCCCTTGGGAGCCTTCGGCAGTCCCTCTGGAGACCTCCCTTGAGGAACTTCCACCAGCAGTTGAGATGGAGAACGGCGACGTGTTCACTTGGAAGCGCAAGATCGCGCAAGAGGAAACAGGAAGCGGAAGGGATGGAGAATATGGAAATGGCTGAGAATGACGAGAACCAAAACGGGAACAGAAACATGCTATATTGTTTGTTGTTGTTTGATGTCTGGGCCCCCAAGAGGCCTCTTCGGGCCCCACACTATCAACAACACCAACAATAATAACAATACTAAAAACAACAACAGCAACACTCATGTTAAGACTGTTCGCCCTTATCTGCTCGCGGGCCATTCAACACGTATATCCCAAACCCTCGATACCCGCCCTCTTCGTCTTCGATCGTACCCCCTTTGGGGTACATACTTGTTTTACCTGCAACGTGTATTTCGTGCAGCCCCTAGGGCAGGGGAAGAGAAGACGGATGGAAGGAAGGGACACGAGAGTGCTAGGTTTCACGAAAGGTCTAGAATCGCTCTGTTCAGAGCTGTGGGAAAGGAAACGCATTTCGCGTGGTCGAAACATACAAATAAAGCTGATGTCATGTAATTGCTACACACATTTTTCTGATATTCAGAAATATAATATTTTAGCAGAGCGGCGCCCGCAGTGGCGGGGGAGGGAAGAAGGGGGAGGAGGGAGAGGAAGGGGGGCGGGGTCCTGGGGAGGGGAGGAGGAGGGAAGAGGGAGGAGGGAGGAGGAGGCCTCCTCCCTCTTTCCCCCCCGTCTCCCCATCTTCCTGGAGGGAGTCGACTAGATCGGCTCGAAACATGTGCCCGAAGTCACGGGGTCCATCCTGGCCAGCCCTCCGAGCCTTCTCCAGCCGCGGCGACGAGGACCCCCGGAAGTATCCAACGAAAATTCGCGACGACGACGTCGCCGACCTGCCCCCGCGCCAGACCTCCGCGGCTGCCTCGCCGCCGTCGACGGCGGGCGACGACCACGATGACAACGGCGAGGACATCGTCGACATCCGCGCCGCAGACGACCACGAGCCGACGACGGCGGCGACGGCCTGGCGTCGACGACGACGGCGACGACGAGCTGACGTCGTCGATGATGACACCGTCGGCGACGGCGCCATTGGCGTCGACGTCTCCAGCGCCGACGTCTCCAGCGCCGGCTGCGGCGGAGGCACCTCCGCGGCTGCCTCGCCGACGCCGAGGCCAGCGCCTCCGCCGGAGCTGCCGCGGCCGCCGCCGGCGCGCCAGAGCCACTTAGGCAGCTGCTGCGCCGGTCGAAGCCGCCGGAGGCGCCCGGGGCGACGCCGCCAATTGGCGGCGGCCGGCGCCGACCAACAGCCCCAGAGGATCGAAAATTTACAACGACAAGCCGCTTTTCTCCAGTTTTAAATTTATTTTGTGTTCTCGAGAATGGAGGTTCGACCTCCGAGAAAAAGGTTTTTGATCCTCTGGGGCGGCTGCGGCAGTGGCTCCCCTGCCGCCAGACTTCCGCGGACGACGACGACGACGACAACGACGACGACGGCGACGTCGACCGACGGCGGCGGCGGTGGTGGAAAAGGCGGTGGACAAGGCGGCGGCGGAGACGGAGAGGGGGACGGGATGGTGCGAGGGGGAGGGAGGAGGAGGAGGAAAAGGACCAGTAGAAGCAGCATGATGAGCAGGAGCTGGAACGATAGAAGGAATAGCTGCAGAAGAAGTATGATAATGAGGATTATGTGGCCCAGCTCAGCCGCAGCTTCGCCCTGGATGACGGCGAGTCTCGCGTACTCAACTATCCCACTTGCTTCGGGCTGACAACATGTATTATTCCGTCCAGCGTTCGAGATGTTCGTGCAACGGTACTCTGCAACGAGCATCTACCACTTACCATGGAACAGCTAGAAGAAATTCTGGGGCATCGTGCAGATCGTGAAAGGCCTCAGGAGTATGACGGCGAAGCTAAGAAAATGGTCCAGAGGACCTTCAGCCAGCGCGTGCTTCGGGTCACCATTCTGGGACCTACTCCAATAAAGTGTTCAGAGAGTGAAGAGATAGGAGTACAACAGTTGAGACGAATGTAACCATTCTGAGGATGGACATGCGAAGTCCATTAAGATAAAGCGCTGCGCGTACAGTGGATACTCATGCCAAGAAACACCCTGCTTGCCTCCAGGGTGCCTTGGGTTTCTTAGGTTTCCATGGTTCTGCAATGGAGAGCGTGACGATTCCACACCAAAAATCGACGGACGCCCTGGGGTCTCAGGGTTGGGTTTCTTGTGGAAGGTTTCTTGTGGACTGGCATCCACTGTCCTCAGGAACATCTTTCGGCTGCCACGAACAAGGCCGCTGCACAGCGGCTTCTCGAAGTATAGGTAATTTGACTGATGAGAGCAATGCTCACTAATTTGTTGGTGGCAAGAGTTTCGTCCCCTCAGAATGGCAGCACAGTGCGCAGACCTGGTAGGGCACACTGCAATTGATGGGCAGTGACATGAGGGGGAGGAAGAAATGCCTTGCACATAGTGGTGGGGCCGAATGGGAGGACGCTTTCGTAACAGTGTGCGGCTCAGATGTGAAGGAGCTGTGTCGTGATCAGTGCCGCAGCGAAGCCCAGCCGGGGCTCTTCCGCGCTGGTGCTGACTAGGGCTCACAGCGGGCGTCATTGACTCAGCCAAACAGAATTGCCGGAGGGTCACCGTACCGTCCGCACGAAGCCCGCCAGGAGCAGCACCCGAGGCACCGCCAGGGGCTCCAGCGCTGATCCAAGAAATCCGCGCGGACCCCCGGGAGATTATGTTTATGTCGTTTTGTTGTTCCTTTGCAGAGGAGTCCGAACCCACCGGGTCGCCTGATGGGTCCCAGTCGGGTCTGGTCTGGCAGGTACGCCCGGCCGTTGGGGGCAGGCGCGCCGGCAGGTGCTCGGTAGCGGCCTTGGTGCATTGAAGCCGTGGTGCGACGGATAGTTCGGATGACAACGGTTCTTGCTCTTTTGGCGGACACATGAGGCCCTTTGGAGGGTCTGGCCTTCGAGGGATCGGTGAGTTGTCATCTCTTCCCCAACGGAAGGCTGGCGGAAGTATAACGAGGGCGGCTCCGCCCGCGGAAGCTGGTGGAAGGCCAACGGAAGCAGTCACCGTCCCCCAAGAGATGCCAATGTTTGTTGGTTCAGGCTCTGGATCGAGACACACGAATCCAGGATCCAGTATCACCGCTCGCACCTGTAGCCGTTGCCGCGGAAGAGGCTGTGCGTGCGCTGTTGATTTTGGTTCGCGTGTGAGGCATTGTATTGCCCGCAGGGTTGGAATGAACTCTTCCTCCAAGTTTCCTCTTCATAAGCTCCTACACGGATTTATGTTCATTGCGGGAAGAGCCACGTTGGAAACCAACCGTTCAAAAATCTTCAATTTTGTCATAGCACCATTCATGGGACATCAACGCCGTGAATTAACATTACTGTGGCTACCTGACGATCCTAAATCGTACCGGACAACAATTTTTAGGAACCCCGCGAATCACCGTGATTAGCGCGCCCTGACAATCCCACACCGTGCCAAAACATAGTTTCTGGGACGTCAAACATAAGTGTCCTTGAAATTACTCTAAACTGGTAAGATGAATGTGCGCGGCGCTAAGGCGAGAGGCACATTCTGGAAAGGAACCGCCCTCAATCCGCGAAGCTCTACCAAACTTTTAAGACGAACGTGCGAGGCGCTAAGGCCAGAGCCACATGTTGAAAACTGCCCGTCTCTATGCGTGAAATTTTCGTGAACTTTCAAAAAGGATGTGCGCGGCGCTAATGCGAGAGCCGCGTTTTGAAAAGCACCCGCCCTCCATCCGTGAAGCTCTTGTAAACTGTTAGACGAATGTGCGCGGCGCTGAGGCGAGAGCAATTTCACGCTTCGGGATCATAGATGCTGAGGAAATCAAACACAGTCCGCCCTACCGACCTGTGTCTGGGTGCGACAGGGAGGAGTTGTTTATAAGGAAGAGGGATGGAGGAGGAGGAGGATGCACGCAATGGGAGAAGCTTGCTTCTGCCCATCCTTCGTCCCTCCCATCCTCGCCCCCACCCCCTCTCCTCACCTGGCGACGAGGACGAGGACGAGGACCACGACGACCTGCAGGACGACGAGGAGAAGGAGGACGACGACGATGACTACGACGACGACGAAGACGACGACGACATCGAGGAGGACGACGACGACGCTCATTGACGACGACGGCCAGCGACGACGGCCGATGACGATGACGACGACGACGGCCGACGACGAGGCCGACGACGACTACGGTCGAGGACCACTGCCGACGCCAACTCCAACACCGACGACGGCCGACGGCGACGACGACGGCCGACGAGGATTACGACCGACGGCGGACGACGGACGACGGCCCACGAACGACTGACGACTGACGACGACGACGACGACGACGATGCACGACGAAGACGACGACCACGACGACGACGACGACGGTGGCCGACGACGCCGACGACGACGGCCGACGATGACGATGACGGCGACGACGGCCACGGACGACGGACGACAGGCCTCGGACGGACGACCGACCACGGGCCACGGTCGACGGATGACGACGGACGACGACGACGATGATGACGACGACCACGGACGACGGACGACGCACGACAGGCTTCGGCCGACGGCCGACGACGGACGACGACGACGATGATCGTTGACCACGACGGTCGTTGACCACCACGACGGCGACTTGCTGACGACGACGACGACGACGGCGACGGCCGAGGGCGACGGCCAACGCCGACGCCCACGCCGACGCCGACGGCGACGACGACAGCGGCGACGACGACGTTGGACGACGGACGACGTGCGACGGCAGATGAACGACGACAGCGGCTGACGACGACGGACGACTGACGACGGACGACTGACGACGGGCGACGACGACCGACTACGACCACGACGATGACGGTAACGAGATTGCTGACGATTTCGGCGACGACGACGGCCGACGACAGACGGCTGACGACGACGGCGATGACGATGACTTGGAGGAATACGGCGACGACGATTGTAGACGACGACGGCCGACACGCTAACGCCGACGACGACTCCGAGAAGGACGACGACGACGTTCGTTGACGGTAATAGACAACGACAACGCCGATGACGACGCTGACGACGATGACTCCGAGGAGGACGGCGACGATGGTCGTTGACGACTATGGACGACCACGACGACGACGGACGATGGACGAAGACGATTGACCACGACGATGGCGATGATGACGACGGACGACGGCCGACGACGGCGACGGCGTCGACGAACAACGAACTCCGAACGACGAACGGCGAACGACGAATAACGAACGATGACGACGACGACGGCGACGATGACGGACGACGACGACGAAAACGACGGCGACGACGACGACGAGCGACGGACGACAGACGACGGACGATGACGATTGACGACAACGACGACGTTCATTACGACGGTTGACGGCGGACGAGGGACAACGGCGACGACCGCCGACGGCCGACGACGACGACGACTTTCGTGATGACGACGGTGAAGATCGTGAACGACAATGGCCGATGCCGAAGCCGCCGACCACGACGACGATGATGACGACGACGGCCGCCGACGACGACGACGATGGCCGACGGCCGACGGATGATGGACGACACCGACGACGACTTCGAGGAGGACGATGTAGACGATTCTTGACGACAGCGGACAACGACGACGACGGACGACGCACGACGGACGACGGATGACGACGACTGACGACGACGACGACGACGACGACGGTGACGACGACGACGGTGACGACGACGACGGACGACGGACCCCGACGCACGACGACGGCCGACGGCCGACGGCCGACGTCGACGTCGATGCCGACGCCGACGACAACGACGACGGCCGACGGAGACGACGTCGATGACGACGACGACGACAAACGACGAACGACGACGACGACGGACGACGACGCGCGACGACGTCGACGACGACGAGCGACGACCGACCGACGACGGACGACGACGGACGGCGACGGACGGCGACGACGACGGCGACGACGAGGGCGACGGCCGACGCCGACGCCGACGACGCTGACTGACGTCGACGACACCTTTGACGACGACGACAACGTACGGCGGACCACTGATGACGACGGACCACGACGACGACGGACTTCGGACGCCGGATGACGACGGCGATGACGACGACGGACGACTGAACGATGGACGACGAACGATAGCCGGCGACGGACGACCGACGACGACGTCGACGACGACGGTGAAAAAATACCTGACTGCGAGTTGGACGACGACGACGGTCGTTGACGACGACGGCCGCCGGCGACGGTCGACGACGACGGCGACGTTGACGACGACGGCAGACGCATGACGACGATAACTTCAGGGGGGATGACGACGAAGACCGTTGTTTACGACCAACGAAGACTACGACCGACCACGGACGAAGGGCGACGGACGGTGGACGATGATTGTTGACGACGACGACGACGATGACGGGGACGACGACGAACCCAGATCGACGAACAGCGAACGACGAACGACGAATGACGAACGGCGACGACGACGACGACGTCGGACTACTTAAGCCGACGACGGCGATGGCGACGGACGACTGACGATCGCCGATTGACGATGCCGACGGACGACGGCGACGACGTTGACGACGACGGCGCACGACGGACGCCCGACGACAGACGATGGCGAATGGGCGACGGACAACGACGGACGACGGCCGACGACTACGACGATAAAGACGACCACGGCTTCGAGGACGACGACGACGACGACCGACGACGACGATGGCGACGACGACGACGACGACGACGACGGCGGCGGACGACGACGCCAACGACATCGACGGCCAGGGGCAATGGCGGGCCCCCACGCTGATTTTGACGACGACGACGATGGACGACGGACGACGGGCGACGGCCGACGAACAACGGACGAGGGACGACGACGACGACGACGACGACGACGACCTCGGACGATGAACGGTGGATGACGAACGATGGATGACGGTTGCGGGCGACGACGACGATGGTGACGACTGACGATGCCGACGGACGACGGCCGTCAGCCGACGATGGACAACGACGACGACTTCGAGGAGGACGACGACGACGATCGTTTATGATGACGGCCGACGACGACGGTCGACGACGACGACGGCAACGGCCGATCGACGACGCCGACGACGGCCCAGGAAGACGGCCGACGGCGTCGACAACGACGGCGATGACGACGACGACGACGACGCACGACGGCCGACGGCCGACGGTGAGGACGACGGCCGACGGCCGACGAACCACGGACGATGGCGACGACGACTGCTAGGATGGCGATGACGATGACCATCGACGACGATGCACAACGACGACGGACGACGGACGACCAAAGACGACGACAATGACAGCGGTGGATGACGGATAAGCGACGGCCTACGACGACGATGATGAACGACGAATGACGACTGGCGAATCACGAGAAACGAATGACGGACGGAGGACGACGAACGACGGATGACTACGGTGTGCGACAACAATGGCGACGACGGACGACGGGCGACGGACGACAGCCGACGATGGACGACGGCGGCGACGAAGAAGATGACTTCGAGGAGGACGGTGACGATAATCATTGACGACGACGGCCGACGACGACGACGACGACGACGGCCGACTACACTTCCGACGACGACGGCCGAGGGCGATGGCCGACGCCGATGACGACGACGATGACTGATCACGGCGACGACGGCGACGACGGACGACGGACGACGGACGACGACCGACGGCCGACGGCAGACGGACGACGACGACTATGACGATGACGACGACGATGACGACGGACGACGGACGACGGGAGACGGACGACAGACAACAGACGATGGACGACAAACGACGGACGACGACGATTGACGACGACGATGACGACGACGGCGACGACGACGACGACTACGGTGGACGACAGACGACGTATGACTGACGACGAACGGCGACGGTGATTTCGAAGAAGACGACGATGACAAACGTTGACGACGATGGACAAAGGCGATTGACGACATACGACGGACGACGACGACTGACGACGGCGACGACGATGACGACGACGAACGACAGACGACGGACGACCGACGGCCGACGACGACGGACGACGGACAACGAAGAGCGAGTGACGAACGACGAACGTCGAACGACGAGCGACGGACGACGGACGACGAACGACCGATGACGACTGTGGCCGACGTCAACGATGGTGACGTCCGACGACGGTCGACAGCCGACATTCGGCGACGGACGCCGGCGACGACAAAACTCCGAAGAGGACGACGACGACAATCGTTGTCGACGTCGGACAGCGACAGCGACGACGACGACGACGACGACGACGGAGGACGGACGACAGACGACGGACGACGGACCCCGAATGACTGACGACGATGACGACGACGACGACGACGGCGACGGCGACGACGACGACAACGACGATCACGACGACGACGACAACGAGGACGACGACGACGAACGACGGACGACGAACGACGGAGAACGAACGACGAACGACGACCGTCGACAAACGACGACCGTCGACGCGCGGCGTTGGCGCCTTCCCGCGCAGGCGTGCTGCGCGGACGCCCTCCAGGCGTGGCGCGCGTCCAAGGCGGGGCAGGCCGTCCAGAAGGAGGCCGCGGAGCTGCACAAGAGGGCCCTGCAGGCTTGTCGAAGAGGAAGGACGGGGAGAAGGAAGAGGGAGGTGGGGTCCTCGTCTTCTTCCTCCTCCTATGCCCTCCCTCCCTCCCTCGCTCGTCCTCCTCGTCAGGGCGAGGTGGCCTTCTCCTCCTCCTCCCCCTCCTCCTCCTCTTCCTCCTCCTCCTCCTCCCCCTCCTCCTCGAAGTGTGACTCCTCGCCCCCATCGCCAGGCGAGACGTTCCCCCACCCACCCGCGCGCGCGCTGGCTTGCCGCACAGGCGGTCGCGGGCGCCCTCCGGGCGATGAAGACGCTCGAGGCGTGCGCCCGGCTCGTGCACTTCTTCGACGTCACGGTTCGCACGGCCCGCGACGAGGAGCTCATGAGGCGGGGGGGTGGCGCCGACGCAGCGCTTGTGCCTCCTTTGGAGGAGGAGGAGGAGGAGGAGGAGGAGGAGGAGGAGGAGGAGGGAAGGGGAGGGGGGGAGGCAGGCGTAGAGGGATGGAGAGAGGGGAGTTGATGATGATGATGCGGCTTCTGCTGCTGCTGCTGCTGCTGATAATGATCATGCTGCTGCTGCTGCTGCTGATGATGATGATGATGATGGTGATGGTGGCGACGACGACGATGATGATGATGCTGAAGAGGAAAAAGAAGGCGATTGTGATGATGGTGATGACGCTGTGGCTCTGATGATGAGGGTGAGGGTAAAGATGAGGATGATGGAGATGCTGGTGGTGATGGTGATGGTGGTGATGGTGATGACAGTGATGGTGATGATGGTGATGATGGTGGTGATAGTGGTGATCATGGCGATGATGGTCATAGTCATGGTCATTTCCAAGGTGGTGGTCATGATCATGGTGATGAGGATGGTGATAATGATAGTGGTGAGTGTTTGTGATGGTGGTGGTGATGGTAATGGTGGCGTGATAATGATATTGGTGGTGATTATGGTGATAGTGGCGGTGATGATGTTGATTTCGATGATGAGGATGATGATGATGATGATGATGATGATAATGCTGATGAGGATGATGATGGTGGTGGTGGTGGCGATGGTGACGTTGATGGTGATGGTGATGATGATGATGATGATGATGATGATGATGATGATGATGATGATGATGATGGTAATCGTGATGGTGATGGTGGTGGTGGTGATGATAGTAATGGTAGCGATGGTGGTGATAAAGGTGATGATGGTGATGAGGATGCTGATGATGATGGTGGTGGTGATCATGGTGGTGGTGGTGATGATGATGGTGTGATTATGGTGATGATGGTGGTTGTGATGGTGATTATGGCGATGATGGTGATGATGTTGGCGATGGCGTGGTGGTGATGGTGAAAGTGATGGTAATGGTGGTGGTGATGATGAAGATGAGGATGCTGAGGAGGGGGAGCATGAGCTAATGAGGCCAGGGGGAACCAGAGAATCGAGGATCGACGACCTCCAAATTCAAGGATCGACCTCCTTTCTGGAGGTATTCCTTATTTTGCTCCGTTCTGAAGGTTTCTTCCCGCCGGGAATGGAGCTTAGGCCTCACTCTGATCCAAGATGGAGGTGTTCGATCCTCTGGGGAGGGCGCCAGCGAAAGGCCGACTCCTCGCCAGAGGAGGAGGAGGAGGAGGAGGAGGGGAGGAGGAGGAGGAGGAGGAGCGAGGTTTCAGTGCGCTTTCGGCCCTCAGGAGGCCTCCGTTGGCCTCCGTAACCTCCAGAGACCGCCTCATGTGAGGTGTGGGCGGAGGCGACTACACGCCTACGTCTGTTACTTCCCCCCCCACTCTCTCCTCCGCTTCCTCTCCCTCCCCCCTTCACCACCCGACTGGCCAGGAGTTCCCATACAACTGTCACGTGCCCAGAGCGGGCCCAGGGCGGATGATGGGTGCGCAGGCAGCACTCTGGAACAGGGATCGCTTCTGCGGGTCGGCGTTCTGCGGGAACATGGTTTTTGGCCAGATTTGGGGGCCCGGTGGGCCCCCAGACCCTAGCGTTCCCCGCCTTCGCCATTCCGAACGCCGCCAGCGTCGAGCACTCATTCCTTTGCCGGCCGTTATGCAACCGGCATTCTCATGTGACGGGCCCGATCTGCCACAATGACAGCGGGGTCCCGCCACAAAGAGCCCCGAGTAAGAGTCATTAGCTACGCTTCCCTCGTGTGACCTGCCGCTGCCGCCGCCGCTTCCGTTTATATAGGTTGGCGACGGCAGCGACGACAGACATTGTACATCACAGCTATATGTGTGTGCTAGACAGGACAAAGTCGCGCGCGCGCGCCCGCCCTCTCTCTGGTCGGCTGGCCGGCTTATACCCACCATACTCTATAGTACATTCGCTTACCGGATATTTCGTATAGCCATGGCGACAAGTACATCCCGTGACAGGCGTAATTTGGGACCACATATTCCAAGAACAAGAACATCAATGACAAGAGCCAACCAGCAGGATCAAGATAATGTCCGACTCCACGATGAATAGGCAACATGTTGTAAGGAACGAAGCGAAGCCCCTCTCTTGCCCTGGCTGGGCCGAGAGGCTGGGCCGACCCAGGGGAAGAGCCAAGGGAAGAACCGACGGGAGCCCGTAGCCTGCTTTCCAGGCCCAAATCCCTTTCTTTCGGGAGTGTCCAAGTGGGTGGTGGGGAACAGGGGTGTGTGGATGCCATGGCGGGGGCCATGAGATCTCCCAGATGTCACGGCCCTTTTCGGCTTCCTCTCCATGCGTTCTTATGCGTCTTATGATCATCATTTTTTGTGTGATTATTGTTCTTCTTCTACGTATTCTTCGTATTCTTCTTATTGTGATTATTCTTCTTCTTTGAATACCTGTAGTGTTATGGCGATTCCATCATTAGCATGATGACCATTATGGTCAATATTATTAGTTTTATGTCGTTGTTGGTACCAGCATTCTCATTATCAATACCAGTACCATTACCACTACCACTCCCATAACCAGTATCGTTCGTTTGTAATTCTTGTCGGCATTGTGCTTTTTATTCCCAGCCCTCCTTCGTTGGGTATTCGTTTTGACTCGCACTCCGGTCTTGCCAGAGGGGCTGCGATCTGCGAAGCTGTCGCCATTTTGAGGGCTGCTGGTGGGTCCAGCGGAGTGAGGAACAGCGCAGACCTGAACGGGACCTCGCCGTCCCTGGGGGGCTCCAATATGCGACACTGTCGCCACTTTCGAGGGCTGCTGGTGAGTCCAGCGGAGTGAGGCACCGCGCAGCCCTGGGCGGAACCTTGCCGATCCTGGGGGCTGCGATCTGCGACACTGTCGCCACTTTCGAGAGCTGCTGGTGGGTCCAGCGGAGTGAGGCACCCCGCAGACCTGAGCAGTACCTCGCCGTCCGTGGGGTCTGCGATCTGCGACACTGTCGCCACTTTCGAGGGCTGCTGGTGGGTCCAGCCGAGTGTAGGCACCGCGCAGACCTGAGCGGGACCTCGCCGTCCCTGGGGGTGCTGCGATCTGCGACATTGTCGCCAGTTTGAGGGCTGCTGGTGGGTTCAGCGGAGTGGGGCACCGTGCAGACTTTAGCGGGACTTCGCCGTTCTTGGGGGGGGGCTGCGATCTGCGAAATTGTCGCCACTTTCAAGGCAGCTGGTGGGTCCAGCAGAGTGAAGCACAGCGCAGCCCTGAGCGGGACCTCGCCGTCCCTGGGCGGGCTGCGATCTGCGAAGGTGTCGCCATTTTCGAGGGTTGCTGGTGGGTCCAGCGGAGTGAGGCACCGCGCAGCCCTGAGCGGGACCTCGCCGTCTCTGGGGGCTGCGATCTGCGAAGTTGTCGCCACTTTCGAGGGCTGCTGTTGGGTCCAGCGGAATGAACACCGCGCAGCCCTGAATGGAACCTCGCCGTCCTTGGGCGGGTTGCGATCTGCGACACTGTCGTCACTTTCGAGGGCTGCTGGTGGGTCCAGCGGAGTGAGGCACCGCGCAGACTTGAGCGGAATTTCGCCGTCTTTGGGGGGCCGCGATCTGCGAAGGCGTCCGTCGCCATTTTCGAGGGTTGCTGGTGGGTCCAGCGGAGTGAGGCACCGCGCAGCCCTGAGCGGGACCTCGCCGTCCCTGGGGGCTGCGATCTGCGAAGGTGTCGCCACTTTCGAGGGCTGCTGGTGGGCCCAGCGGAATGAAGCACCGCGCAGCCCTGAATGGAACCTCGCCGTCCCTGGGGGCTGCGATCTGCGAAACTGTCGCCACTTTCGAGGGCTGCTGGTGTGTCCAGCGAAGTGAGGCACTGCGCAGACCTGAGCGAGACCTCGCCGTCCCAGGGGGGGGGGCTACGATCTGCGAAGGTGTCGCCACTTTCGAGGGCTGCTGGTGGGTCCAGCGATGTGGTGCACCGCGCAGACCTGAGCGGGACCTCGCAGTCCTTTGGGGGCCGCGATCTGCGGCATTGTCGCCACTTTCAAGGGCTGCTTGTGGGTCCAGCTGAGTGAGGCACTGCGCAGACCTGGGCGGGACCTCGCCGTCCTTGGGGGGCTGCGATCTGCGACATTGTCGCCAGTTTGAGGGCTGCTGGTGGGTCCAGCGGAGTGAGGCACCGCGCAGACCTGAGCGGGACCTGGCCGTCCGTGGGGGGGTATCTGCGACACTGTCGCCAGTTTCGAGGGCTGCTGGTGGGTCCAGCGGAGTGAGGCACTGCGCATGCGTCGTCGCGTGGGAATGTTGGTTCGAAGGAGCCATGCCATGTCGTTGCTGCCCTGCCGACGTTTCAAGCCCGTTGCCCGCCGTCTCCGTTCGTACATTGCCTTCAGAGGTTCACTCATGTACTCATCTCTACCACGTTTTCTCCCTTGATCTTCGACCTGCGGACCTCCCGAATGCCGCTCGCAGAAGTATATGCGTCCATGTCACGTCGTCGCCCTCTCACCTAATCTCCCAAGCTACTCTTGCCTTGCACTGCGCAAGGGTTGGGTACGTCGCCAGGGTAATTACTCTTATTGTTATTCGTATTCGTCCGATTATTATTGTCTTCTATAATGCTAGATATGAGTCGTAGTATCATTCGTATAGCAAACTTCACCGGTCCTATTATTATTATTATTATTATTATTATTATTATTATTATTATTATTATTACTAGTACTCCTCATTATTATTATTACCAGCGTTGTTGATATTATTCCGAAGGCCTTGCGGCCGGTACCGCCGACCCTGAAGGGGGACGACGAGGACGACGAGGACGAGGACGAGGACGACGACGACGACGACGACG
>CAUYUJ010014475.1:245000-347500 GCA_963575745.1 Prorocentrum cordatum
CGAGATCGGGTTCGCGAGCCTGGAATGGTGGGAAGCTGCGAGCTGGGGGCGCATCCTGCTCCAGGGGGGCCCCGCGGCGGCCATGATCCCTGACGGCATGGTTGCAGCGGTCAGCCGCGCCGCCAGCCGCGAAGAGCGCCTCTGGAAGGCGTTCGTAGCGCCGGGCGGCCTCTTCTTCAGTGAAGGCTCGGCGCCTGCGCCGAGCGCGCGGCGCGAGCGGCTCCGGGAACGCCAGCGGTGGATCCTTGCAGGCCTATGGGGCATTGCCTGGTTGTCTATGGAAGATCAGACACGTCAGGGCCCCGCGACGGGCCGTGGTCGAGGGGGCGAGCTTGAAGCCCGAGTACGCCGAGTCACAGAGCGTACGCGGGCAGGAAAAATGCCCCGAGCTGCGGCGGGGCCGCAGGGTGACATGGCAGACGCAGCGGCGGTGGCCCGTAAGTTTCGCGCCGCGCAGATGCCTGATCCGCCCCGGCCTGCCGCCGGGGGCCCCCCGCCAGGCGCCGCGGCAGCCCCGCGCGCGCATGGTGGGGGGGGTCCTCCAGGGGGGGGGGGCTCGGGCATGGCCCCCACGGAAGGCGGCGAGGTCCGCCTCGCACTTGGAGAATGGCCAGGGGCTGCCGAGCTGCGCCGCCGAGTGGCCACGCACTTGAAGAGCCAGTTTGGGCGCTGCCCCAGGCGAGGCGGCGCAGGGCCAGGAGGCGGACGCTGCGAGCACTGGGCTCCCCGCGAGATGGATGAGGAGGGAACTGCGCTCGCTCGGCTCGCCACTGGCGGCCCCCCCCCAGGGGGCTCTCGCAGCTCTCGTCGCCGCCCGCCTGGCGGGCATCCCGAAGGCCGCCCCTGGAGACGTGCGCGCCCTGGGCTGTGGGAATGTCACCAGGCGGACGGCGGGGCGCAGTGCGGCCGAGATCTTCCATGCGGACATGCGCGCAGCGGTGGGGGGCCAGCAGTTCGGCCTCGCCAAGGACGGGCGCGGTGCGCTGCGCCGTCGCGACGGCCGACGCCCAACCTGGCCGCTGGGCCGCAGCGGTGGATCTGTGGGGCGCCTTGAGCAACGTCCCTAGGGAGCTAGTCAAGGAGTAGTCGGTCCGCGCAGAAACCCCAGGCCTTCGCCCTCTGGCTGAGGCCTCGTTGCGGGACTGCACCAATGGCGGGAGGTGGGGCACAGCCAGCCCAGCTGGTCGCCCAGATCCGCGGGCTGGACTAGGGGTGCCACATGGGCCCTGGCATCTACGCGGCTGGCACCGCGGACGACCTGGGCCTGGGTGGGGCCTCAGTGCGGACCATGGACCCGCGGGGAGACTGCCTGGCGCACCTGGGTGACGCGTACTTCGCGGGCTCGGCGGAAGCGGTATTCCACGGCCTGGAGGCTTGGAAGGCGCGCGTCGAGACCCATGGCATGAAGCTGAAGATGTCTAAGATCTAAGACATAGACCTGGCCCCCAGATCCCGAAGCGGCGCTACCGCCCCAGTGCGCCCACTATGGCCAGTACCGCGTGGGCGAGCTCAAGGAGGCAGGCTTGACGCTGGCCTATGCTGACCATGACGTGGACGCAGACTGGCGGGATGTCCCTCTCACGGACTTCGCGACGCCGGAGGGCCTCGCCGAGGAGACGGCTGCCGTCGGTGCCAGGGCAGCCCCAGGGGCCGACGCGCCGCCGTCGCGCGGCCAGGCGTTCCTAGCCAAGCAGGACCGCTACTTCCGTGAAGTGTTCACTCCACAAGCGTGGCCTGTGCCTTTGACGTTTTCCAGCTAGGGCGGATCTGGTCGCGGGTGGCCTGCGCCCGCGTGCAGCGCGCGCTGCCGCTCGCAGGGGCTTGGGCCAACCGCGTGGATGACGGTGTGGTCGCCTTCTTCTGTGGGCTGCTGGGCGCAACTGCGGCCCCGCGGGCCCAGGTCTTCATGAAGGTCAACGAAGGCGGGTTCGGCTTTGTGAGCGCGGCGGCACGTGGGCCGGCGGCCCTCCTCGCCGCCTGGGAGTCAGGCATCCGCGCAGCAGCGGCAGAGCTGCAGGAAACGACAGCGGTAGGCCTCTGGCGCCGCTGGCCAGGCTTGGGGCGAGCTCTCTCGGCGGCCGAGGCCA
Source organism: Prorocentrum cordatum (assembly GCA_963575745.1). Classification (NCBI taxonomy): domain Eukaryota; class Dinophyceae; order Prorocentrales; family Prorocentraceae; genus Prorocentrum; species Prorocentrum cordatum. Next base: position 247,088 of record CAUYUJ010014475.1, read on the forward strand.
CGCGAGCTCGCCTGACTGGAGGGCGCTCGCCCCGGGCGGATCAGCGGCAGGGGCTCCTGGAGGGCCGGGCTGGCACGGGCCAAAAGACTCTCGCAGGCAGGGTGCGTGACCACATCACCAAAAACTACTTGAATACCTTGCCCCCCGGTGGCGGCGGCGGCGGTGCATGGTGCCATTGGCCCCTCCGCGGGCGCATAGTTGGAAAACTTCGAGGGGATCTCGCCCCTTGCCGACCGAGCGTTCTGCGTCGCGGCCAAGCGGCGCATGTGCCTGCCCCTGCCGCTGGCGACGGGCGCGTGCCAGAACAGACGGGCAGCGCCTGCCCGCGCGCTGGCGCGGGCGGGTCCAGTCCGCGGGCGCGATGTGGATGTCCACTGTGCGCGCGCACTGAGCTGCCCCAGGGGCGGCGGCCCGGCGCGGCGCCACAATGCCGCGCGCGACGCCGCGGCGCCCTGGCTGCGCGAGATGGGGCACCAGGCACAGGTGGAGCAGGTCATCCAGGAGTCGCACACGGAGGCGGACGGCGCGGCGACACTGGACGTCGTGTACCATCGTGGTCTGCCGGACGTGCGTGCCTCGACGTCAGCCTGGTGGACTCCGCGGCTCTGCGGCGGTCGCACAATCCGGCAGGCCCCGCGAGGCGGTCCCCCAGCGCAGGGGAAAAGTGAAGCATCGCAGATACAAATTCAAGGGGCTCGTGCCTTACGTCCTGGACATCAAGGGCAAGTGGAGTGCCGAGGCTGAGACCTGGCTGAGGCGCGTGATCGGTGAGTTTCCTGAGGGGGGGCGCCACGCCGCCAGGTGCTCTCGCCGCTCCTCGGTCGCCAGGGCCCAACAGGGCCAGGTGGCTGAACAAATTGTTTTCGCCGCAGCGGACGTCGCGCCGAGCGCCGGGGCAGCCCCGCGTGCTCGGCATTGAGTAGGTTCCGAATCCATCCCCGCTCCCCTCCCCTGCTCTCTTCGCCATCCGCCGTTGTCTCCTCTTCTCCTGCATCCTGATTGTCTTGAGTCTGGTTCGCATGTGGCCGCGAAAATTGCCAGCGTGCCACAGGTCTTTCAGACATGTGATGTTGCCTACTGTGAGTCTGACCCATCGGAGGCGCAGCGGGCCAGTGACTTGCTCAGTCAGTGTCAAGAGGCGGAAAGTGGTGACCAGGGTCGGGGCTGCCCCGAGGGTCCTGGGGGCCGCGACGGCGTGCCTGAGGAGACGGCGCTTGCCCGCGACGGGGTTGCCTCCCTTTCTCTCTCCTGCCTCCTGCGGTCGCTCTGAACGGGGGTGGGCCCATGTTTTTTTGTTTTTTGTTTTCCTTTGCCTTGCCCTTTTCCAGGACGTGCCGATTCAACCTCTGTAGTTTTGCCCCCTTTTTAAATCTCCTGTGGGGAATCGGCTTTCCATTGTCAGCTTGGCGCATAGCCTTTCTAGCCTCCCCCATCTCATCCGCAGCTGTTTGGATCGCGCGGTTCACGCTGTACTGCGACGCAATGGCACCGAAGCTCTCGAAGCCCGCGGCGATGCTCTGGCCAGCAGCTACTCGCCCCGCCTCAGCGAGCCACGACCCCGCGCCGTCACGCGAGGCTCTCAGCGCCATGGTCGCAGCTAAAGCGGAGGCCAAGGCCAGACCTAGGGCTCAACCTGGCGCTCCAGGGGCGCAGATGGAGCCACAGTTGGCGATCGAGGCGGCGGCGGCCGCGGGGGGGGGGCCACCGAGGGGGCGAGCGCGAGAATTGACCCGTCCAGCACGGGCGCGCCGCCAGCCACGGAGGAGGTCGCAATGGAAGTGGGGCGCCCGATGGCGGCGGTTGAGGTATCGGGGCAGCCCCGAGCGCCTCGCCCCGACATGAAGGTAGACCTCTCTGAGAGCGACGCGTTCCCGAGTGACCTCGCTGACATCTCTGAGGAGGAGTTCGCACACGTTCCCGATGGCTCAGCCCCCGCGCCCAGCGCCTCGGAGGAGCCCGAAGTCGAGGGGCGAGGAGGTGCCCCCAGTGCCTCCCCGCCCAGCGGCACGAAGGCCTCCACGCCTGCAAAGCACGCCGTTGCAGCCACCCAGGCCGCGTTGAATGCGGCGCCGTATGCAGGCCTCACTGAGGACCAGAAGGGCGGGTTGGATAAGCTGACATTGGCGCCCGGAGCCACGCAGCTGCGGGGGGCAAAGGGGCCGCATCGGGAGCCCGCGGCGATCCAGGTGAGGCTGCCAGCGCCGCGGGCGGCAGCGAGACGCGCGGCAATGCGCCGAGCGCGGCCGTGACCGACGGGGCAGGGCGGGGCTCCAAACGGAGCCGCCGCCGAAGCAACAAAGCAGCATGTGGCCAAATACAACCGAGGGCAGAGACGGACGCAGACGCCCTCATGAGTGCGGAGGAGATGACGCAGGAGCATTGCGAAGTCCATGGGCTGGGAGCTCTGCGTGGCGACCTATTGGGTACGACCACAACGGCTGAGCTGGTGCCGCCACTGCTCGGCTTGGATGACTGGAAGGTCATGCAGACTGAGTGAGTCGAGGAGCTGTCGACGGCCGAACTGGCCCGCTACGAGGACCAACAGAGGCGCAAGTTCAATCCAGCACTCGCGGGACCGTGTGACCAAGTTCCAGGAGTCCTTCAACGTGCTCAAAGAAAGCCTGGACGCGCTGGTGGGCTACGCTCTCACTGAGGACCGAGAGCTGGCCCTGCGGCGCGCCGCGACGGGCGTGCGCATGCATCCCCGGGCCGGAAATTCTTTCCTCTTGCGTGGGAACGCACGGATCCATTTGGATTCAGTTACGCGTGTGCGAGAGTCACGTGGATCAATTTTCCGTGTCTTCCGGATCCAAATTTGCGGCGTGGAAGCTTCGTGGATCCAATTCTTCTGCTGGAGTATATATATATAACACAAACTAATATAAGGGGCCCGAGGGGAAATGGATCCACGAAGCCATGGACCTGCGGCCCAAGCTACGATTCCACGGGGGAGGGGCCCCCTGCCGAGGAGGGACGCGGACGAGGAGAGAGGACGGAAGAGGCGGATGAGGGAGGATGGGGGAGGAGGGAAAACGACCGCGGTGCACAAGTCGGGAGCTCGAGCGCCACAGCGGGCCTGGCCACCTCTCCGAACCCCTCCCATAACATGTCGTTGCTCGAGCACCACAGCTGCCCCGGCCAACTCTCGCAGCCTCCATGACACGCGGGTGCTCGAGCGCCGCAGCGGGCCCGGCCAACTCCCGCAGCCTCCCATAACATATGCCGCACCCCACCTCGACGCGAGCGCGATATGATCGCTGCGTCCGCATCCGCTAAAGTCAACGACGCGTCGCATGCGTCATGCGGGCCTCAAGAGGAAAATCCCCCGGCCTGCTCAGGTGGGGTTTTGACCCCCGTCTCCCCCGCCTACGCGCGCAGCGCGCTGAAGGGTAGAAGGGGCGCAAAACTCTTCGGTGGGTCGTTTGCCCCCGTCTCCCCCGCCAACGCGCGCAGTGTGCTGAAGGGCAGAAGGGGCGCCGCCCCCCCCCCCCCCCCAGTGGGGCTTTGACCCCCGTCTCCCCCGCCAACGCGCGCATCGCGCTGAAGGACAGAGGGGGCGCAAAACTTTTCAGCGCCGCCCCCCCCCCGCCAACGCGCGCAGCGTGCTGAGGGGCAGAAGGGGTGCAAAACTCTCCAGTGGGGTTTTGGCCCCCGTCTCCCCCGCCAACACGCGCAGCGTGCTGAAGGACAGAAGGGGCGCGGAACTCTTCATCCCGAAGCCGAAAGTTTTTTCCTCTTGCATGGGAACGCACGGATCCATGTGGGCCCACTTGCATGCGCGCCGGCGCCAGTTCGTCGAGTGGCGCGCCCCGAACCGCGCCGCGCCGAGCCCGCATGCCGAGCGCAGGGCCTCGGCTCGGCGCGCAAGTGCATGAAGCAACATGCCGCCACGCACATCGACGAGATGCGACGCGCGCGTTCCTGCCCCTGGTGCCCCAGCCGCGTGGCCGATGGATCGGGGGGCGCGCTGCGCCGGCGGCCGACTGGAGTTCACTTCCCCTTCGTCTTTCTCCTCGCCCTCTCGCCGCGCCGTCGCTCCTCCCCGATTGGTGCCCTTCCAATGCTGGGCAAGGGTTTCGAGCTCGCTGGGCAGCCCGTGTTATCTGCTCGTCTCGTTGCCCCCCCCTTCTCCTTCCCCTGCCGCTGCCGCCGCTGCCGCCCCCCCACCCGATGATGGCGTGATAGTGTGCTCGATTCGCTCCGTCTGGAGCTGCGCTCGCGGGGAAGTGCCGAGTGCTCGGGCATGGCCAGTCTGCGTTTCATGGTAGGCTGGACCTCTGGACGGACCGCTGGAGCCATCGAGTTTTGAGCGCAACACTGGCCCGATCTGACAGATGCGTTTTCAGTGGGAATTTGCATTGGTAGGCCCGTGCTGGCCGACGTCCGCGATAGTGGGCAGGTCAATTCCGCGTGATCCAGCCTATCGTCGATTGGAGGCTGGCCCCTGAGGTGGCGCACTCTTTGCCCCCGTTCTCGCCCTCGTCTTCCTCCTCTTCCTCTTCTTCCTGCTCTTTTTCTGGTCGACTGAGTTGGCGCGGTCGCTCGCGGGGCCCAGGCGCGAGTCAGCCAGGTGCGCGCGGAGGCTCTGGGCTCGTCGCGTCATTTTTTTCACTCGTCATTGCCACCGGCCCCGTGGGCAAAAAGATCGGAGGTGAAGGGGGTGAGATCGAAGTGGAGCGGAGAGCCACCCAACCGGGAAATGCATTTCGGTTTCGCGTTCCGGCCTGCCGCGCGCGCGGACGAGGCGAAGCTGCGTGGGCGGGCGAGCGGGAAGTCTCCTGTGGCTGAGGCGCGGCCGGACCAAATGACTCCCTGCCGGCAACCGGTGGGGCGCGGTGCCCCGCCAGTGTCCCGCCGGTGTCCCGTCGGCGTCCCGATGATGATGATGATGATGATGATGATGATGGTGCTTCGATGATGGTGATGCTGGTGATGATGATGATGGTGACGATGACGATGGTGTCCCGATGATGATGAGGTTGACGATGTTGATGCTGATGATGATGATGATGATGGTGATGGTTGTGGTGGTGATCATGATGGTGTCTCGACGGTGATGATGTTGACGATGATGATGTTGCGGATGATGATGATTGCGTCAGCATGCTGATGATATTGATGATCATGGTGATGCTGATGATGAGATGATGGTGAGGTGATGGTGAAGATGGTGAGGATGGTCTCCCGATGATGGTCATGATGAGTTTGATGATGACGCTGTTGATGAAGATCGTGATGATGATGGTTTCCCGGTGATGGTGATGGTGATGATGATGACAATAACGGTGTCCCGATGATGTTGATGATGCTGATGTTGGTGGTGAGGATGATGATGAGGTGATGATGATGGCTTCGATGATGGTGGCCCGATGATGGTGATGATGATGATGTTGATGTTGATGATGGTGCTTCGATGATGGTGATGCTGGTGATGATGATGATGGTGACGATGACGATGGTGTTCCAATGATGACGGTGGAGATGGTGTTGGTGATGGTGAGGTTTCTGATGATTATGATAGATTATGATGTTGATGATGGTGATGCTGACGATGATTGAGTCACGATGATGATGTTGGTAGTAACGGTGATGAGATGATGGTGATGATGATGATGATGGTGTTTCGATGATGATGATGTTGATGATGACGTTGATGGCAATGATGTGAATGATGCGGACGATGACGTTGATTGCGCGACCGATTGTGATTCCGATTGTGAAATCGATAGAAGGACCGCATGTGAGATCGACAGTGAAATCGATAGTGAGATAGATAGTGTGATCGATCGTGAGACCGATTGTCAGATCGATTGTGAGATCGATCGAGTGAAACAGATCGAGTGAGATCGGTTGTGAGATCGGTCGAGTGAGATCGATCGAGCGAGACCGATCGTGAGATCGATAGTGAGATCGATGGTGAGACCGATCGAGTGAGACGGCGCCCCCCCCCCCCCCCGAACCTCCCCATCACCCGAAGGGTGGTCGTATAGGTAATAATAGTTGATGCAAAGGGCCCAGGGGGAAATGGATCCACGGAGCCTTGGACCTGTAGCCCAAGCTATGATTCTACGGGGGAGGGGTTTCCCTGCCGAGGATGGAGGCGGACGAGGAGAGAGGACGGAAGAGGCGGATGAGGGGGGAGGGAGGAGGAGGGAGAACGACTGCGGTGCCCAAGTCGGGAGCTCGAGCGCCGCAGCGGGCCTGGCCACCTCCCCGAACCCCTCCCATAACATGTCGTTGCTCAAGCGCCACAGCTGCCCCCGCCAACTCCCGCAGCCCCCATGACATGCGGGTGCTCGGGCGCCGCAGCGGGCCTGGCCAACTCCCGCAGCCCCCCATAACATATGCCGCGCCCCACTTCGACGCGAGCGCGATATGATCGTTGCGTCCGTATCCGCTAAGAGTCAACGACACGTCGCATGTGTCATGCGGGCCTCAAGAGGAAAATCCTTCGGCCTGCTCAAGTAGGCGTCGACAAATCCAGCGCGGTGGCGCTAGCTGCCGCGGAGGAAGTCACAAGAGAGGTCGGGCGTCCGATGGCGGCGGCGGAGGCGCTGGGGGAGCCCCGCGCGCCTCCGCCACCAGCCGAAGACAGCGCGGCCGACTGGGAGATGACGGCGACACCGCGCTCCGAAGCGTCAGAGGAGCCCAGCGGCCGCGACGGGAAGCTGGCGTTGGACGTCGCAGACGCCCACCCCCTCATCAGCATGGGCTATTCCAAGAAGACGCTGAAGCGGATAGCGAGGTGCTGCGCCATGGTGCGGTACGAGACCCTGCGGGCCCACGCGAAGGGGGCCCTCGGGGCCACTCTCAGGAAGAAGGGTGACATGGTGCGCGACGTGGGCTGCGCGAAGGGCGCGGGGGCTTGGTTCGAGAAGCTGGGCGCCGCGGTAGAGGATGGCCGCGAGTTGCGAGCTGAAGTTGAAGGGGGGAAGCCGCGCGCGCGGCCGAGGAGGGCAAGAAAGGCCTGCTGGAGGCGCGCGAACGGGCGGCCGCGCACCCGGGCAACCAGCGGGCCTTCAGGGAAGAGGCGGGCGGCGATGCAGCCGCGCAGGAAGCCCACCGCAGGGTGGCCGACTACTCCGACCAGTTCTTCACGGACGACCAGTTCACGATGAACATGTACTACACGTGCAATGCAAAGAAGACCTGGGACAACCCAGGACGGCGCAGGGCCGTGATCCGCGCGGACCGTTGGACGCAGCTCCTCTCCCTTGAAAAAGAGGCGGGGGGGCGGCACAGTGGCCAGCGGTGGGGCTGTCGCTGCGGAGCTCGGTGCGCGACGACCTTCGGCGCGCGCGTCGAGATGACTGACCGCGCTGCCGAGCCTCCGAAGGCGTGGCGCCTACAAGCCCAGTTCCCCGAGGAGGGCATCAGGGGTCTGATGGCCCTGCTGCGGGCGGATAAGAAATGACGGCATCACGGCGATCAATCCCGCGGATGCGTTGCGACACCTTCCGCAGGTAGAGCCCTTAGCAGCGGGCGCAGTGTCCGGGAAGTACCCGGAACAGAAGCAAGGGATGGCCATTTGGTATTTGGTATTGATGAACGACATGACGTGGGAGAAGATTCCTGAGTTCGCCTGGCGCGACAAATATTCGAAGATAGCATGGGGGCTCAATGACCCTGCGTGGGCGGGCTACAGCAAGAGGCCCAGGGACAGGATGAAGCGCGAGAGGCTCGATGAGGCGGGGGTGGCGATGCTGAGCTACGAGCAGCGTCACAAGTTGGACGTCGGCAGCCTTGCCGGCGGGAGGAGTGCAGAGGCAGCCCCGAGTGCTCCCCCCGCGGCGGGCGGCAGGTGGGCCAGGGGGTGAGTGGCGCAGGGGCGGCGGGACCGCCGCCGCCGCCACTTGCGCCTGCGGCGCTGACCAACGCGGAGGCGCCGCCGCCTGCGGGCCCACCGCCAGACGTCGAGTCGCAGCTGTTTGGCCCCGCGGTGGAGGGCAGCCAGCGGGGCGGGGCGGCTCGCGCGCTCCCGTCCGAGGTTTTCCCTCGCAAAGCTGCCCGGCCCTGAGGCCCCAGGGGTCCCGGGCCCCATGGTCCGAATGAGTAAATCAGTGAATGAGTGAGCGGTTGCGCGCCTGCCCTGACGTGGCGCGCTGCGTCAGCGCCGCGCCAATGTTCATGATTGCCGGGGCGCGCCAGCTTGGGGCAGTCTGAGGCTCCGCCGCGGCCTCTCTTGCGCGACCCATGTTGCCTCGCAGCGCTATTGCCGCCCCGTGGGCAGCGGGCCGTTCGCGGCGTTGCCGCGCAGCCCTCGGCATTTCAATTAAGTGGCCAGCCATTGTAGCTTGCCCTACCCCGCGTCTCCCTGCAGGCCCTTGCCGCATAGGGCCCCCCGCGCTTCAGGGGTCGAGCGGTGCCGGGCAGCCCGGCGCGCTGCGCGCCCTGTGCTGCTTTGGGCCAGGCCCGTCTAGATGCGCCTTGGCGGTCGCGCCTGGAGCGAGCGGTGCTGGCGCAGCCCCGTGCGCCGTTCGCTCTGTGGCTGCCGTGGACCAGTCTCATCTTGATGGGCCGTGGCCGCGACGCTGCAGCTTCGTCAATCCACGGCGTGTGCCCCGCTTTTCTTCGCGCCCCACTTGGCGCGTGTCTCATTGTAGGGTAATGGGGCAGCCGCAGGACGCTCGCCCCAACGCGGTCGGGCTGTGGTGACGTGGCGCACGCGACCGCAAGTAGTAGTAGTAGTAGTAGTAGTAGTAGTAGTCGTAGTAGTAGTAGTAGTAGTAGTAGTAGTAGTAGTAGTCGTCATAGTGATAGTAATAGTAGTAGTAGTAGTAGTAGCAGTAGAGTAGTAGTAGTAGTAGTAGTAGTAGTAGTAGTAGTAGTAGTAATAGTAGTGGTAGTAGTAGTAGTAGTAGTAGTAGTAGTAGTAGTATAGTAGTAGTAGTGCTAGTAGTAGTAGTAGTAGTAGTAGTAGTAGTACTACTACTAGTACTAGTATTACTAGTAGTACTAGTAGTAGTCATAGTAGTCATAGTAGTAGTGGCAGTCGTAGGAGTCGTATGCTTCTCATTATGCTTATGAATATGATCATGATCCGGGGTATGAATGATTGTGGTGATGATTGTGATTATGTTGACCACGATTGATTTTATTTGTATTGCTGCATATCTCCTCTCAACACGGTTCTGGGCCTTTCTTCGTCCGCGCTCATGCCTCGTTCCATGACGCGCTAGTCCTCCTTTTCCTGGTCCCCCTTCCTCGGATTAATCTGCCTATCGCTCCGGCGTTGCGGCGCACTGTCCCGGCATCCCCGCGCGAGGTGCCCGATCTGCTTGGAGGACATCCCGCTGGCGCTGCGCTGCGTTCTCCCCTGCGCCCACCTCGGCTGCACCTCCTGCGTCGAGGAGGCGGTCCGCCGGGACGCGCGCTGCCCAGTGTGCCGGGCCTCCGCCACGCCCCGGCAGGTTATGCGCTTGGAGGCGCACTTGGGCGCCGACGGCGGGCCGGCGGGCGAGTGCGGTCGATATGGCTCTCGAGGAACAACAGAAAGTGCCAGAACGCAAGCGACTCTGGAGGGAAACGGGTCCAGAGGTGTTTCGCCGTTTTCGGGCATCTGGGGCCCCCCCCGAGCCCCAGGACCCTCAGAGAACGATTCGGAATGACAAAGTGGTCCTGGGAGAAGGCCCCTTGTCCCAACAAAAACCCAAAGCATCGAAAACTTCTAGCGCGGAAATTCGGCTTCACTCTGGAGGCGTTTTCCCCGACCAGTGCTTGCATTACGGGTTTCCTGGGACTGTCGCCCAGTGCCCGCGTGGCAGCTTTGTGCGGTGGCTTGCGCTTTCGCACTGTTCCCGGATAGCTCTCTGAGAGCTGAGAGGGTTTCAGATTAGAAGCCGGCACCGCAGGATAGCCTGGGAGCTCTTTCCGGCGCCGCTCAAGAAGCCTCTCGCCGCGGGTTCGGGCAAGCGTTTTCCTACTCGTTCCCAATACGTTTCCGGGAAGCCTTTCCGCAGCTCCTGCGAAGTTTTTTGGGATCTCTTGCGGAACTCTTCTCTAAGGCTTGCAAGCTTGACTCGTAAAGCTGAAGCAGCGGAAGCTAAGAGTAGTACTGCCGCATCACCGGGCCAGTTGGCTTTGACGAATTTGTTTCCCGGATAGCTCTCTGAGAGCTACGAGGGTTTCAGATTAGAAGCCGGTACCGTAGGATAGCTTGGGAGCTCTTTCCAGCGCCGGTAAGCCTCGCCGCGGCTTGCTTGAACTCGCAGCGGGTTCGGGCAAGCGTTTTCCGACTCGTTCCCAATACGTGTCCGGGATGCCTTTCCGCAGTTCCTCCGAAGTTCTTGAGAGCTCCTGCGAAGTGTCCTTTCTCGAGCTTGCGAGCTCCCCAGACATTCTTTCAAGCGTCCTTGCTGTCGTTTTTCACAGGTGCTTCACGCGCTTTGGAGTACGCTGCTACCCGGGTTTGGGACGCCACAATCGCCCACTGCCCTCTCGTGGCCGCTTCGTGCAAGTGCATGCTGCCCCGTAGACTGCGCCAATATATTCAGAATTATATGGAGCTTGATTTTCGTGCACCACGCAAATTTCATCGTGAATATTGCACCGTCAAGAATGCAACGAAGAGGTTGCACCGTGCACATATTGCACCAAAAAGGTTGCACATCGAGAGTGCAAGAAGCCATTTATTGGGGTCCACGCCGGCTAATATGTCTTACATTCTGGAAGCTATAGTTCCTCCAATTGAGGCTCTACGAATTGAAGGATTTGGATTTTCTGGGACGGCATCAACATGCCCTTCAGGAGGTCCGCGAGGATTTCTGAAGTCGGCGTCGGACCCCCCTCCCCGCCATCTCGGGCGGCGCCTCCAGCGCCGCCCCTGGAGCCGCCCCCAGCGCCAAGGGGTGTGGGAGGGAGGCCCAGCGCCGTCACAAGAAGTCCGCGTTCCTACAGGCTCCAAGATCACGAAGCTCCTTAACTTCCTGGCCTCGCTGCAGGAGCGCGAGCCTTCGAGGAGGGGGAGGAGGGGCTATAGGAGCCACCACCTCCCCAGGACCCCAGGTCGAGGAGGAGGACGAGGGAGAAGCGAGGATCGAGCAGGTTCTTTGATGTTTTGGGGGTTTCTGCGGATTCTGAAGGGTGCGCGCCCGCCCCCCCCCATCCGCCCCCCCTTGAATTGCGAAGTTGCGGCTCTCCCCGCTGGGTGATCCTCATCAGGGATTGCTTGGGATGAGGGGAAAGAGGAGGGATGCTTCTGACGATGGTACTGCTGCTGGTGATGATGCTGCTGATGATGACGATGATGAGGATGATGATTATGCTGATCATGAGGATGAGGATGAGGATGAGGATGGTGACGGTGATTGTGATGGTGACGGCGATGGTGATGGTGATGGTGATGTTGTTGCTGCTGCTGTTGATGATGATGATGCTGATGATGATGACTGTGGTGGTGGTGATGATGCGGATGTGGATGCGGATGCGGATGTTGCTGATGACGTTGATGCTGCTGCTGATGCTGATGTTGCTGATGGTTTTGATGATGATGATGAGGAGGAGGACGAGGATGGGGATGAGGATGATAATAAGGATAATGAGGATGAGGATGATGAGGATGATGAGGATGATGATGATGATGATGATTATGCTCTTGCTGATGCTGACGCTGCTGCTGATGATGATGGTAGTAGTGGTAGTGGTGGTTGTGATGATGATGATGATGATGATGATGATGATGATGATGATGACGATGACGATGGCGATGACGATGACGATGATGCTGATGATGATGATGGTGATGATGATGGTGATGCTGATGATGATGATGGTGGCGGTGAAGGTGATGGTGATGGTGATGGTGATGGTGATGGTGATGGTGATGGTGTTGGTGATGATGATGCTGATGATGATGATGCATGATCATCATCATGGTCATGATGATCATGATGATCATCATGATGAGGAGGAGGATGATGACGATGATGACGATGATGATGATGATGATGATGATGATGATGATGATGAGGAGGAGGAGGAGGAGGAGGAGGAGGAGGAGGAGGATATGGAGGAGTAGCCTTATTTGAGGTGGGGGGAGGCTCTGCAAGACGTCTCGCTCCCAGTTGTCGCTTCTTTCTGATGTGGGGCGCGAACTGCGAAGTAGCTAAAGGGTTCTTTCTTTGCAGGCCCCAGGAACCCACGGAAAGAGAGACAAGACCGCTCCGGCCGAAGCCCGCTTCAGCAGAGACTTCTCCGGCAGAGTCCGCTCCAGCAGAGGCCCGCTCTCTCTGGCAGAAGCCTGCTCCGGCAGAAGCCCGCTCCGGCAGAGGCTCTCTCGGGCAGAAACCGCCCCGGCAGAAGCCCGCTTCGGCAGAAGCCCGCTCCAGCGCAGAGGCCGGCTCCTGCAGAAGCTTGCTTCGGCAGAAACGTTTCTTCTCTCTACTTATTGCTGCTGGTCTCCTTCCTGCTACTCTCCCTCGTTCCTCACGCTGCTGCTCCTCCTGCCCCTCCTCCTCCTCCTCCTCCTCTTTCTGCTTCTCCCGCCCTCCCTCATCCCTCGTCTCTGTGACTTCCCCTCATCCCTCATACTTCCTTCACTCTTCCCTCCCTGCCGCCTGCTCTCATCCCTACATCCCTCATCCCTCGTCCCTCTCTCCCTCATACCTCATCCCTTCTACTTCCTCTCATCCCTCACTACCGCTTTTTCTCTTTCCCTCCCGCCGTCGCCGTCGCCCTCGTCGCAGCCGCCGTCGTCGCCATCGTCGTCGCCGTCGCGCCCGTCACTGTTGTCGTCGTCGTCGTCGTCGCCGTCGCCGTCGCCGTCGCCGTCGCTGTAGCCGCGGTCGCCGCCGTCCCCCCTCGCCGTCCGACCGCCCGACCCTACCTGCCCGTTAAGGGGCCGTTCGGGTCCGCCCGCCTGACCCGTTCCGACACGCCCGTTCGGGTCCGCCAACCCGTGAGGGTTCGCGCCTGTTCCGACCCGCCTGTGAGGGTTCGCGCGTGTTCATTCGAGTGTGTCCGCACTTTAATGTCCTGCCCACCCCACCCGCCCGTTTGGGTGCGACAGCCCGACTTGACCTGCCCGTTAGGGTGCGTCCGCCCGGCCCAAACCGCCCGTTAGGGTGCGCCCGCGTGCTCATTTGTGCGTGTACCACACTTTGATTTCCGGCCCGCCCGACCCGCCCGTTAGGGTTCGCCCGACCCGACCCGCCCGATAAGGGTGCGCCCGCCCGACCCGACCCACTCGTCAGAGCTCACGCGTGCTCAGTCGACTGCGCGCCACACTTTAATGTCCCTCCCGCCCGACCAGACCCGCCCGTTAGGGTCCGCCCGCCCGATCCGGTCTTCCCTGCAGGCTGCGCCCGCCCAACCCGACCCGCCCGTCGGAGTTCACGCGTGCTCATTGGGTTGCGCACCATACTTTAATGTCCCGACCGCCCGACCCGACCCGCCCGTTAGGGTTTGGGTCGTGTCCGCCCCGACCCGCCCGTTAGGACTCGCGCGCATTCACTCGAGCGTGCACCACACTTTCATGGACCGCCTGTCCGAACCGACCCGCCCCTTAGGGTGCGCCCGCCCTTCCCGACCCGCCCGTCAGGTCTCACGCGTGCTCTGTCGAGTGCGCACCATACTTTCATGTACCGACCGCCCGTCCCGACCTGCCCGTTAGGGCCCGCCCGCCCGACCCACGAACTGCCCGTTAGGATGCGCCCGCCCGACTCGACCCCCCCAACAGAGTTCACGCGTGTTCGCTCAAGTGAGGGAGCAACACGACCCGCCCGTCAGGATCTGCCCGTCCGACCCGACGCGGCCGTTAGGGTGCGCACGCCCGACCCAATCCGCCCAGCAAGATTCACACTCAAATGTCCCGCCAGCCTTGCACGACCCACCCACGTAGGGTCTGCCCGCCCAACCGACCCGCCCGTTTGGGTACACCTGCCCGACCCAACCCGAACGCCAGGGCTCACGCGTGCTCACTCGAATGTGCATCACATTTTAATGTTCCGCCCGCCCGACCTGACCCGCCCAGGGTCCGCCTGCCCGACTCAGCGTCGTCTTAGAAAGAGCGTGTTCTTCCGCTGCTGGCGGAAAACCGGGGGGGGTCACTACCGGTTCGAACCCCTCCCCCCACCCCCCACCCCCTCCAGAAAACCGGGGGGGGTCACTACCGGTTCGAACCCCTCCCCCCCCACCAGTTCATCATGAAAAGGGGGGGGGGGTCACTACCGGTTCGAACCCCCCCCCTCCCTCGAAAACCGGGGGGGGTCACTACGGGTTCGAGCCCCCCCCCCCGTCCCTCCTCGAAAACCGAGCAGGGGTGCGGACAGTGGTGGGGACGGTGGTGGTGGGGACAGTGGTGAGGGGACAGCGGGACAGTGGTGGGGACAGTGGGACAGTGGTGGGGACTGTAGTGGTGGGGACAGTGGTGAGGACAATGGTGGGAACAGTGGGGACAGTGGACAGTGGTGGGGACGGTGGTGGTGGGGACAGTGGTGTGGGGACAGGGGGAGGTGGAAACAGTGGGACAGTGGAGGGTACAGTGGTGGTGGGGACAGTGGTGAAGGCGGTGGCGAGGACGGCGGTGGGACAATGGGACAGAGGTGCAGTGGGGACAGTGGTGGGGACAGTGGGGACAGTGGTGGGAACAGTGGGACAGCTCAGTGGGACAGCGGAGGAGTCAGTGGGACAGTGGGGACAGTGGGGATAGTCGGGCAGTGGTTGGGGCCGTGGAGAAAGTGGGGAGAGTGGAACCGTGGTGGGAACAGTGGTGGGGACAGTGGGGACAGTGCGACAGTGGTGGGAGCACACTGGTGGGGACAGTAGGGACGGTGGTGGAACCAGTGGGGACAGTGGTGGTGAGGACAGTGGTGCTGGGAACAACAGTGGGGGATGTGGCGCGGACGGTGGTAGGGACCGGGAGTCGTTTGCTGGCGGTGAGTGGGGGGGGGGGGGAGGGTCGAACCGGTAGTGACACCCCCCGGTTTTCGAGGGGGGGGGGGGGTTCGAACCGGTAGTGACCCCCCCCGGTTTTCGAGGGGGAGGGGGGGGGAGGGGTTAGGGGAGGGGGAGGTTTTGCCGGGGGAGGGGAGGAGGGGGGGGGGGTCCAGCAGGGGGGGGGAAATTTTCGGAGGGGGGGGGGACCCCCGGGTTCCGGAGGAAGAGGGGGGCAATTTTCCACAGTAAAGCGGCGGTGGATCACGCTCTCTCTCGTCTGGCCCGCTGCGACGGCCCGGACAGGCCGGCGCCGCGGCAGGTCCCCCCTTTTTTCGGCCACGCAACGACGACGACGAGCGCTTCACTGCGTATCAAGGGGGAGAACAGAATAGCTGTGCCACATAATACTGTGGCTAGCCCTCCTTCCCCCCCCCAAGAATTCAATGCAGAATGCTGGTGTATACTCGTCGTAAAACATCCCTCCGCTCCTGTCCACTTCTGTGCACCGTTCAGTACTACAACGTCCCACTGTTTCAGCTCTTGGCTGATGTCATCCAGTCGTTCGTTGGCCGATGCTGCGAGCGGGTTAACTACTACTAGTTTCATCACAAGGAGAGGCAACACAATAGTTTTCATCTAACAGCTCGAAATGCCTGCCTCCCCCCTTGGCTGAAGGCGAGAGTTGGGCCGAGGTTGCGGTGGGCGGAACTGTGTGCCCTCCTGGCGGTTTGGTAAGACTTCGAACTTCCCCACGGCAGCCTAGGAGGAGGAGGAGGAGGAGGAGGAGGAGGAGGAGGAGGAGGAGGGGGTGGAGGAGGAGGAGGAGGAGGAGGAGGAGGAGGAGGAGGACGACAAATTATAAGAATTTACCAGGATGGAGTCCAGGAGTGGTATGTGAAGCCGATGTCGAGCTGGCTTTGAGCAGGGGGGGCGGAGCACTGCGGCAAGAAAGGTCGGCGTGGGCTCGGGAGATGCGGGGCAGACCATGTCTAAGGTGTCGGAATCCCTTCCGACACCGTGCCTGGCGCGACATGCGGCCAGACACAGGGGCGGCCAGCACCTTTGCAAAAGCCACTAGCACCCCCAGACTGAGACCATAGG
Organism: Prorocentrum cordatum; assembly: GCA_963575745.1. Classification (NCBI taxonomy): domain Eukaryota; class Dinophyceae; order Prorocentrales; family Prorocentraceae; genus Prorocentrum; species Prorocentrum cordatum. Next base: position 263,063 of record CAUYUJ010014475.1, read on the forward strand.
CCAGCGAGACGCCCACGGCCCCTGCGCTCCATGCCGCCCGCGAAAAATGTCAAAGCTTAGGGTTAGGGCCTTCCTCCTGATGGTAGGGCCCCCCTCGGTGCCCTACCCCGCCCTTCAGCGGCACCCCGAAGGAGCGCGAGCCATCTGCCAAGGTCATCCTGTTCGTACAGTGGGAGGACCTCAAGCGAAAGGTGGCTCAAAGTCCGCTCAAAAGCGGTCCTCCTCATCCCAAGCTTACCCATGCTCATCCTCCTTCTCCCCTGCGGACGCTTTGCCTCCTCCTCCTCCTCCTCCTCCCTCCTCTCCTCCTCCTCCTCCTCCTCCTCCTCCTCCTCCTCCTCCTCTCCTCCTCCTCCTCCTCCTCCCCCCCGTCTGCCCTCCACTCAAGGTGGCTGGTGCGCTCGAGGAGTCCAACATGGCCTTTGAGCACCTCCGAGGTGGCGTCTTCGCGCGCCAGCGCACGATCGAGAGGTTCCAGCACGAGGAGGGCGGCAGCCGGGTGCTGCTCCTGTCTCTCGAGGACGGGGTGGTGGGTTCGGTTGCGCAACGCAAGGGTGGCCTTTCGCCGGAGTGACCTTCGCTGCGCGGCGGACCGTTCTCGGACGTTGTCGTCGGTTCCTGGGGGGGGGGTCCTGCCTCGGGATGCGTTCCAGCAGCTGCGCCCCGCTGAGAGAGTTCCATGGGGGCGCCCAGATCGTTCCGACCGGCCGTCGAATTCCCAAGTTACATCCCGAGGGTCGAGTGACGCTTCGACAGAGTGACCTTTGGTGCGCGGCTCTCGGGGGGGGGTAACCCAAGCACGAGGACCGCCGCATCGCATTGCAGCGATCAGCAAGCCGCGCGCCAAGGGTCCCTCTTGCCTGGGGCCGTTCGTGCGCGTGGCAGGTGGGTCGGGCCACACCGGGGGCCCAGGAGCAGCCAACCAGACAGGAGGGAGAGGGGGGAGGACTGGGAGGAGGGGGTTTTCCACGGTTCTCGGGGGCTTCATGACGCGTCTCGAGAGGAAGATGGATCAGTGGGGGAGGCGGGAGGCGGGCCCAGAGGTAACAAGAGTCGGCTGATCATCTGCCTGGGTAAGGTCTATGTGCGCCCGAGGGGGTTGCTTGGCTTCACTTAGAGCGCCTTCCCAGGAGCTGGTCCTTCGGGGTCCAGAGGGCCCTGCAGAAGCTTGCGGGTTGTCAGGTGCAGGCCTGAGCTCAGGCTCCCACCCGACTCGGAAGTTAGAGCCAGGGTCTCTTGGCCCCTTTCTCTTCGACAGCACTCGGATCTGTGCTGGCCCGATCGCCGCTCCTTGAGCGCCCCGTGCGCGCCTGCTCTGCGCCGCGGCGTCCATTGAGCGTGTCGCTGTGCGGCTTCCTCTTCCATGTCCCCACGAACAGTCTTGGGCGCGGGGCTGGGTGGCCTCGGCCGTCGGCAATTCGGACGAAGCCTTGGGGCACGCTCGACCTCCTCCTGCACTGGGGGGCACGCGCGGCACCGGCACGCGAGGCATCGGCTGATCCCGAATTTCCCCACCCCTCTGCTGGCCGTGCCGTGATCGCCCGCTCTCCCGACGGGGGGGGAGAGCGTTAAGCGCGGGCCCCAGAGGGGCCTCGAGGCCCTCGTGGCTCCCGGCGCTCGCCCCTCGGCGGCGCCGCTGGCGTCGGCCGTGTTGGGTCCCGCGCGGGGGGCGCGAGGATGGCCGCGCTTCGAGCTCTGCGGCCCTGGCCGGGGAGCCGCCCTTCTCCGTGGGCCGCGCGAGGGCGCGAAGATCGGCAGAGTTCGCGCAGTGCGCGGCGCGAAGCGCGAAGATGGATGGCCTCAGCATTTGTGCCCGCGCGCTTCGGCAGCGGGCACACCAGCGGAGAAGCGGGCCTGCCTGCGGGCGCCGCGCGCAGCTTGCTTGTTCCCCGACGGCCCTGGGGAGCTGCTTCATGTGCTGGGGCGCCCAGCGAAGCCTGCGCAACGTCGGCGAAGAGTGTGCACCGAGATAGCCGAGAGGAGAAAATTACTCGACGCGGAGATCCCCATATGTGCATCTCATAGTGATGGCAAACTTCGGTAGAATACATTTTCCCTTTTCAATATCAGAGTGCCAGCGAATCCACGTGGAAAACGAGGCCGAGAGAGACGCCGACGACTACGACGACTTTAAGTAGTTGCTTCCTCCTTCCGTCCTCCTCCTCCTCCTCCTCCTCCTCCTCCTCCTCCTCCTCCTCCGTCTCCTCCTTTCCCTATGAGCACCTGTCAGGATAATCCATCCGTGAAGACGAGAACGTGCCCGTGCAATACCCCATGGCGCCCTCCTTGGGAGTGCTGAAACCAGCGCCTCGCCTGAGACATCCTCGGAAACTGTTCTTTAGAGGCACGAGGTCACCAACTCTCTCCAAGCAGGGGGCGGCGGAAGGTGGCGCCAGCCTAAATAGAAACTCGTTTTTTTTTTCTACCTGAACCGTAAGCACGATGCCGCCACGGGCGGCGGCGAAATGTGACGGCGGCGTCCGAGCACACAAAAAAATATTAAAGCGGACGCCGTATCTTGTCCCCACAGAGCTGTGAAGAGGCGAGTGAACGGGGAGCGAAAGAGGGACGGGAGGAAGGGAGAACTTGAGCGGAGAACACAAACATAACGTGTTATGTCAGAACGGCGCCCCCTGACTTTGCGCCGCCCCCGCCTTCCCTGCCCCGCCGACCACTTGGAAGACGGGGGAGGGGGAGGAGAGAGAGGACCACGGCCCGAAAACTTCATTGTTTACAACAACACACATTTAGAGGCACGAGGTCACCAACTCTCTCCAAGCAGGGGGCGGCGGAAGGTGGCGCCAGCCTAAATAGAAACTCGCTTTCTTTTCTACCTGAACCGTAAGCACGATGCCGCCACGGGCGGCGGCGGCGTCCGAGCACACAACAAATTATTGAAGCGGACGCCGTATCTTGTCCCACACCACCGCTTAGTTTGCACTAGCGCCTGGCTGTTGGTGGCGCCTGGGCTGGGTGGGAGGGTCTGTGGCGCCTCCAGAAGCCGTCACACGTTCACTGCCTCGATGAGGCTCCAAAAAATCATGAGATCAGTAACTGCACAAACTGCATCACTCACGAGCCCTTGCCGGGCGACAACTCTTCTTCTCCATCAAGTGTCCCCCGCGCTCGAGGATGTCTGGCGGGAGAGCGACGCGGGCGGCCAGCAGAGCGTGCGTCTTCAGGTACCTGAGCACGCTCTTCTCCGACGCCCGCCGCCCGCGCCGCTGGATAGCCCAAACCGTCCTGTAGCCCGTCGCCGCATCATGGCTCGGACCTGAGTGCCTGGCCGCATGGGGCGGAAGTGCTCGACGCCAACATCGTCGCAGGCCCGCCTCAGAGCACGGCGGTAGGCGTCCCCAGAGCAGCTGACGACCCGGTCCGAGGGGCCTCGCTCGGCCTTCCTGCGCACGAGCATGTCGCTCACATGCCGACGGTCGATCAGCACATCCTGCCTCACGCCCGTCTTGGTCCTCTCGCCGCGCTCTGCCACACCGAGTCGTAGGGCCACGACCTGCTCACCCGCTTCGCCCACGTCGATCACGGTGTCGGCCACCTGGGGGGCGAACAGCTCCCCGGACCTGAGGTAGGCGTCCAGGGCGAGCTCGGCGGCGTCCGAGGCCCCCACGTTCCCGACCAGCCTCATGGCCTCGTCCAGCACGGCCCAGAGCTCGAGGGGCTGAGGTCCGCTTCCTGCAACGGGCAGTCGATCCCAAGCTCGAAGTGCTCGGTTGGACCTCGGCCACCCTGTCGAGAGCTCAGGCCACACGGAGGCGAGCCCGTGCACCACGAAATCTCCTCTGCGAGCCCACCTCCTCGTCCTCGACCAGGCGGTCCAAGTAGCCAAGGACCGAGTCGTCGATCTCCTCCCGTTTCATCATCGGCAGGTTCCCCTCCAGCGCAAAGCCCAGGAAGCGGCGCACGTCGGGAACGTCGCAGCCCAGCGCCGTCTTGGTGGAGACCGAGAACGGCAGGAGGGCCAGCCCATGGGTCGCTCCCTCCCGCCGCGGCGCCCGCGGCAGGTGCAAGCGCTCCGCGTCGTTCCTGCGGTGGGTGTTGCCCCTTTTGCGATGCTGATCGTGGTGACGAAGCCTCCACGCGCTGCTGCAGAGGTCCCTGATGATGTCCGCGATCGTGTGGCGAGGGAGCCCGTTGATGAGTAGGCGCCTCAGGGCCTCGTCGGCACCACTCAGGAGCATATCCGTCATGAAAGCCACGCACCACTCCTGCCACTCGGTGCTGTCGGTAGCCCTCTGCGGGAGGTCGCTGTACCACTGATGAGCCCAGTCCCGTAGGTCTTGCATCATGTCTGCGTAGTCTTGTACAGCTTGAACTCGAGCATCGTCGGGCATGGGCGGTGGCCGGCCCATCGCGGATGGGCCTTCACCCTCGGTCCGCCAGATGCTCGAAGGAAAAAGGCAGGTAGTGACTCCAACGACGTAGCGTCTCGGCGCCTGCGCTCCATGGTCTCTGAGACCAACTGCTCCTCGGCCCTCTCGGTCAGGTCGGCCTCCCGTCTCTCCTGCATGGTCAGCCTCGCGTCCACGAGGCACTCCGCCAACATCCTGCAGAAGTCGGACGAGTACGCCTGGGCCGCCCTGGTCGAGCCTCCAGGCTGGAAGCGAGCCCGCGACCAGGTAGAGCATGAAGGGCCTGAACGTCCGCCGTCTGTCTCCACTTCCGCCAGCAGCTCCAGCCTCCGCACGTTGACCTCGTCCGTCCGGTCGAACTCTGCGCCGAAGCCGATGCCCACGTTGGCGCAGATCATCAGGTAGCCCCACGAGCCCGAGATCCTGAACAACCAGTCCTCCAGGTCCCCGATGCGCGTGTGGCCGCTGCAGCGGTGGACGAAGCGCAGCACCTTCACCGGGATCGAGACACCCATCCTGAGCGGCTGGAAGGGGCCCACCTCCGCCAAGTCCGCAAGGGCCTCTATCCTCGACGCCACCTTCTCCGGCAGCACTCGCTCGTCCGTCCTCCGCTCCTTCGGGGCCTGACCAATCGGGAACCCCCGGCTCGGCCCGTCGCGGTGGTTGCGGTCCGACGGCACCCAGCACCAGTACTCCCGCATGCCGCACCCGAGGTCGAGGGCGGCCATCCTCCTGCACAGAATCAGGATGGGCCGACTGGCCGATCTGCCCCAGCTCGAGCGGCTGTGGGCCGAGTGCCTCGCGGCGGCCACCCCCGTGCGCATCTCCAGCAGGTTGATGCGCTCCTTCTCTTCCCATCTCCAGCGCGCAACCTCCTTCCACCGGGTGATGTCGTCCTAGCACTCGTGCACAGGAGGAACGCGGATCCGGGTGCCCAACTCCACGTCGCCGCCCACGCGTCTGAAGGCCTCCCCCTCGCACCAAGCGTCCGCCGCCCAGGACGAGGAGATACCCGCCCAGACGGTCCAGCCTCCTCAAACAGCATAGCGGGCCTCTCGACGCTGCTCCTCCACCGTGGCCGCCGTAGAGATGAGTGCACCACCGTAGAGGCTCGCGTCGAACATCATCACCGTCGGGTCCCAGGGCGTCGAGAGGTCCCCCGAGATCAGCGGCACCATCGCTGCGGCCGCGGCCATCTCCCTCAGCACTTCCCGCGGGACCTCGCGTCGAGCTCCCCCCCGGAACTCCATGCGCCACGAGTACACGTCCGCGAAGACGCTCAGCGCACCACGGCAGGTCAAGAAGCCCCGGGACAGGATACCAACGATCCGCGCGCTTGTGTCGGGCAGCTCCCACTTGTGGATCAGGATCTCCCGTATGCCGAAGACCGCCATCCCCGTCTTGTCCTGATTCAGCGCCAGACGGGTTCCCCGTAGGTCGCCACCGATCATACGAGCGTCCTCCGAGCAGGCATCCTTGTGCACCTTGAAGCCCGCGACGACCACCAACTCCTTGGCACCAAGCCAGATCTCCTCCACCGTCGCCACCGCCTCCCGGCCAGGCTGGGTCGGGAAGCCTAAGCCCAGGATACCAAAGTCGTCGATGTATTCGTCGTGCGCAGCAGGTAGCTCCCGACTGAGATGAGGTAAAGGCCCGCCTTCGGCACCTCGCTGGCCTTCTGAAAGCGAAGAAAGCCCAACCTGGGGCCCAGAGTGGAAGAGGTCCTCCATGGTAGTCTGAGCCGTCCAGCACGCCCAAGAGAAGCCCGTCAAAGAGACCTTCACCCCGACGTAGGGGCCGCTCCCAGGCAACGACGAGCCTTCGGGGAGCAGCGCGTCCAGCGCGTCGCCAGACACGCTGGGAAGCCCGAAGTATGGCGCCAGCTCCTCCCCCAACTCCACCGTGTAGTAGAAGTCGGGGAGGTCGCCCGTGCCGAAGCGCGTGCTCACGCCGTCCTCCTTCGTCTCCTCGGACACGTCCAGGCACGACATCGCCCTGACCCCGCCCATGGCACACCACGGAGGAGACCGCCACCGCAGGTTGGAACGTCTCTGGTCGAACACCAACCTCAGCGTCACCTCGGGCTCGTTCTCCGCAGGCTCCGCCTCCTTCACAACGTAACAGAGCCCGACCTCGTCCACCTTCTCTGCAGTGCGGCACAGCATCCCCGCTAAAGCCATCCTTCGAGCCAGCTGCAACGTCTCCGTCTTCTTGCGGAAGTGCGGGTCCACGTAGTTGCGTATCTCGCAGGCCTGAACACAAGCCTCGCCATCCTTCCTCAACATCTCCTCCTTGAACATCTCCAACTTCTGTGCCACTCGAGGCGACACAGACCTCACACTCACAGGTCTGGTCCCCGGCGGAGGTAGGGCAACTCGATCCCACTGATCTGGAAACGTCTCGCCCCTGTCCGGCAGCCGTCCACTCCCGCCAGCACTCCTGCTCCGAAGTTCGGCCACCCTCTGCTTGAAGGTAGACTGGGACTGATTGCCCACCGCAGCGGCGGCAGGGCACAGCCGCAGGGGCGCGGCTCCTTGTGAGGGCGCAGTCGACGGCGGCGACTGGCGACCAACCTCTCCAAGCACCCGCCGAGAGAGGTCCCGTCCAAGTTGTCGGGCACGATCCCCTGGCACCAGCAGTCGGCCAGGCCCAGAAGACTGTCGTCCAGACTCCCACGGTAGAGCTGCCGCAACGCCAAGAGAGAGCGGTTCGCCGTCTCGACCAGCTCCATCTCCTCCTCCCAGCGCGCGCGAGAGCACTCGACGAAAGTCGAAGCAGGCCGCTTCGGGCGAGCGAACAGCACAACCTCGGACAGGATGTCCCGCCGCTGAGACCTGGAAGCCCAAATTCGGCGTGCGCAAGCTCACGGGCCAGCCGACGGCGATGATGCGAGTCAGCTGCAGCAGAAAGAATACACTAGCCAAAAGACGCCGACGCGCAGAGACCCCGCGACGCCAGCTGCAGGGGCCCCCCGACTCGACACCAAGCGGCCCCAATTGAAGCTCCTTGACTCTCACGGCGGGGCTACCTAGGTCGGCGCGCGCCTTCATCAGCTGCGCGTCGCGACCCATGGCCTTCTTCATCTCCTCCTCGGCGATCATCACCCGGATAGTGCTCTCGTCGGCGAGCTGAGGGTCCAAGCGGCACGCCGCCTCCCAGTCCAATTTCGACTTCCAGCTCTTGGCAGCATTGGGGCGGCTCCAGTCGTCGCGGCTGTGGATGTTGCGGTCGACCCTCGCGATAGCGTACCCCTTTCGCACCAGCCACTCGAAGCTCACCAGGTTGAGGAGGCCCTTCTGACGGTCGGTCATCACCGGCGTGTCCACCGCGGCGAAGGCCGCGATCATCTCCCGCTCCGTGTTGCCATCGTTCAGCCCACGGCCCCTGATGAAGTCGCGCGCCCAGGCCTCGGCCGTCTTCCTCGGCGAGTAGATCTCCGACAGCACCTCGGCCGAGACCGGACTGCGGTAACCCTCGGGCCTGCGGCTGTTCCACTCCTCGGGCTCGATCTCCTGGTACCCGTCCAGCTGCCCCTTGCACACCGGCTGCGGCAATTGGTCCTCGAAGCGCATCCGCTTGATAGCCAGCTCGACGACCTCTGGCTGGGAGGTGGCAGCCCGCTTCTCCGGCGTCTCCATCACCGTGGTGGGGGTGGTCTTGGCGGGCGACCCTGGTACGACGACCGCAGGAGACGAAGCAAACGCCCCCTCGATCGCGGCAACACTCTCGCCGACACTCGCCTCCGCAGGAGCCTCCTCCTTCAGGCGGCCCTTGAACTGGTCCAGACGGGCGATCATGCCCTCGATCACCTGCTTGTTGGCCTCGGCATCCGCGCGGCCGCGGGGGTCCAGGGAAGCTCCCCGCACGTCTCGAAGCAGCTCCCTCGACCGCTCGGCGGTCATGATTTCGCTGATCTCCTCCGTCGGGGCCTTCTGGGACTCCACGAGATCGTCCAGCTGGCTCACCAACGCCGCACTCTCCCCACCCGAAGGGTAGCCAGGCGGCGGCAAAGGCGGAGGAGCGGAAGCTGCCGACCCGACGGGCACATCCACACTCGAAGCAGTTGAGGACCCAATAGAGGACTCCCCGTGCTCGCCACTGTCCGACCTTTCGTGACCCTCCCCGACGGTCGGAAGGATGAGCGCCAAGAACATCGCCAGCCAACGCTGAAGAGGCATGAGCTTCCGCACCCACTCCTTCCATTCCCAGGGGTAGGCGATCCACTCCTGGACGATCTCCGAGCTTCCCACGAACGCATCCTTGGCCGTGACCAGGTAGCTGATCGTGTACACCCACACCTCCTTCAGATACTCGATCACGCCCAGCAACACCAGCAGCTCGTACAATACGAACAACGCGGCCAACACACCCAGGAAGCGCTTGGAACTCCTCAAACACCACCACAGCGTCGGGAGAGATGAAGCCCCCGAACTGAAAACGGCATACAACACGTTCACCGCCATCGCCTGCTGGCCACCCCTGCCGGGGCGGTATAGGGGCAAAGTCAACACTGTCAAAGCCCGCAAGCCCACCGTCGACTGGCTCACGTAGGTGTCCCTCTGCGCCGACGATAGAGGAGGCATTGGCCGCCAGCGAATCCCTGCCACTGGATCCGTGAAGATCGAGGTCTTCGCCTTGACGCAGATCAGACCGAGGCTCAGGTCCGGGCCGATGACGGCCCACGCGTAGCCGCTCTTGCGGCGCACCAGCTGCACCTCCACACCGACGGTGCCACTCTGGCGATAGAAGCGGCGAGACCATGGCTCCACTGGCATCTGGATCTCGAGAACCTCAGGCTCGTCTATCGACTCCGGCTCCACGATCAGGCCGCTCACCAAAGAGAAAGACGACCACACCAGGAGCCCGAACGGCCAGTACCCGAAGCGCGCCGTCTCGCAAGCGCCCTCAAGCGCGCTCGGCGGCAGCCCCAGCACCTGCCAGTCGTCGGAGGACTCCAGCCCAACCAACTCCCACGAAGAGCCGCCCGAGCTATCAGAATTGCCCGCGCTGCTGCCGCGCGGAGAGCAAAGGAAGCAGGACTCAGGCGAGGACGCGGGAAGCTCCGCGGGCAGGCTCGAGCCAAAGAACTTGAGCGGAGAACGCAAACATAACGTGTTATGTCAGAACGGCGCCCCCTGACTTTGCGCCGCCCCCGCCCTCCCTGCCCCGCCGACCACTTGGAAGACGGGGGAGGGGGAGGAGAGAGAGGACCACGGCCCGAAAACTTCATTGTTTACAACAACACACACGATAGAGAAGGGTGTTGAGCACCCAAACAGGCAAACCGCCTGAGACATCCCCCCAATCTGGGCGCGAACGGGCCCGTGCAATGCCTCCTGGCGCCCCCCCTTCTTGTGGAGTGCTGAAACCAACGCCTCGCCTGAGACATCATCACAACGTGTGTTTGAGTCTGAGCGCGGAAGTGGTGTGGCTGAGTCTGAGTGAGGAAGAGCGAGGCAGAGTATGAGTGAGTCTTAGTGTGAGTGAATCTGGGTGTGAGTGAGTCGGAGTAGGAGTCTGAGTCTGAGTGAGTGTGAGTGTGAGTGTGTGTGTGAGTGACCTGAGTAGGATCAACCTTGAATATGCGAAGCGACTCGAAGTGCGAGTGAATATGTATTTGAGTGATCCCGAGCATGAGACACCTGAGTATGAGTGCATCTGAGTACGAGTGAGTCTGAAGATGACTGAGTCTACATGTGAGTGAGTCAGAGAATGAATGATGACCTGAGGGTGGGGGGTGTGTTCCTTCCTTCCTTCCTTCCTTCCTGTGTTCCTGTGTTCCGCGCGGTCTAAGAAATTCTTCACGCTTCGCGTATCCCCACCAGCCCATCTCAAAACAGCAACTCTTGCGAAGCATGTCGACAGTCGTGTTTTTCAGGCGTGTTTCCGCCTGCCCCCGCATATCTCCCCTGTTCCTCCTTTCTCCCGTCTCCTTGTACATCCTCCTTGTGGTGGGAGCGGGAGAAGGACGAGGCGGAGGAGGAGGGAGAGAAAGCGGTGGGAGGCAAGAGGGATTTAGCGGAGACGACGACCACAGCGATGATCCTAACAACGGCGACGCACCCGACGACGGCGACGATATCGACCGCGACGACGACGACGACGACGACCACAACCGCGACGACGACGACGACGACGACGTCGACGACGACGACGAAGGCGGCGGCGACGACGACGACGACGACGACGACGACGACGACGACGACGACTGGTGGGAGTCGTTGGGGCCCCTCGTGGTGTGAGTCGTTCGGCCCCATCGTCCTTGTGTGAGTCCTTCGGGCCCCTCTTCCTGGTGTGAGTCGTTCGGGCTCCTCGTGGTGTGAGTCGTTCGGGCCCCTCGTCCTGGTGTGAGCCGTTCGGGCTCCTCGTGGTTTGAGTCGTTCGGGCCTCTCGTCCTGGTGTGAGTCGTTCGGGCCCTTCTTCCTGGTGTGAGTCGTTCGGGCTCTTCGTGGTTTGAGTCGTTCGGGCTCTTCGTCCTGGTGTGAGTCGTTCGGGCTTCTCGTGGTGTGAGTTGTTCGGGCCCCTCGTCCTGGTGTGAGTCGTTCGGGCCCCTCCTCCTGGTGTGAGTCGTTCGGGCTCCTCGTGGTGTGAGTCGTTCGGGGCCCTCGTCCTGGTGTGAGTCGTTCGGGCTCCTCGTGGTGTGAGTCGTTCGGGCGCCTCGTCCTGGTGTGAGTCGTTCGGGCCCCTCCTCCTGGTGTGAGTCGTTCGGGCTCTTCGTGGTGTGAGTCGTTCGGGCCCCTCGTCCTGGTGTGAGTCGTTCGGGCTCCTCGTGGTGTGAGGCGTTCGGGCACCTCGTCCTGGTGCGAGTCGTTCGGTCCCCTCGTAGTAGGAGTAGTAGTAGTAGTAGTAGTAGTAGTAGTAGTAGTAGTAGTAGTAGTAGTAGTAGCAGCAGATGAAGTAGTATTAGTAGTAATAATAGTAGTAGCAGTAGTAGTAGCAGTAGTAGTAGTAAGTGTAGAAGTAGTAGTAGTAGTAGTAGTAGTAGTAGTAGTAGTAGTAGTAGTAGTAGTAGTAGTAGTAGTAGTAGTAGTAGTAGTAGTAGTAGTAGTAGTAGTAGTAGTAGTAGTAGTAGTAGTAGTAGTAGTAGTAGTAGTAGTAGTAGTAGTAGTAGTAGTAGTAGTAGTAGTAGTAGTAGTAGTAGTAGTAGTAGTAGTAGTAGTAGTAGTAGTAGTAGTAGTAGTAGTAGTCGTAGTAGTAGTAGTAGTAGTAGTAGTAGTAGTAGTAGTAGTAGTAGTAGTAGTAGTAGTAGTAGTAGTAGTAGTAGTAGTAGTAGTAGTAGTAGTAGTAGTAGTAGTAGTAGTAGTAGTAGTAGTAGTAGTAGTAGTAGTAGTAGTAGTAGTAGTAGTAGTAGTAGTAGTAGTAGTAGTAGCAGTAGTAGTGGTAGTAGAAGTAGTAGGTGTAGTAGTAGAAAAGTAGTCGTAGCAGCAGTAGCAGCAGTAGCAGTAGCAGTAGTAGTAGTAGTAGTAGTAGTAGTAGTAGTAGTAGTAGTAGTAGTAGTAGTAGTAGTAGTAGTAGTAGTAGTAGTTCGTAGTAGTAGTAGTAGTAGTAGTAGTAGTAGTAGTAGTAGTAGTAGTAGTAGTAGTAGTAGTAGTAGTAGTAGTAGTAGTAGTAGTAGTAGTAGTAGTAGTAGTAGTAGTAGTAGTAGTAGTAGTAGTAGTAGTAGTAGTAGTAGTACGAGTAGTCGTATCCAAGGCAGTTTGGAGGCCTCTTGGAGATCGTAGAGGGCCTCTTGGGCTCTCTTTTGAGCCTCTTGGGAGCGTCCGGGGGCCCTCTTGGGCGCCTCTTGGAGCGTCTTGGGGGCCTGTTGGGGCCATCTTTGGGGCGATCGATCACAGATGGGGCGAGCATTTTTGTCAGTACCCCCGTCGGGGCCACGATCCTCGTGAGGGGTGTCGATATTTTAGCCCTCCCAGGGATAGAAAAAGGACCCTCTGACCACCCGCGAAACCCCCTCTCCAGGTCCAGGGGGAGGGGGTAGGGGGAGGGGTAAACCCCTCCCCGAAGGGGAAGAAGGGGGGTTGAGAACAGAGAGAGCTCGCTAAACCACTCACGCCCAAAGGGCTGGTGGGATTATTCACTGCTTGGAGCTCCACATACGTGCATCTATTCGCATTGACCTGTCCGCCGTGAGAGTCTATCTAGGCGCAAGAGCTTTCGAATCTAAGCGGGCTTGAGTTGTGACGGTCTGGTCATGAATCTAACTTCGAACGGATTGGAGCGTGAATGAGTCTCGGTAGTATGAGCGCGTCTCTGCGCATGAGCCTGGGGCTTCCTAGGGGCCTCCAGCAACTGGGTGCCGGTGGGTCCTCGCCGCCAACGAGGCCCACGACGACAGAACTAGGGTCGACCAGGAGGTGGCCAGGAGACGGGACGAGCACGCTCAGAGCTTCAACGTGCAGCACGACCTCCCCCCGGAGGTCGACCAGCGCTGGGGAGACCTCGGACACCGGATGGAAGCAGCACTCGAGGAACTCCTTACCGACCCCGCCTTCTCCGTCGTCCTCTTCCTGGTGGTAGGCCTGCACCCCCACAAGTACAACATCGAGGGCGTCCCCTCCAACCCTGCGCAGTTTGACAGGAAAGCCTGGAGCCACCTGGGGTACCTGTACGACGTGGAACTAGGGCTAGACGCGGGCAATCTGGTTTACAACATGACCTGGGCCACCCTGGTCTGGTCTGTCGGCCTAGGTACTTCCTGGGACAACCCCCTGTGCCGGATTTCTGACAACGAGCTGCCTCCTAGGCCGCAGGTCTAAGGCCGCGCCGCTTGGAGACCCCAGAACAAAAACCGCTGCACCCCACCTGACCTCCAGCACCAGGTCCCCCATGCATGGCCCCACGGGACCAGGACCTGCCCGCGCCACCGTGTTTACCCTCGCTACGAAACGCTCGTCAGCCTCCTACAGGGCCACGATGGAACCATGCAGCACCGTGTCGAGCTGCTTGACCCCAACGACCGCATCATGTCCACCGAGAGGGCCCGCTGCGCTCTCATAATCATGCTGCTCATGAAGCGCGAACCCCGGGCCCATTTCTGGCCCTTCCCTGACCCCTCCGGATCAGGGGACACGCTTGGGGCCATCCTGGGTGTCTGCTGCCCTTGGCAAAACGACCACCACCACTTCCGCTCTCAGTTCGCGGCCTCCTGGGGGCTCAAGCTGTCTGACCTCCGTCGATTCCACGGGCGGATGGAGGGACTGATCGCCTTGGTGGGCAAGCTCGTGACTACTGCCCACCACCACCCCACCGCTAAGGCCGCCCATTGCCCCACCACTTACGCTGTGATGGAGAACTTCCCCTTCAAGCTACAGGCCCTTATGCTGGTCCTTGAGGAGATTGTGAAGCCGGCCAACATCGGCATCCTCTCACGGGGTTTACCCCCCTGGACAGAGCGCTGCCGCCTGCCCCCTTCCCCAGCGCGACCAAGACCCCCTGCTACTTGGCCCCCGGCGACACTCGCTTCAGCGCCGACCAGAAGACGGCCAGGCACAAGTGCGATTACTGCTATTAGCCCAACCTCAAGCACAACGACGGCACTTGGCTTGACGACGATATCCGCTCGTATCTTGCACAGAACCGCCTGCAGGCGCATGCCAGCGGGTTAGACTGCCCATGGCTGCGCGGTCAGTGCTGGACACACGTGGTTGAGAAGGAAGGTCACCAGCTGTCCCCGGACCACTCTCTCCACGAGAAGGCACAGGCCGTTGCACTCGCCAGGAACCCCTCCAGGCCCCCTCCCGTGGATACACTACTACCCCTTACTGCTTCCCAGCACACGTTCTCGGCGCCCCCCCACGCTGCGACCCCTGGCGCCCTCGAAGATTTCCGACTGGAGCCTTCAGGCCCCCATGTCCCAAACAATGCCAACACCACCTTACCGCCCGCGCCGCTAGAGGACGACAGATTTGGGTATATGGCAGCTGAATCCAAGTGCTACACTGCCACGCGCGACGGGTGCCCATCCGGGCCCCCCCTTTCTCTTGGCAGGCAGGAGCGCCTGCTCTCGGTTGTTTTGTATTGGAGGCTGACACAGAGTCGCCGCAAGCAAATGCGGGTGGCCTCCCGGCGTGGGAGGACCGCGCCGTCGCCCGGAACAGCCGCAGCTGGAACGCTGCATGGATGTGCCGCCAATGCTTCGTTCGCGCATGGGACGCCAAGCCCGGCGCAGTTAACGGCGTGCTCGACCAGGGCGCCCACCTTGTCCACCCCCGCCCCCCAACTTCCAAGCCACACTCAGCTCCGCCAGCGCCCGACGAGCCGTCGCCGCCCAGCGAGCTCGTACCCAATCGAGCATCCGCTACCAAACCTGCCCCGTTCAGCAAGAACCGCGGTGCCCTTGGCCTGATCGCCCCGGACCAATACGGACGTCCCCCCACGACGCGCGGGGCCGAGGAAGTGCGCGACCTCTTACCTCATGTGGACCCCCCCGAAGGACCCGCACTGAAACGCATCGACATCGACCGCCTGGAGGCCGCCGAGGAGTGCGAACGGAATCGCATGAACGCTAGGCCCATCGAGGTCAGACTGGTCGATCCCCCACGCGACCTGGGCCCATTTTTGGACGACCAGTGGAAGGGATATACCGCAGAACAGGGCAGGAACGCGGTGGGCTCCGAGGCCCCCGAAAGCAGGGACCCGCCCCTACTGCGCCCCTTCCTGAAGAGGGTCTACGGCGACAGGGCGGCGCCAACCTACCTCCCCAACGACTTCCACTGGCAAGGCAAACGGCTCGCCGCCGCCCGCGTGGTCACGCGCCTCTGCGTTCGCTCGACCGACCCCACCAGAAATGCCTAAACGGCCCCAGCACGCCGGCCAATGGTCCATGCGCTGTCCCTCCCCCCTTCGCCACGCCCTGGAAACCCCCGTGGGTTCCTTGACGCACGCCAGTTCAGGTACGCTCGCCACCAGGCCATTCAAGGAACTGGCCACGGACGCCCCCTTCGTGTGCGCGCAGGACCTGCGCAGACAGATCGACAACACCCCTATCAGGGAGCACAACGACAACGACTGGTGGGCACGGTTCGGCGAGCGGCGCACTGAGACGGCAGGCCCACCGGCAGAATTCCATTTTGCCGCCCGCGCACCCCAACTTCCCGTCTGGGGCAGCGAGGCGGTACCCTCCCCCGCGACGCCAGCACGGAGCGGCGCCAGCCTTCCCTACACCCGTGGGGCCAGCTCGCGCTCCCCTGATGATTGCCACCCACTGCGTGCGAGCCCAGCCGCCAACGCATCTGTCATCGACGCAGTAGTCCCGAGCACCCCCTCAGCAAGAGACCAACTTGGCTAACCTCCCTCTCGCCGCTGGGGGCGACGCCGCCGGCCGCGGGGGCGCTGGCTCGGACGCTTCGGCGGCTGGCTCCGGCGAATCCCTCCTCGCGCCGGGGCCGCCGAGGGGCGCCCGCGGCCCTGTCCCCGACCCCGAGCTCGGAACCGCAGGTCCTACAGGTTGGCTCCTCCGGCAGCCCCGAGGCTGCTGACGAACCCCGCAGCCCCGCCTCGCCCGTCGATGGCCCATGCGCCCCCCCAGCGCTGGCTGGGCAAGACGAAAGAGACCTCGCGCGCCCCTGGGCGAGGAGCCCCGCCTTCCCCTAGCATCCCCCTGCAACCCCGGGCTGCCAATGCGACGCGGGGTGAGTTTGACTGGGGCGGAGGGTGGCGACGGCGCCGCCCGCGTCGGCATCGTGGACAGGTTGGGCAGGGTGGCCCAGCTGGGAGGCCGACGACCGCTGGAGTCGGCCCGCGCGCACTCGCACACACGCCCCATCCTCGACGACCTCCCCGCTCCCCAGCCAGGCCGCTGGCCACCTTATAAAAGTGCGCAAGTCGACCTCTCGCAAGACTTATTCGACCCGGTCACAGGACTCTACATCATGTACAACACCCCGCTGGAGCGAGTCGACATCCTGAACCCCGTTGGCGAGGCCCCTGCCGAGACCGCGAAGCGACTTCAGAAGGACCTGGGCGAATAATTCGACGGGGCATGGCACCAGCGAGCGACCAAACATCCCCCGCCGTCGGGCCGCATCTGCGCTGACCCCACGCGACAGCACCCCGATTCCTGCTTCCTCAAAGAATGGGCCAGTCACAAGTGCGATGTCTTCAAGATGGGCGAAGCGCTCCGTCTGGGGGTCAACTGGGGCGCAGTCCGCGCTCGGTTCAGCGACAGAGCTAGGGCCAAGGGCACCCCTGGCAAGGCCAAAGGCAAGGGGCCCCGCGAAGGCAGCGACCCCCGCTGAACAAGGACGGTGGAACCCCGAAGGGCCGCGGGCTCGCGCCAACCCTGGGCGCGCCCCTAAGTTCCGCCCAGGCCGCGCCAGCGGGCGCGCGCGACGACTCTCGCGGACGCCCCGCACTGTGCATCAGCGTGCCTCACGGAGCCCAACCCCTCCTGGCCAACGAGGCTGGTCGGCTCACCCTTCCACGCGCGCCAATGCCGCCTTGGGCGTGCCCAGCTGGGGCTGCCGGCTCGTTCTAGGCCTTAGTCCCCTCCGGGGCGCCACTTTGCGGCCTGTCTCCCCCGGGGCGATTGCCGCCCCCCCTGGCACGCCGCAGGCGGCTCGCGGATAGGCCCCCCTCCGCGCGGGCG
This sequence comes from Prorocentrum cordatum, assembly GCA_963575745.1. Classification (NCBI taxonomy): domain Eukaryota; class Dinophyceae; order Prorocentrales; family Prorocentraceae; genus Prorocentrum; species Prorocentrum cordatum. The sequence continues at coordinate 280,016 of CAUYUJ010014475.1, forward strand.
CCCGTCACTGCTAGAGCCCCTGCGGCACCCATTGCAGCCCTGCGCTGCCCTGCGCGCCGGCGCTTGGCCCTCGCTGGCCATCTGGCTTGATGGCCCGCGCCCTTCAGATTCCCGCCTGGCGGCCTCTTGCTCTGTTCACGCTTACTGCGGCTGCTGGCCGCCCCCCCCCGCCGCCCCTTGGCCCCGCCCTCGAGCCGCCCTGGCCGCTCCTCCTCCCGCGGGCCCCCCCTCGCGGGAGGCCTGGGCCCACCCTGTCTCTACTTGCTCTGCGGCTGTTAGCCGCGAACGCCACCTGCACTGCGCCCGCGCCCTCGGCGCCCCCCTCCCGAGGCGCTAGGGCCAGCGGGCCATGGATTCATTGGACCGACTCGCCCGCCCCCCCCCCTGCGGTCGCCCCCCCGCAGGCGGCGCGCAGGCCCGCCCGCCAGTTTCGTTATCTTTGCGGCTGGTGGCCGCGACCCCCCTCAACAGCATGGCCCGGCCCTCGTCGCTTCCTCCGGGGGCGCTTGTACCTCGCGGCGCCTCGTTGACCGATCTTCCCGGCCCGCCCGCCCTCCTGCGGCTGCCCCCCCGCAGGCGGGGCGCGGGCTCAGTGGCTGCGCCGTAAGCAGCTACGCCGCGCATTGCGCTTTTATGCGCGACCGCCACGGTGCACCGCGGCCTCGGCGCCCTCCCCGGGGCGCTGGGGCAAGCTGGCAATGAGCATCCTGAATCAACCGCCCCGTCTTCCTCCCGCGGCTGCCCTCCCGCTGGAGGCACCCGGGCCGCCCTTGACGCAATATTTCCGCGGCTGTCAGCTGCGACCCTATCCACGGTGCGGCCCTGACCCTCAGCGCCCCTCCGGCGCGCGCGCGCGCCAGGAGATGTATCGATCAGTTCCGAGCTGTCTGGCCGTCCATCGTCCTGCGGCTGCCCCCCCGCTGGAGGTGCATGGGCTTGTCGCCTAGCTCCTGCGACCTGGCTGCGTCCGCTTCTACGATGTGGCCCTCGGCGTTATTCCGTGACATTGGCTCGGCGACAGCAAGCACAAGGGCCTCTCCTTGGAAGATGCCCCCGACGCCACTGCGTTACTCTGACCCTCACCTGCCGCCCCGCGCGTCGGTTGCACCGTGGTTCGTTGGCCGAGTGGATGACTGTTCGTTGGAGTCAGTGCCCCTTCGTGCGGCTGCTACGTGGCAGGTGCTCAAGACCCGTATTGACGACGGCGCCGGCGCGTCGCGATCTGCCCTGGTCGTTGATTTGTTTGGCGTTGGCTATGTCATCGGGGCGAAGGTTGCTGGTGCAAGTTCTTCGCGGACGCGTCTGCTGAGGTTCCCTCCGCGCGTGGGCTCGGCGTTCTTCCTCTTCGCTTTCTCAGGTCTCTGAGCGCGCTTGCCCGCGGCTTCTGTCTTCAGCCGCAGCGTTTGGGCATGCTTGACCTTGGCGACGGCGCGCGGCCGCACCGCTTGCGCTCGCGAGCAAAAGAGTAACCCCGCCAGCCTGCCGCCGAACACAGCCTGGTTGCGGCTCCTGAGCTTGCTCCCTCAGTCCCTGGCGTCTGCTGGTGTCAGTGCTGGTTCCTTTGAGCCTGGCGAGGTTTTCCTGGCGTCCCGGTGACTTGCGCGTCGGCCAGCTCCAGCTAGCATGCCCGCATGTTCCTGGCCCCTGGTCCCAGACACTGCCACAGCCTGGCCGCGTTTGCAGCTGCCGCCTTGCAATGTCCGGGTGCACCTCCACGCGGATTGCTCGTGAGTGGTTTAGCACTCTTGTTCAACCACCTGAGGTTGCCATTGTTGGCGTGCGACCCAGGTGCGCTGGGCTGCTTGCTCAGCCCCACGCCATGCCGCACTTAGTTCGGGTGGCTCGTTTACCTCCGGCGCCTGGCGCGACAAGGTACAATTCGTTTGCCTTCCCGGTGGTCTCGCCCTTGGAATGGTTGCACTTCAGCCGCATGGCACACCTGGCACATCTTGCGCAGTTCTGCCTTCGGTCCCCGGCGTCGCTCCTCGGCGCCCCTCGGCGGCAGTTTCGGCCGCCGTTAGTTCGCGCGCTTAGGTAATTTGGTTTGGCTCGTAGCCCGGGCTGACTTCGGGCGCCGCCTGCGCTTCCGCTTGCGGCCGCGGGGAAAAAGTAACCCCACCAGCCCATCCAGAAAAGATGCCCAGAGGAATTGCCTCGATCGGGGAAGTGGGCAGCACAGAGGAAGGGTCCCCCAGTGGAGGCCTCTTGGAGCGTCTTGGGGGCCTCTTGGCGGTCCTGGGCGCCTCTTAGAGCGTCTTGGGTGCCTCGGAGAGCTTCTTGGTGCCTCATGGGGATCTTGGGAGCCTCTTGGAGGCCTCTTGGGCGCTTGTTGGGGCCTCATGGGCGCCTCTTGGGGCCCTCTTGAGGCGCTCCTGGGAGCCTTGGGAGCGCTCTTGGGGCCAACTTGGAGGACATCGATCAAACAAAAGGGGGGCATTAATTTGCGCTGCCCCTCGGGAGCCCAAAGAGTCGCTTCTTGGGGCGCTCTTGGGGCGCTCTTGGAGCGCTCTTGGGGCCGTCTTGGAGCATTATTGAGCCTCTCGTGGTGCCCTCTTGGGCCATCTTGGGGGCCATCTTGAGGTTTCGGATGGCCATGGGAAGCGAAAAGGCGAGAAAGCCAAACACATTGATGTTCCTCAAGTTTTGGAAGGATTTGGGCTTCTTCGGGGCCTCCTGGGGGAGCTCTTTGGTCATTTCGAGCCGCCTTGGAACGGTCTTGGGGCCTCGTGGAGCATCGTGGGAGCCATCTTGAGGCATCTTGGGATATCTTGAGCCATTTGGGAGGTCATCTTGGGCTCTCCCAGGCGCTCTTGGAATCATCTTAATCAGTGCCCCCCCCCTGCAGGCCAATATGCTTGAAATCATGTTCGTGTCATCTGCCATGTTCACCTGTCTCCGAATCTATCCAACAGCTCCTGCACGTCAGTGCCCTCGGCAAGGAGAGACAATATCTGTCGTGTTACTGATGGGCTGAATGGGAAATGGTGTGACGTATTTGGGTCAAGAGGGATGTGAAGGTGGAGGGATAGTAGGGATGACACGCTGGTGGCCACGCGGACCAAGAAACGGCGCAGCCGTTCTTCTTCGGTTCGCGTGTGTACCATTTTTCCTCGTGACTTGAGCCAAGCAGTTCCGGATGCAAACTCGCATCGCAGGAGTGGCGTTGCCACCACCCCCGTGACGCTTCGCAGGAGTGGCGTTGCCACCGCCCCCGCGACACTAAGACGGCACACTGTGGCAATCTAAACGGTCGCCGCTCTGCCGTACGCAAGTGGATGCAACACACTGGCAACAAAGATATCAACCTAATTATATGTCCCGGCCGCGTGGCCTATGCGCCTTGCGCCATGCCATGCTATGCCTCACGCACCACACAGCACGGCCCGGGTGCTCACCAGCGTGTTCCGGCAGGGCTCTGCCGGAACGCGCTGAACACACTTCCGAAAATCCACGGCCCGTCCAGACCGTCAGGTTAACCTCGTATACTGTGTAATGAGTGCGCAGCACATGCAGCATGCATATCCAGCAGGGGCCAGCGCAGACACCGTGACAGCGTAAAGTGCCGTCAGAAGTCTGTCTATGCTACACCATGCTATGTCCAGACCGGAAAAACTGGGAAACGTTTTCCGGTCACCTGAGCCGCCTTCCCCCACCGCCGTTGGTTAATTACTGTATCCAGCGGCAGCCCACTTAGGGGGGACAGGGGGGGACAAATGGTAACAGAAAGCTGGCGGCATCAGAGGGAAGAGAACAGGTCAGCTTACAAAGTGCGTCCAGATTCACACACACCTTGCGTCCGAGGATGGGCTGGCATCCCCCGAATCGCTGCTGACTGCTCATGCTGATGCTATGCCGATGCTCCCCTGACCCACGCTCCTCCTCTTCGGCCCTCCCGGCCAGGAGCGGCCGAAGCTTCGCGAGACAGATGGCTCGCAGGGGCATGGGGGGAATCGGCAACACTCGAAAATGCAATCGCGCAGCGACGAAAAACATGCAATGACGGAGCCAACGCAACAAAAATCGGCAATGGCCCCGGACTCGGGCACGAGCACATTCTATGGTGGGACGCCTGCTCGGGCCCAACACCGATAGAAATACTTGACATCCATGCTATCTTCGGCGCGCGGCAGGCGTCGGCCGATTGATGCAAAGTCAAAGCCCGATCTACCACGCACACACAACATGCGCGCAGACACACAATGTCAAGCACGCATGCCGTGGCAACCTAAACGGTCGCGCCTTGAAAATGGTGACGTCTACCCGGCCGGCGGCCGGAGAGAGTCGAAGTGCAATGCACAGACGCACGGCGGCTACGATGACGATCAGTCCGCCAACACCTGCTGCAGGTTGAAGTGGGCCCGGATGCGGGCCATCGCAGGCGCCGCGAAGACCTTCGTGAGGCCGTCGGCGCGTTGGTCCTCGCTGGCCACCTTCACGAGGTCCAGCGTGCCCATCTCCAGCCTCGACCTCAGTGCCGCCGCCCGGTTAGCCAGGGCACGAGTGCGCCAGCTCCCCTGACCGCGCGCCAGGAAGAGTGATGCTGCGTTGTCACCCCACAGCGTCGGCACCGACAGCCGCACGCCCATGGAACACAGCGTCGCCTCGGCCCCCTCGAGCATCAGGAGGCCCACGTTGAGCGCTGTGACCTCCGCTTCTGCCGTGCTGCGGGCGACCTGGGGCTGTCTCTGGCTGCGCCAGTCCACCAGGACGTCCCCCACGAACACCGCCACCCCGGACTGCGAGGTGTCCGTCTCGAAGCTGGCGTCCGCGTACACGTCCAACTTCAGCTCGAGCGGCCTTCCGGCGCGGTGGGCGCCAGGGCTGCCAGAAAACGGGCGCACGACGAGGCCGAAGCGGCGCGTCCCCAGCACGTAGCGCAGGATGCGCTTGCCCAGCTTCAATGCCCAAGTGGGGGCACGGCAGGCGTGCGAGCTGAGCCGCGACACTGCGAAAGCAATGTCGGGTCGGCTGCGGGTCGACAGCCACAACAGCCCTCCCCCCATCTTCTGCGCCAGCTTGACCTCAGCCAGGTCAGGCTCGTCATCATGATCGCTGCGGTCAGGCACGGGCTCGAACGCGATGGTGCTGCAGGCGTTGCCGCCCTGAAGTCCCCATTTGGCCAACATGTCGTCGATGTACTGGCCCTGGTGAACTGCGAAGTGGTCCGAACGAGCCTCCACCTCTAAGCTCAAGTAGGTGAGCTTCCCGGGAGCGTCGAAGCCGATGCGCACCTGCGAGCTGCAGGCCCAAAACGTGTTCAGCTTCGCCTCCACCACGTCGATCACGCCGTCGGGGCCGATCACCAGGAAGTCGTCGACGTACACCACCACCAGGCCGAGCAGCTCCCTGTCCGCCTCGAGCTTCGGCTCCAACGCCGGCGTGGCCATCCAGACCGAGGCGTCGCAGTGGCTCTGGGCCAACTTGCACTCACGTCCGCCGACCTGCACGCGCATGCCGCGCATGTCAGAATCTCGCTGCAGGCCCCACGCCCGCGGCGCCACCCTGAGGCCGTAGATCCCCTTCTTGGCGACCCACAGCTCGTCTGCCGCTACCAGCCCGTAGTGGACCATGAGAGCGGGCGGCCGCACCACCACGCGGCCGCTCTCCTTCGGCAGCGGGGCGTTCAAAAACGCCGTGCTGACGTCCAACGCCAGCAGCTTCCAACGGCATTCCGCCGCAATTGCCAGCGCCATGCGCACAGACGATATCTCCACATTCTGTGTGAAGACCTGCTCATCCGGGGAATGGGGCTGCCAATTCCCACATACTACTCCTCTCGTCTTCTTGCGCCTCCTCCTCTGCGGGTCCTCCGGCTTTGGAGGTTTGATCCCAGCCACAATCTTCATGGGCAGGATCTCGCTCATCTTCACAGTCCCGCGCTCCTGCGGCGGCAGCGTCTCGAACACCGCCTTCTCGTTGAAGGACGCGAGTTCGTTTGCCAACGCTGTGAACCACTCGTCCCTCTCGGCGCCCGTGGCCCGCCGCAGCTCCTGCCCAGACACTGGCTGCATCCCCGAGTCCTTCAGCACCTCGTGGAACTCGGGGAGCTCGTCGTCGAAGTCGTCCTCATTCAGCTCTGCCGGCTCCCAGCCACGGAGCTTCCGCTCCAAGGGAGCACGCTTTTCGACCCTCGCTGCTGCCGGAGGCCCTCCGGGAGCGCCAGGCGCGCCAGCTCCTCCTGCAGGCTCCTCCTGAAGCCGATGCTGCTGCTGCGCACGCGCAGGCTGCTTGCCACGAAGTCGCCTGCCGACGTCGCTCTGGCCGAGGCCGTTGTCCTCGTCGGCTGCTGGGGCCGCTCCGGCACCGTGCTCCTCCTGGCCCTTGCAAGGCTGCGCCGCGGCAGGGCTGGGCAACTCAGCAGAACAGGCAGGCCCTCCGGGCGCCGGCGTTCCTCGGAGCCTCGGCGGAGGCGGGTGCGGGACGAACGAACTTGACGTCTCGAACTCCCATTTCGTCACCCCGTGCTTCGTGACCCGGTAGCCCACGAGCGCCGCCGAGCTGACGAAGTCCGCAATGCCGAGGAAGACGCGGTCCGCGGCCCTCGGCGCGAAGGCGAAGGATGGTTTCTGCTTGATTTTGCAGGTCACCGGGGCGCCGAAGGGCGGGCAGCTTGTTGGTCTGCCCTGCGCTTCCCTCCGCTGCAGCGCCGAGGAGTGCTGGACGGCAGCTGGCCACAGCTGCTCGCGATCGGCAGGCGGAAGCGCCATGAGCATAGCGCGCGCCCGCTGCTTCACCACCCCAATCCCTCGCTCAGCACGGGGATTGTTATCCGGCTCGTACCCTGGGGTCGAGGTCACCACGATCCCCTGGCCAGCGAGCCCTGCGCGGACCTGTGGGCCGGAGAGCTCCCGAGCTCCGTCCGCATGCATCCTGAACACTGCCTTGCACTGGAATTCCAAGCCGATCTGGGCGATGATCAGCTCCAGCGCCTTCATCACCTCGGCCGCCGACTTGGACACCAACGGCCACGTGAAGTACCACGTGCGTCTGCCCGCCTCCATGTCGCCAGGCAAGTCGACCAAGATCTCGTCGCCCTGGTCTTCGAAGCCGCCTGGGGAGGCAGCTTTCGCCGTCGCCTCGAAGACCGCGATCAGCTTCGCCACTGCGGCCTGGTCATCCGCGCCGGGCCCATCCGCAGCCTCCGCCTTGACCTGCGCCGGCTCGCCCTTGACCTCCACCTTCGGCCCGTCACGCGCGAACCGCTCGTTCTCGGCCGCCTGCTCCTGCTCCGCGACGGTGAACACGCAGTACGCGCACAGCAAGAAGAAGCGGGGCTGACGAGGCCTATCCTCCTGGAGTGCGGATGGCCACCTCGCAGGCGGATGCGGCCCAGAAATGTCTGCCGACAGCTGGCCGCCAGGCCTCGTGTCGGCTTCCAGGCGCCAGTGATGGCGAAGCCTGCCTGCTGCAAGCCTGCACTCCGCGCAATCTGGGCGGAAGTTGCGGTGTCCGCCAGCCTTGTGCTCTGCGAGGCTGAGCTGAATCACCGCCGCAAGGGCCCCTGCCCGGAAACGAGCCGCGCCGCGTTGAAGGCGAAGTCGTCGACGCATCTGTCGGAGAACCTCCGCGTCCTGCTCGCTGATGTACGCCATGCCGTTCTCGAGCTCCAGCTCCATGGTCCCGCCGCGCGGCATCACCACCGCTGCGCGCTGAGATCCCCAGAGGAGGTCAAGCCCCAACTCGTGCATGTACACGCCGATAGGGAAGAGGGGCTCGACGGGCGTGGGCGAGTGCACGTACACGACGTCGTCCTCGCTCACGTGGACCCCGCGCCTGTCCCCGACGGCCAGTCCCAGAGACGTCTGAACCGACCGTGCCGGCGGCGCCTCGTGCGGCCACAGGTGCTGCAGCTCATGCGAAGCACCGGTGTCGCACAGCAGACGGTCCTTGCGAATCCTCCCTGAGCCTGCTGCTGCCGCCGTCGCCGTCCTGGGACCCAGCACCTGGAGCATGCGGAACTGCGGCTGCGGCTGCTCCGGCTGCTGCTGCTGCCGAAGCGGCGGCGCCCCGAACGGGTCTGCCCAGCCGACGTGGCAGCTGTCGCCCTGAACCGCGAGGCTCTGCATCGCTCTGGCCACCGCCTCCTGCACGCCAGCGGCCGTCAGGGGCGGCTCCGTGCTCGAGGTCGATGCTGCTCCGGCGGCGCCTGCGGCTGCTGCAGCCGCCAGCGGCTGAGGCTGCTGCCGCGGGTGCTGCTGCTGGGCCCCTGCCGCCCGCGGGTGCGGGCATTCGGCCTTCGAGTGCGACTTGCTGCCGCAATTGAAGCATTTATGCTCCCACGGCTGGAGCGCCCGATGGTGCCACTGGCACCCGGCGCCGTTCTTGCAGCCGCGATCGCTCTCGAAATCACGGCACGGCTTCTTGACCTGGGGCGCGCCGCCGCCGGCCAAGTCCACCTTGCCTACCTTGCTCTTGTCCTTATCCTTGTCCCCCTTGGCCTTGCCCAGGGCGCCCTTGGACTTGCCCTTATCGTCCTTTGTCTTAGCCTTGCCCTGGTCGCCCTTCGCCCCGCCTTTAGCCAGGAGCGCCTCCAGGCGAGCGATCTGCGCCTTCACGGCGGCGCCCTTGCCGGGCGCGGGCGAATCCGAGATCTCCCGGGACTCGGCCGAGAGATAGCGCCAGTACTCATCAACTTGGCCTTGGGTGCACTGAGATGCTCCGCTGATCCCGTGCTGCATCTCCCAGGCGAAGATGCGGTGCTGGAAGCTCGCGTCGTGCTCGATCATCCTGCCCACCATGTTCCTCAGGACCCCGATTTGGACAGTGGGGTCGGGCGGCTGCATCGACAGACGCTGCAACCGAACCAAATTGAAGTGCCACTTCTGCAGCTGATCGTGCACTGACTTCAATTCAACGGCCGGCAGGCCCCTCCGCTCCACGGACGCCAAGACCTCAGTCTTGTCCTTCAGGGTCCCGGGGCCTGCCGCCACCATGGTGGCGAACAGAATCTCGACAGTGCTGGTCGCCCTGGTGGCCAAGGCTTCCTGCCGAACCGAATCGGGGACCGCCTCGAGGAGGATGGGGCGCAGCTTGAGCTCGATGTCCTGCAACTTCGCGTCGCCCGCCAGCCAGTCAAGGCGAGGGCGGACGAGCGGGCGCTGCATCGGCGTCAGCTTCAGGTACTCGGCGTAGCCCTCCTGCGCGACCGCCACCGCGTCCTTCCAGAACGCGTCGATGCGCCTGTGCCAGCCGCCCACCTTCAGACCGGCCCGCTGCAGCCAGTCCTCGAGCGCGCTGGCCTTCGGCTGCCCCTTCACGAACTCCAGCTTCATCAGGTCGCTCTCCCTCAGCTTCGCGAGGACCGTGTCGAGGCCATCGCCTGCGCGCGGCCCGTCCTCTGCTGCGGCGGCTGCCGTCGAAGTATCCCCCGGTGGCGGCGGTGGAGGCGGAGCTCCGCCACCAGGCATCCAACCGCCTGCTCCGCGTCCTGGATCTCCTGGTCCTCCTCCTGCTCCTGGGAAGCCCCCGCCGCCTCCACCACCTCCTGGAAAACCACCTCCTGCACCCCCTCCTCCACCTGCCGGCCACCCTGGCGGCGGCCAAGGCGAAGGCAGCCCCGGCGGCCCGCCGCCCGGCTGCTGCGGCGGGTGCTGCTGAAGCGACTGCTGTGCGGCCGCGGCCCCGGCGCTCGCCGAAGCTGCGGCCGCCCCATCGCCATCGGAGGCGGCTGCTGCAACCTCCCCGAAGAACGTCTCGCGCAGCCCCGCTGGAGGCTGCTGCTGCGGAGGCGCCGAAAGCGCAGTCTCCGCAAGGGCGTCCGCGACAGCGGTGATCAGCTCGCTGTTCTCGACGGTCGCCTCACCACCACCACCATTGTGCGGCATACCACCACCGCCGCTCGACTCACCCTGCTGCGCCGTGGCCATCGGCGCCTCGTGCTGAGGAGAGGGTGTGTCGTGTGCCGCCGAATCCTCGGCGGCCAGGGGCGTCTGGTACCCCTGCTGGTGAACGGCCGCCGCCGCGCGGTCGGCGAGCCGTTCCGCCTCCAGCTGCTCGTTGCGGCGGCTGAGGCGTTGAACCTCCAGGCGGAGCTCGCGAAGCTCTGCCACCATGATGCTCATCACGTCGTTCTGGTCAGCATGTCCTCCCGGCTGGCTGTGCTGGGAGCTCTGTGCGGATTGCTCCGCGGGCGTCGTCGTCGGTTCGGGGATCGGGGAGACTGGGTGCGGCATCATCGCGCCAGCACTCCAAGACTGCCTCACCCCGGCGGCTGCTCCGATTGCAAGCCGGGCTGCCCCCGTCGCAGCGGTCGAAAGGGTAGCCCCCAGCGTGTGGCCAACCAGCTGCGCCCCACTCGCCGCAGTGCGTGCGACTTGTTGGGCGATATGGCCACTCCACGCTGCCTGCCGCTGCGCCATCATGTAGTCGCGCTCGGCGTGGCACGCGTGGCACACTGGATGACCCTGATACGGCGTCATGCAATGGGCGTGCACCTCGGAGTCGCAGATGGTGCAGTTCAGGACGTAGCCGATGACGAAGTCCCCGCAAGCGCGGCACCGCGCGCGCGTCAGCGCAGCGGGCGGGCCGAGCGAATACGGCGACATGGAACCACTAGCGCCGTGGCGGACGCTTGGGCTCATAACCCTTGAAATCATGTTCGTGTCATCTGCCATGTTCACCTGTCTCCGAATCTATCCAACAGCTCCTGCACGTCAGTGCCCTCGGCAAGGAGAGACAATATCTGTCGTGTTACTGATGGGCTGAATGGGAAATGGTGTGACGTATTTGGGTCAAGAGGGATGTGAAGGTGGAGGGATAGTAGGGATGACACGCTGGTGGCCACGCGGACCAAGAAACGGCGCAGCCGTTCTTCTTCGGTTCGCGTGTGTACCATTTTTCCTCGTGACTTGAGCCAAGCAGTTCCGGATGCAAACTCGCATCGCAGGAGTGGCGTTGCCACCACCCCCGTGACGCTTCGCAGGAGTGGCGTTGCCACCGCCCCCGCGACACTAAGACGGCACACTGTGGCAATCTAAACGGTCGCCGCTCTGCCGTACGCAAGTGGATGCAACACACTGGCAACAAAGATATCAACCTAATTATATGTCCCGGCCGCGTGGCCTATGCGCCTTGCGCCATGCCATGCTATGCCTCACGCACCACACAGCACGGCCCGGGTGCTCACCAGCGTGTTCCGGCAGGGCTCTGCCGGAACGCGCTGAACACACTTCCGAAAATCCACGGCCCGTCCAGACCGTCAGGTTAACCTCGTATACTGTGTAATGAGTGCGCAGCACATGCAGCATGCATATCCAGCAGGGGCCAGCGCAGACACCGTGACAGCGTAAAGTGCCGTCAGAAGTCTGTCTATGCTACACCATGCTATGTCCAGACCGGAAAAACTGGGAAACGTTTTCCGGTCACCTGAGCCGCCTTCCCCCACCGCCGTTGGTTAATTACTGTATCCAGCGGCAGCCCACTTAGGGGGGACAGGGGGGGACAAATGGTAACAGAAAGCTGGCGGCATCAGAGGGAAGAGAACAGGTCAGCTTACAAAGTGCGTCCAGATTCACACACACCTTGCGTCCGAGGATGGGCTGGCATCCCCCGAATCGCTGCTGACTGCTCATGCTGATGCTATGCCGATGCTCCCCTGACCCACGATATGAGGCCAAAACCTTAGTACATTCAATGATTTTGGAATGATCGCCGAGGCCTCTTGGAGCGTCTTGGGTGCCTCTGGGGGGCCTTTGGGGGGTCTCTTGGGAGCCTCTTGGGGGCATCCTGGGGGCCTCTTGGGGGCCTCTTGGGGCCTCCTAGCCACCCCTTGGGGCCCTCTTGGGGCACCCTTGGGACCCTTGGGGACCATCTTTGGGCCATCTTGGGTGAGATCGATCAGAGGAGGGTAGCTCCTTAATCAGGCCCCCCCCCTCCCAGGAGGCCAACATGGGGCCAGAACCGGAGTAAAACCAACGGTTTTGGCTTCCTCGCCGGGGCCGTTTTGGACGCTCCAACTACCCGCGGACCCCCCCGTCCAGGTCCAGGGTAGGGGGTAGGGGGAGAGGCAAACCCCTCCCCGAAGGGGAAGAAGGGGGTTGGAAGAGGAAGCTCCCTAGACCACCTGCGCCCGAAAGGGCTGGTGGGATTACAGCGGCACAGAGGCCCTTATCACCAAAGCTGCATGATCAGACAGACATATGGTCGGCAGGGCACGTCACGGCAAATGCTGTGTATTCAGCTCCCTCGCTATTCCGAGTGCGGGTACGGCACGCGCGCAGCACCGGCACAGCGGAGCGTCACACGGCCACGTCACGCGGGCGGCGCGTTTCCTGGCTTCCAGAACTCAGGTACGGCACGCGCACGGCACGGCAAAACGACAGCACGGCACGGCACACGGGGAAGGCACGGGCACAGCAGGCGGGCGGCGCGGCACACGCGTTCCAGGATTCAGAACGGGCCTTTACTTACATCAGCACTGGGACCCCTAACGCATTCGTTGCTTAAAGAAAAGCCTTCCCGACACCTCCTCTTCCTTCTTTTCAGGGAGAAGAGCAACGCCAGCGCCTACGCCTGCACCAGCGCCAGCGCCGACACCAGCACCGACGCCAGCACTGAGGCAAACACGAACGCCAGCGCCTGCCCTAGCTCCAACGCCAGCGCCTACACCCGCACTTATACCAGCACCGTCGCCAGCACGTACGCCGACGCCTGCGCCAGCGCCGACATCAGCACTGACGCCAGCATCAACGCCGACGCCTCGCCTAAACCAGCGCCGGCGCCAGCGCCTATATACCAACGCTGGCGCCTCCGCCGGCAACAACGCCAGCGCCTACAGCAGCTCCCACGCCTGCACCAACGCCTGCTCTAACGCCGGCGTGTCCGCCAGCACCAACGCCAGCATCGTTACCAGCATCAACGCCTGTGCCTACGCTGGCATCAACGCCAGCACCGACGCTAGCATCAACGACGGCCATCAGCTCCAGGGATACGACAGCCACTACGTTTTCTACGCGTTGCTCTGGAACAGGCGGCACGACGTAGCTGCGCGGCAGGCCCGCGACGGACAGCAGCTCCATGGATACGACGGCCACCGCGTGTTCGACGATTGCCTTCAGTCGCAGCGGCACGACGCTGAGCGGCGAGACCACGATGACCAGCAGCTGCACGATTACGACGACCACCATTTCGACGAGGGGCTCCGCACTGCGGGCCACGGCAGGCCAGCGTTCAGCAGCGCAACGCTGTGCAGCACCCGGGACTCTAAGCATCGTCGGGCGCACCAGGACGTCTACGAGCAGCACGACACCCAACAGCACGTCTCCCACAGCACGACGCTGTAATCCGCTCTTGAATGTATGGGGTGGTGCTCGGGCCACTCACACGGTGATGAGCATCAAGGTCCTCTCTCTGGTACTTTGGTCTTGGATTGCGCTCTCTGGGAGTGCCTCATGGGGTGGTGTCTGGGCCACTCACAGGTGCATCGGGTTCATGTACATCGGATTCGCCTCTTGAGTTCGGCCTGCTTGTCCCTTCCCCATCATTGGGCCTCCCTTCCTCCTCTCTGTGCTTTTCCTTCTCCTCCTGTGTCGATCGGTCGCGCGTGTATTAATTAGTATAGTGCAGACGGGCTCTGTGCCCAGCTCGGGGCGCCCGCCCACTCAGAAGCCTCTGTCCCTCCGTTCCGCGGGGGCGGACGCCGCTAGTGGCTTCGGTGCGCCATGATCGCTCCCGATTGGGACTGTTAGTACTGCCCGAGCGTGGATGGCCCGCCAGTGGAGCCCTTGGCTGTGTCCTGGCGTCCATTAGATATTGTTTCTCCGGCGCGCTGTCCCCTTCTCTTCGCGTTTCTTCTTCTCTCTCTCTCTCTCTTTCTGTCTCCTCTTGTTTCTCCCCTAGGTCGGCACTGCACTGTTTCACTGGCTGCGCTGAGTGGGGTCGAGCACGCCTCTCGGCTTATCATCCCTCCTGCTGCGCCTCCTTCTGTGGCCTGTGCTTTATTTGTTTCTGGCAGGGGCCAGAGTTTAAAGCAGTCGGCGTGTGGGACAGTCGAAATGTTGGCGGCTACGCTGCCCTCCTTCCCTCCTCGGCCTTCTCTTCCCCTCCCCTCCCTCCTCCTTTCAGTGCTTCTCGGTGCGACTCGGGGTGAGCAAAACGTTCGAACCCCGCTTTATGGGCCATAGCCCCTGTAGCCTGCACCGATGTGGGGATTCGTGCGGCAGGGAGGAACTGTTTTTGTTGGACAAGGCGTAGTACCGTGTCCGTGGCACTGCCGTCGGATCACTTGAAGCAAATCATGTTTGATGTGTTGCCGAAACAAAAACGACACCTCTTTTCCTTCTCCTTCTCCTTCCTTGTCCTCTTTCCTCGCCTTCGTCGTCCTCGTTGTCCCCCCCCCTCCTCCTACATAGCTCCTCCTCCTCCTCTTATATAGCTCCTCCTCTTACTCGTCCCTCCCTCCCTCGCGCCCTCCCTCCCTTCCTCCTGTCTGCTTGGCTGCTCCCGCTCCACCCCCATTCCCGCTCTCTCGCACTCTCGTGCATCCTGCGCGCGCTGGGTCACAACAAAAAATGGGAGAGGAAGGCGAAGACGATGATGACGATGGCGATGACGATGCCGATGATGATGATGATGATGATGATGATGATGATGATGATGATGAGGATGAGGATGAGGATGAGGATGAGGATGAGGATGAGGATGAGGATGAGGATGATGATGCTGATAAGGATGATGAAGGTGCTGTTGATTATGGTGGTGATGATGTTGCTGTTGATGATGATGATGTAGTGGTGGAGATGATGATGATTGATGATGGTCACGACTATGATGATAATGATGATGATGGTGATGGTGGTGGTGATGGTGGTAGTGATGCTGTTGACAGCGATGCTGATGTTGTTGATGATGATTATGATGAATATGATGATGATGTTGATGATGATAATGATAGTGGTGGTGTTGGTGGCGGTTGTGGTGGTGATGATGCTGCTGATGATGATGATTATGGTCGTCATGATGGTGAGCATGAGGTGGAGGACGAGGAGGAGGAGGAGAAGGACGAGGACGAAGAAGGAGGGAGGAGGCCGCCCTCTCTCTCCCTCATTCCCTCCCCTTCTTGTCCCCAAGCTTTCTTTCTGCTTCACCGCTCCTGACCCCGCCCTGGAACCATCCTCATTGGGACGGCCGAGCTGAGACCGCGGCTCCAGGACTCCGCCTCGGGGACGAACCTCACCCGCGCCAACCACGTGATATTGTTCCATCCGGTCGTCTCGGGCACGCGCGAGGCCCAGAGATCTTGTGGGGGTCCAAGAAAGGGGTTGAGGACTGGGGGCGATGTCGCGGCCAGGGGCATGATGTCTCCCAGATTTCCATGGCCGCCTCTTCTTCTTCTTTCGGCACGTCCCCTGGCCCCCCCCCCGTCCGCGCACATGCTTCCGGCCACGATGGCCCCCCCATTTCCTGGCCCCCCTCCTTAGAGCACCCGAGTACCGATACCGACGTCCCCCCCCGAAGAGCAAGAACCTGCATGAAGCATCAACTTTCGAAGGTCCACATGGACCTCGGAGAGTCCTTGTTCAAGCACCTGTCGGTTACACTGTTTATTTTGTTGCGTCTGATAAGACATATTTCCTCATCCCGATCCGCTCGGGCAGCAACATGAGCCCGGCAGGGCAATCGAACGGCGGATTATCATTCGCCGCCGCCGAAGATCAGTGATTTTCGGAGGCGGCGCCAGCGGCACCGACGACGACGACGACGACGACGACGACGACGACGACGACGACGACGACGACGAGGTCGACCCGCGCGCGCGCGCGAGGCTGCGGTCGCGTGCGAGATGCAGGCGGTTGGCCGTGCCTTGCGGGCCGGCCAGGAGCGCCCGGTGAAGGTCTGGCGCTTCGTCACCGCGGGCACGGCGGCCCGCTTTTTTTTCCAGTAATTATGGTTGGTCCTCTCTCTCTCTCTATATATATATATGTTTGTACAGCTACAGGCACACTACCAGCAGAAGGAGGAGGAGGAGGAGGAGGAGGAGGAGGAGGGGGGGATGAGGAGGTAGGAGAAGGAGGAGGGGCAGGAAGAAGAGGAGAGGAAGAGAAGGATCCGATGAGGAGGGGTGAGTCCGCGCCCGTGGGCTTTACTGGACCTTTCCAGAGTCTCCTGGGACCCTATCTGACGGACTGACTTCGGCCGTGCATCCATGGTGGACGCGTAGGCAAGTGAGCCAAAGTGGTTCAGACGTTTTCACTCCTGGAGGAAGAATGGCGACATACGCAAATTTGTGTGAGCACCCCTATGGCACCGACGGCCACAGCAACAAAACCAGCACAACTAAAGAGGAACAAGCAGGAAGGAGAAAAGAACAGCAGAGGAAGATAGAGAGAGAGAGAGGAAGAGGAAACACGAAGACCGAGCAAGAGCAACACGAGCGGAGCACAGGCCAACCTGCACTAGGCGAGCTACAGCCCCGAAGCGAAGCAGAGGAGGGGGACATGTAAACGCGCATGAGGCCCAGATGGCCAAGGCGCAGAGTAATACGCCGCGTTGGGAACAATGCAAAGCTACAATGCACGAGCGCGCCTGGCAGACCCAGCCTGGAGCACGAATGGCACTCACCAGTGCACTAAATCTTGGTGCGAAGCACACGTCATAAACATGATAAAGTGAAGCGGCCAAGAGGGAGCCAAGCCCCGCCGGAACCATTGAGCTATGCTGAGGCGGCCCCCGAAAAACCAAAGCGGCCTACAAGGACGGACAGTGCCAGGCGAGGATACCCCTAGGGCTGCAGCGGCGGCGGCTGCCCGGGAGGGTGCTGCTTACAGCCATGCCCTGCTGTGCAAGACTGAGCTGTCACACTGCACGTTCCAGGCCTGGACGCCAGGGCCATTTTGCTGCCCTCCACTGCTGCCGGACGTCGTGCGGCCGATGATGGGATCCTGGGGCTGAATGGAGCTGCTGGGTGCGCTGGTGCTGCTGCGCGTGGTTCTGCGGAAGAGCCGCATGACTCTGGAGGCTGCTGCAGCTCATGGCACGTGTCGGACTGCTCATGCCATCCGCGGATGGCGGGTTTCGTCAGACTGCCCATGCCACTCTTGTATGTCGGAGCTGCGGTGGTATACCATGGCATACGTAATAGTCTACGTGGCGCCGCTCATCGTCATACTGCTGCCCCATCGTCACGCTGCTGGGAGCTGTCGCGGTGTGTAGGCACCAGAGCGGCAGAAGGAGTGGGATGCGGCGCTGGCGTCGGAGCCGGCATAGGACCCGACTGAGACAGGAACGAGTGTAGGAGCAGGAGTCGGTGAGCAGGTCGGTGCGGGAATCGGTGAGCAGGTCGGGCTGGGAGTCGGGGTCGGCGCAGGGGTCGATGAGCTGGCCAGCACGGGAGTCGGCAAGCTGATCGGTGCGGGAGTCGGCAAGCTGGTCGGTGCGGGAGTCGGCGAGCTGGTCGGCTCGGGAGTCGGTGAGCTGGTCGACGCGGGATACGCCAAGCGGGTCGGTGCCGGAGTCGGTGAGCTGGTCTGTGCGGGAGACGGCGAGCCACTCGGCGCGTGAGTCGGCGAGCTGGTCGGCACGGGAGTCGGCGAGCAGGTCGGTGAGGGCGTCGGTGAGCTGGTCGGCGCGGAAGTCGACGAGGTGCTCGGTGCGGGAGTTGGTGAGTTGGCCGGTACGGGAGGCAGTGCGCTGGTCGGCGCGGGAGTCGGCGAATTGATCGGTATGGGACTTGGCCTTCTCATCCGTCTCCTCCGTCTGCCTCCGTCTGCCTCCGTCTGCCTCCGTCGTGTTGGTCACCGTCGTGCTGGTCGCGGTGGTGCTGCTGGATACTGTCGTGCTGGTCACGGTAATTTTGCTGGGGATTGTCGCGCTGGTCACGGCGAAGATGCTTGTTACCATCGTTTTGATCACAGTGGTGCTCGCCTATGGAGGCTCGGGTCCATACGTTGGCTCGCCTATGACGGTTTGGCCATTGTGCACTTCCTTGCCGTCCGGCGTATATGTTTGGGCATTTAATGTTTGCTTGTACTTCTCTGGTGGAGCCAAGGGCAACGGCTTCCAGCAGTTGGGCACTGATGGACTGTAGTGGTGGAAGGGGCTTGGCGGCGTTGTGTTTGGAAATAAAAAATAGCGACATACGCAAGCATGAGCTGTTCGAGGTTCTCGCAGATTCCTTGGATCAACGCGCGCCTCCTGGATCGGCGCTGACCCGCTATTGTTGTAACGTGTCTGAGAGTGTAGGTCTGGAGCTTCTCGTGTGGGCCGTCTTGGGGCCCTCTTGTCCGTGTGGGCGGCAGCTTGAGGCCGAGCGCCAGGCCGTCTTCTGCCGTCGAGGGGCCCTCCTTCTGGGCCGCTCTTGGACCGTTCCTGGCTTCTTCGGACGGAGGGTCTTGTTGCCGTCTTGGGCCGTCGATGGGGCCCTCTGAGGCCGTGTTGGGTCCCTCTGGAGGTGTGTTGCAGCATTGTTGACGCTTCTTGGGCTTATGCTGGTCGTGGTCGCCCTCACCCTCCCCGTCTCAGTCCCCCTCCCTCTCCCCCTCCCCCTCCCTCTCCCCTTACTTTAAGGGTAGCTCTTTGGGAGATGTTATAGATGATCGGGAGTATAGCCTGCGCGTCGCTGTCTTATGGCTCAAGGCACGCGCGCCCTATTTGCCCGGATACCTGACTTGGTATTCGCTAAGTGCTGGAAAGATCATTACATCGATCTTATCTTATCTTACTCATCCACACCCCATATCGTATTCCTTCGACATGGAGTTGGATGCAAAATGACCAACCAGAGTCATTTCAGACTTGGTAGCGGAGCTGGCCGCATTCTCGTGTGGTCAGCTCTTGCTCTTCTTATCCTCACGCTCCCCGGCACGATCCTCGTGACCAATCTCTACCCTGCGCCACCACTCCACCGACATCTACGAGGATCAATTCAAGAGCAAGAAGCAACACGAGAGGTACGACCTCTAGACAACAACATTGGTACCATATACGCTTCATCACTGCGCTACTACCAACCGCTCGGCAACGAGCCAAAAGCGCAGTACTTGAAGCGTAGACGGGGAGACCCGCAAGAAAAAGCGCCTCGTAGACTCGACAAGGCGCTAAAAGCCCTGCCCCAGCGCGGCAACGCGCCCGATAACCACCCATACCTCCACAGCTTAGGGTTGGTTATCTTCGCCATTATCTGGTTTGCGCTGGGAGCGGCAATCGGACACATGCGCCGAGGAGATGATAGCACCGATGGGCAAACACATGGCCCATACTGGGACCCCCAAGGCAACGTACCCTTTCGCGAGTACGTCTACGAGGTCAATGCGTGGCTTAACGTCACGAGTGGACGCACGACGCCACAAGCCCAAGCAGCCGCCATACAACGCGGCCTGGGCGGCCTAGCGAGGACACTCGCCATGAGGGTACCACCTGACATCATAAACGATGGTGCGGACATCGATGGTGTCCACACCGACCCAGTAACATACAGTATGCTCCTCCTAATACTCCTAAGGATGAAGTTCGAACGCTTGGAAGATGAGCGCCAGCTCACCTCAGGCAATCAGCCCATCGACTTCCATGTGCTTCACGGAGAACGAATCGACGTAACCATTACTCGGTTCGAAATGGCCCGTCTTGAGGCACAATCGGTGGGCTTTGACCTTCCCAACTTCCAACTGCTCACGACTATCTTATTCCGCGCCCTAGGCGTTGGTAACCAGCGAGCCATGCCGAACACAACAACAGTATGAAGAACTGTGTGAGAGGATGCGCTCGATAGGCCACCTGTCAGAACGGTCTCCTGGCAACATCGGATCAGTGTTTGGAAGGGGAAGGGGAACGGGCAGTGGAACTTCCTATACCACCCTAGCCACTGAAGCTCAGCCGGGCAACGGGCCCTCAAACATATGGGCCGACGATCCTGGAGAATCTACTGCCTCACTAGCAGGAGATCGATCGCAACCGAGCTGGGCAACCAGCCCTCCCCTAGAGAACCTCAGCCTCACCGCTCTCTATGGGGAGAAGCGAACCCCTGAATGACGGTGTAGCCACCTACCTAGGCAACGACGATTTCGACTCAGGCACCGACGCCGGCGCGACATCATCAGAAGGCATCGAACCACTAGACTGGTCAGATATCATGCAAATTGAAGGTGATAATCAGCGCGCCGAGCATCTGTTTTGGTTATTACAACAAGCAAAGCGTAGGTGGAGGAGGTTTACACGAAAACCAGTGCGTCGTGTTAGGAGGAGGACACGGAGGAGCTTCAAGGGAAAAGGCAAAGGCAAACGGGGTCGCCGAAGGTTAAACGGACGAGGCTTCACGGCTTTCCTCCAGAAGCTTTCGGATGATCAGTATGATGAGATATTCTTCGGGGGAAAAGGCCGTGGACAAGGCCGTAGGGGAACCCCAGGCAAAGGCAAAGGCAAAGGCAGGCGGGGAAACCCGCGAGGTAGAGACGGCCAGATCTTGAAGCGCCATGAATGTGATAGCACCGATTACCTTGTGAAGGATTGTCCAGTGAAAGTGGATGGAAATGGTAGATCGTCCGAAGTCAATTTAGGCTCAAGTGAACCTGCTGTTGAGTATCTGAGCCTCCAAGACTTCGAGGCTGTGGAACAGATATTTTTTTCACTTGGGTCAGTAACATGGACACTCTGGACCAGATCGAGGCGCGCGGCCATGGGCTCTACGCGTGCTACCTCGAGTACCTCCGCAGGTTCGTTTTCGGAGCCATCGAGCTCGCGCCTGTGGAGAACGGAACGCTGGGAAACCAGCCCTTTTCCTTCTTCGGCTGTACGAGAGCAGCGACGAGGACGTCGCTGTTGAGGCCTCGCCTTCGGAGGTCGAGCACAACCTTCGACGGCAATCTGACTTCATGCCTGGGAACAGGCCTACTCCAGTGTATCCGCCGAACTATTGCGAATTAATAGAATTGGAGGCTCAAGCCTTCACCGTGGGCGTGCCGGGCAATCCTCGCGAGCCTCCTGGTATGCTCGCGCCGGGCGAGTGCGGACCATGCACGGTGCTGCAGACCCTCATGCATATGCGCACTGCTCAAGCTGAAGAGTATCCTGATAGTCAACAGAGCGTTGAGAGCGGCCGCATGATGCTGCAAGACTCCGATGTCTGTGACGACTCGGAATTACTGCTGGCGGCCCTCACTCTCGTCGACAGCGTGCTCCCTGACGACGTGCAGCGACACGCGTGGTATGCGAAGGGGCGTTGGCGCCAAGCCCTTGAGAGGGCTATCACAATGCGTGGACAGGCGCTTCCTCCGCCGGGATGGGGTCTCCAGGCGGTGGGACTACAGCCCAACCATGCGGCCATGCGAAACGTCATCGGGCAGCACTCCTATGACTATGCTCAGCTTGAGGCGCACGCCGTGCTCGGCAACGAGCCTGAGCCGACCGCCGTGCCGCCGACGCCAGGACAGCCTAGCGGTGCTCAGACGCCTCTACAGCAGGGAACCTGCCCGCCCCGGCTGGGCCAATGACCATTGTCATTGGCAATCCTACTTTAGAAGTTGAAGATGATGACGGATGTGGATTGTGCGAGGACGAGGCCACCATCCTCATGATGGACGTCAATGGCGAAGACGAGGAGGTGGACTTCGATCCAGACAGTCCTGACGCACAACCATCCGCACAAGAGCCAATCATGCCAGACTCCAGTCAGCAGGGAGACCTGCCTGCCCAGGATGCGCTGCCTACGCCTACCCAGGAACCCCGTCAGTTCCTGCTCAGGCTATGCCAGCAGCATCATCCGATGAACAGGCCAGGAGGTCTCGCTCACATCCGCGTCTTAGGGATGATCCGCACCCCCAAGGACGGCTCCCACGTGAATGGGGGCAGGCAGCCCCATCATAGCATGCCGCTCGACGGGGGGGCCAGCTGCTCGCCAACAACGACCCTAGGCGCCAAACGGGTGAGCACTCTGCCTTTGGACAGGGCAACCCGATCGACAGGGGCGCCCAAGGCAGGTCCATGCGGGGCGGCTATCAGCTCGCGACGAACATTCGACGTCCTGAGATAGAGGCAGTGCGGAAACAGCTGACAGCCATCATCGAGGAGCGCCGCCGCTGCAGGCCCAATGCTGTCTGCGGTCCGTGCTCACAGGAATTCCAGGAACACAGACCTGGTTGTCCTGTAGGCCTCAATGACGCCTTCAGCCCGAACAGAGGCCGCACTCCTGCAAAGGAGGGTCATCCACCTCTCTTGCCTATGACCCAAGAAGAGATCGATGCGATCAATCGCCGTCTCGGAACCACGGGCCACAGCAGCCCTGCTGCGCAGGAGACTCGATCTCCGCGGGGAAACCCGCCTGGTGTCTCCAGTCAGGCCCAAACGTACGAGATGACGAGTGGCGACGGGCATGAGGTCCAACGAGCCGCAGCAGAGACAGAGCGCAAGCGAGTGGCAGAAGAGCGCAACCGCGAGGCAACTCGCCGAATGCTGCTGGAGTCACAAGCTGAAGCAAAGAAGCCACCAACGATCCCAAAGGCTAAAAGCGAGACTCGTGAATATAGGACGCCTTCGGGACTCGTGAATATAGGACGCCTTCGGGCGAAAGACAGAAAGTTTCTACCCGCTCAGAGGAGCTCGGGCCCGATGTGCAGATGGGGAGGCCTCTCTCCAAAGTGCCGAAGTCACTGACTCGAGCAATGCCTGCACAGAGACCTGACCCCAGGCAACAGCCTCAGGACTCCCTGGAGATCCGCAGGCGACAGCCTAGCCGGAGTGGCTCCATCGCCAGCAAGGCCAAGGCTTTCGAGCGTACAGGGTATACCCCTACGCCGGCCTCGCCAGTGGCGACACGTTCCAAGGCGTCCGAGGAGGGTGCGTTGTCCCGGGGTACCTGGGTACCTAAGATTAGGAGCAGCGCCAGCCGAGAGACGCCGCGGGGAAGCCCGCCAGGCGCTGCAGCCGCAGCATCCTCATCACCAGGAGCTGCAGCCTCGTCAGCGGCAGAGGCTCCATTGCGGGGAAACCCGCCAGAGGACAAGCTGCGCCACCCAGGCGATACCTCCTTCACGAGCGGGAGCCAGGCGTTGATCAACCATCGTCGTGCTCTACGGAAGTTACCACCGATACGTTCGGTTGACGAGGCGCTTATGGAGAGCTGTAGGCAGAAGAACATCATTCCGAGCAATAACTACAAGATCAAGCAGCTCAGTAAGTGCCTCAGCAAGATCTGTAGACACGCGCCTGACAGACCGCGCAATCCAGTGTGGAGGCTGAGGACGTTCGACGACCACGATGGATGGATCAACCTCCACGAGCTCGTAAACCAGTTCCCCTGGAACGACGGTAGGCGACACGACGGGCACAGCCCGAAGTTCGACGATGCCAAGATCATCGCCGAGACCTTCTGCGGCAGAACGGTCGATCAGATGGCTGCAATCATGATGGCGATCGTCCACGTCCGCGAGGTGGACGGTGAGGAGAAGCAGCGTCTGCAGTTCAAGGTCCTGATGCGAGATTGTGGCACAGCCGATTTGTTCATCCGTGCTTCGCAAGGGCACTCGTGGACGCTCAAGGCCCCCTGGTCGCTGTACAAGTACATTGTACTGTACGACAATCCTGCGGCCCCGTACCCCGATGTTGCCATTCACGGCACACGGTGGGCAGCCTTCGAGGGCATCATGTGGATAGCCCTTTCCTGTCGTAGAGAGCACAACACCAAGAAGAAAGGAACTGGCCGTTCACACATCCACTTTGTTCCAACGCTTCAGCGTCGTGACGTGCAGAGTGGATGGGGCCCCGATTCCGAGATCATCATCTCGGTGGACTGGCACCAGGCCTTGAAGGACGGGATCGAGGTCTGCTGGTCCGACAACGGGGTGCTGCTATCGGAAGGGGTCGACGGCATTATTGAGCCGTATTATATCAATTACGTGGAGGAGATCTCCACAGGTAAACAGTGACGGAACCCATACTACTTGGGTAGTCGCCGTGCACGCTGTTCCACTGCCATGATGATGGCACCGAGCAGGTGGAAAACGGTGGGCAATGCGAATGTTGGGCACAGAATTCCCCTCTGGCGTGATGATGAGCCTCCTACGGCTTGTTGTCAGAGAGAGTTGGGGGACCATTATAACCCAACAGTGTTGGGAAACCAGCCCGAGACCACTTTAAACGGAGAGGGTTAAAGGCGAGATGTAAATCGAGCATGCACCGCTGCCGTGCCTGGCTCAAGCCGGGCCCGGCCGAACATGTGATTGTGCTTCACCGAGGCGCACTACTCGCATCTGAGATCGGAAAAGACGTTTCTATTGAA
The DNA here is from genome assembly GCA_963575745.1 of Prorocentrum cordatum. Taxonomy (NCBI): domain Eukaryota; class Dinophyceae; order Prorocentrales; family Prorocentraceae; genus Prorocentrum; species Prorocentrum cordatum. Next base: position 304,218 of record CAUYUJ010014475.1, read on the forward strand.
GATGCCCCTTCTATCCTTTACTCCAGATCCCATGCTTCATCTTGCTCTCTTGCTCATGCGGTATGAGCCAAAGCCTGGGATATGGGAGCGCCTAAGGCGGAACATATATCTTGGCTTACCAGTGCGTTTTCGACTTGGTAGCGGAGCTGGCTACACTCTCGCGTGGCTGGCTCTCGCTCTAATACCCATCATCCACGGCACAACTTGGTGGACTACTACTACGGTGGAATACCATGTTGCGCCGGCTCTGCGAGGAGCGGAGCCAGTCCGCGATCGGGCTAGCGGGGCGACCCGCGAGCTCGAGACGCTCTCTCCTACCTCACTGCGCTACTTCACTCCCGACTTCCACCAGATGCCAATCGGCAACTCGATCGAGAACGTGGTCACTCTGCGGGGCTACCCGCAGCGGGGCCACCTGCATCCCGTGCCGGTCAGGCGCCTTACGGCTACTACGCCCGAGCCTGACAAACCACAGCCTAAACCAATCACCGAAGCCGAGATGCACATGCACTGGATCAAGATAACTATCTTCGGCATTCTATGGGTGATAATGGGATGTGCTGTGGGCTACATGCGGCAGGGGATGGACGACACGCGTACTACCGGCCCTTCTTGGGACCCAGCCGGTACTACGCCCTTTCGCGAGTACGTTCGCGAAGTACATGCATGGATAAACGTGACGAGCGGCAATATGACGCCACCTCAGCAAGCTGCAGCACTACAACGTGGTCTTCAAGGCCTTGCTCGTCGTATCGCCATGCAGGTCCCCTCCCAGATCATCAATTATGGTGTAAATGTCAACGGACAGCCAACGGATGCAGTTACTTATATACTTTATATATTGAGTACCAAATTTGAAAATCTGGAAGATGAGCGCCAGCTCAACTCTGGCACTGCCCTTATCGACTTTCGCGTCGAAAGGGGCGAGCGAATCGACTCAGTGTTAGCTCGATTCGAGACGGCCCGTCACGAGGCTAACTCTGTTGGATTTGTCATCCCCAACTTTCAGATTCTAACGCTGATCCTTTTCAGAGCGTTAGGCGTTGGCGCGTCACGAGCCCAACACCTGCTGGAGCCCTTCAATCATCAGATGCCCAGAACGCAAGCAGACTATGATAGGCCGGCCAGGCATCGGCAGAGGCAGCGGAGGCGAACGCCTGGTCGAACTACACGCCGGGCGCCGCCTACACTGCAAGCCCGCCCTCGGGCACAACCCTCTGGGGCCAAGCGGAGTCATCCGCTCAAGGGTCTCAGCCACCCTCTCCGTTTGAATCTGGCACTGACACAGATACCTCATCTGACGGTGATCACAATGGGATGGTCTCTGCTGGCAATGACTATCCAGCTGATGACACTCACCTTTCTGAACAACAAAGAGCGGAAGCCGCTTTTATGGCTTATCGCAAATCAAAACGCCGTTGGAGGCGCATTATGAAGAAACCGGTCAGAAAAGTGAGACGTGCAGTACGCCGATATTTCAAACGCTATGGAAAGGGTCGTGGCAAAGGGGGTCGCAGACGCCGTATGCATGGTAGGGGTATCACTGCTTTCCTCACGTCCTTAACTGATGTAGTTTTTGAAGAAGTTCTTATCGGAGGCAAAGGTCGGGGTCACAGGCGGACCTCTGGTAAGGGAAAAGGGCGGAGGGGTAACCCTAGGGACGCTTCTGGCAACACTATGAAGTGTCATACATGCGGTAGTACAGAGCATTTGCGCGATCATTGCCCGAAGGGGAAAGGAAAGGGATCCGTACATTTGGCTCAAAACTCCTTTATGGATGACATAGACTACATTGACTACGAATTTTACGTCAATCCAGAAGCGGCTCCCGCCGCGGGCTCCTCCACGTACTACGTGATGGCCCGCTACGCTGATGCGACCGCAGCCCCGGAAGAGTACGCGGTGACCCTCTTCGACGAGTTCCACGGCTGGGACGAAGTCGACGAGGGCGCGTTCAACGCCTGGTTCGGTCTTCCAGCGGGGCCACCCGCCGACGACGAGATTTCCGAAGCTGAGACCGTCCCGGCGACCGAGGAGGAGCTCGCCGCCGCGCTGGCATCGCAGGTGATCGGCATGCCGTGGCTGCCTGATCTTTCGCGAGCCGGCTCGGAAGCGGGAGACGCTGACGACGAAATGCGGGGCCATCCCGCAGCTTATTCTGACTCTGAAGAGGCCGAAGAGGACTATGAGGACAGACTCCAAGAGCAGGTCGCAGAAGCGATCCAGCTCCTGAGTGCGCCAGCACATCAGCAGATGACCATGAACGACCTGCTGTCGCGCCCAGGGGCCGCAAGGCTGCGTCCATACCTGGATCCTGATATGTCGGCACCGCAGATGCTGACCGCACTCCAGGCCCTAGCGGGGCCACCCGCTGAAGCGGCGCCAGCTGCAGCAGCGGGGCTACCCGCTTGGTCTATGGACGAGTTCATGCAGGGCTGCGACCAGATGGACCTCAACGACCTCACTATGGAGCAGCTGACCGACATCGGGTACTTCCAAAGCCCGCATCAGCACGTATTCATGGTCCAGGACAGCTCAGAGGACTCGGAGGACAGGCGCAATGCAAAGAAGAACAGACGACCATCGCCACCTCGAGATCCAGAGCACCGTCATGAAGATGAAAGGCCCATGGAACGTGGCAGTGCGTCAGCGGGGCCAACCCGCAGGAGGAGCCGTTCAGCTCCACGACGCCCTACACATGATGCATCTGGCTACCCGTACAGCACGGAGCACTCCAGAGGTGTATCCGCTCAGTACGTGCCGGAGTGGTACATCAATTGGTACCCCGGCTACCCGATGGACGTGATCCGCCACTGGTGGTCCAAGGAGCACTGCAAACGGGACGAATCTGGCATCATAATACGCACCAAAGGTGGCAAGACTAAAACGCCAGAGGCTTGGGACCGAAAGGCTAAGAAACAGGAGATCATCAACGATCGCAAGACATACAGGAAACAAGTATGTCAATGCGAGCCTTTCAAAGGTCACATGCGCGGCTGTCCAATGGACCGCCCCTCCAGGAGCCCTCATCACGGTGAGACCCCCTGGAACTGGTCTCATGGAGATGACGCTGGCACCGTCCACGATCCTAACAAGAAGGTCCCTGGAGGAGGAAAGCGCATTACCGAAGCCGATCGCGTCCCTATGACCGAGGAGGTTGCTGACACTGTCAGGGAAAATTGGGAACAGCTTCCTAAAGACCATCGCCTCAAAGAATGGAACCGCCGATTCCATGAAGAGGCGGGGTCACCCGCAGACTCCAGCGGAGGTGCGGGGCCACCCGCGGGCGCGGCGCCAGCCGCTGGGTCCGCGGACGAAGAGTGGATGGCTGTTGCATCTGCTGCCGGATCCGCCGCCGGTACTGACCAGACCGAACTGAACGAAGAATGGGCGGCGGAAGACGGCTCAGAGAATCCATTCCCTGATGGATGCGCCTGCTGGTACTGCAGCTCCTCGGCACAGAAGTGGTTTTGCACGAGGGTACTTTACCGCCACGAAAATGGCAAGTACAAGCTGGCCATAAAAGGTAGTGCCAACATCGACCAGATGAGGCAGGTCATCCATGATCATGGCCAGCCAGAAGGCCCTCCTAAAGACCCTCCTGGTCCACCACCAGAGGACGACGAAGACATCGAACCACCTCCAGGACCTGTGGTCGACTCCTCGCCTCCACCTTCTCCTGAGAAGAGGTCTCCTTCCAAGAGCCCCGAAGGTTCACAGGGGCGTGCGAAGGCCAGAGGGATCGCCAAGAAGGACGACCCTGAGCCGGGAGAGCCTACCGGCCCGTCCGTGACGGAGAGGAGGAAGGCTTTTGCTGGACCATCAGCCCCGATGCCACCGGCTGCCCAAGGCGACGTCAAGGACGAAGATCGCGACCAGCCTAAGGCAGCCTTCCGAGGTGGCTGGACTCCAACTCTGCATCAGCCGCGCCTTGCACCACGACCAGGCTCGGCACGAATGAAAGCACAACCGAAGCCCGAGGCTGGGTTGAGGTCGGCGCGGGCAGAGGCAGCCGCCAAAGGTAAGGAGGACAAGGGCTCTGCGGGGCCACCCGCTGAAGCGGCGCCAGCTGCAGCAGCGGGGACACCCGCAGAAGGCACTCCCTCAGAAGAAGAACGCCGCAAAGCCCTCAAAGAAATTGACAACCGACAGAAACTAGCCGACGATGCGCTGGCTGACCAAGGTCACCCGCACCCTGGTGCGGGGTCATCCGCTGGAGCTGCCTCGGCAGCCGCAGCGGCGCCAGCTGCAGCAGCGGGGCCACCCGCACGTCGGCAACCAGCGTCGTCTGTTCTCAAGAACATCCCTCTGGGAGCCATTGAATATTGGCAAGGCATTGAAGGCAAAGGCCCGAAACGCACCATAAACCCACGAGTCACTCGAGATGATGCAGATCGATACGCGGTCATCGATTGCCCCGATCGTCGTAACTTCGAGTGCCGTAACGAATGGGAACGTGAACAACAAGTCGTGGGCAATATGTTGCGGGACAGGCCGCCATTGCGCGTCGCGCAGCACAAGGCAGAGCTCATGAATGTCATGAAGAGGTTCAACACAGATCCGACTCTGCCGCGCGATTGGCAAATGGCCAAGGTGTCAATATGGTTCTCTACAGCCCTACGCCATGGTCCGTATTGGAAAGATGGATTCAGCCGATACTTCGAAAAGATTGACACTTTCGATCCATACGATGGCTGGGTTGTTGTTGACGACTTGCTGGCAAATTGGACTGGTGACAATCAGTGGAAAGGCTACCAGGACATGCACGATGTGCTTATCAAGGGCAACCCTCACAGCTCATACGTGTATTGGGTGTTGCTGAACTGCTGCGAGATGATCGACAACCATGGCATGCAGAAGGGCAGGCTCCAGATGAAATGCGTCGAGGATAGCATGACGCTACCTCCCAGATTCCGACCAAAGGCACACAGGCCACAATATTTCATCAGAGCCACGAACGGCCATAGCAGCCCAGGCATCCACTGCCCAGAGTCGCTCTATAAGCCCATCACGACATGGATGAAGGAACCAGATGACCCAGTATACTTTATCCACGGGACACAGTGGGAGCATGTTAAGGGCATCCTTGAGAATGGCCTTTCATGCCTCACACAGGACAACCCTAAGGGGCAGGGGTGGCGCCAGTTCGTTCACGGCTGCCCCTACCTCCCAGGTGACCCGAGGATTCAGTCGGGCATCCGTTTTGACTCTGAGGTGCTCATCTTCTGCAGCATCAGCAAGATGTTGTCCAGCGGCTTCTCTTTATGGAGGTCAGCGAATGACATCGTCATGACACGGGGCCACAATGGCCGCATACCGCCCGATCATATCTTTCAGATTGTGAGCATTGCAAAATATCGGGTCGGTGAAGCCTGGTGCAATCCGCTGGCTTACGACAAATCGCGGAAGCGGGGCCAACCCGCGGACAGGATTTGCTCCGAGGACTATTTGCCATTTAAAATGTGCAACAGAGTTCTGGGTGTGATGGACGAGCACGCCATGTACCTAAAGGGCTGGACTAAGACGGGCGGTCGCCCATTCAACCTGACCATGACCGAGCAAGACGTTGCTCCACGACCGTACCTCACACAGACAGTCCTCATGATAAACGCCCAGGAAGACGAGGTCATGCCTGAGGCGGGGCCACCCGCAGGAGCGGGGACACCCGCGGCAGACACCTCGGATGGTTCATGGCAGCAAGTGGTCACGCCAGTAGCCGCAGTAGCATCTCCTTGGAGGCCGGACCAGCAGACATGGGTCCAGGCCCTCAACAGCTACCTGTCACCAGCCGACGTTTCTGGACTGACCGATCAGCTATACCGTGCTGACCCGTGGGCAGTGCAGGCAGGTATCCAAGACGCACAGCAGAGGAACCTGCGCACTCCTGCGGGGCCACCAGGCGCCCTAGGACCACAGCCACAACGCCCTCCGCAGCAGGCTGGAGGTGCGAGGTTTGTCCCTATGGGCGGCTCCGATGGTGGCTCGCCGTTCCGGACTCCGCCGTCTGAAACGAGCGAGAACAGCTTGTGGCAAAGACTCCAGGCGATTCGCGGAAATCCAGCACTCGCGGCAGCACTCCAAGCAACCACTCCCTTTGGCACTCCGAGGGGTAGTGAAGGAGGAGCGGCTGCGGGGTCACCCGCTGGGCGAACGCCTGCGGAGCCACCCGCTCAAGCGGGGTCACCCGCTGACGGACAGCAAGGTTCAGACTACGAACGTCGGGCAGCTAACTTAAGAGCACAGGCTACTTTTCTGCAACAACAAGCTGAAAGAGTGCCCAGCCTGTTGCGGAACCGCAACATAGACGTCACAAGCCATGGCGACTTCCGACCTCTCTGGAGTTGGACTTCTGAAGATGCTCCAAACGCTGATCCCACGAATCCATATCGACAGGTGTTTATTCCAGGAATAGCATCACACCCGATATACGGATGGGACAATCACGGTCCAGCAGAGGCGCCGGCCATGGACGCGCCGATGTACCCTGAGTACTACGCGCAGATAAATGTTACTCCTGTGATTGCGGGGCCACCTGCGAACGAATACACTCGGAACTTAGCTAATGAGATGTCTCGTTTGCAGTTTACACGCGGTCGATGCGCAGTCTATGCCACACTACGCCTACATGCCCACGCCGACGGACCCCGAGACCATAGTCCAGCCAGCTGGTCTCGCGGTGCCAGCCGCTATGGGCAGCATGCCAGACTACATCCGCGACGTGCACAACACGCAGCAAGCGATACTGGCATCCAGGCAGCAGGCTCGTGACAACACTAGGCTGCGCCAACAACGCGCGATCCAGAGAAGGATTGAGCGCGAGGGCCACGCGGGGCCACCCGCGGAAGCGGGGCCACCTGCTGAACGGCCAGAAAGGCGGCCGCCACCGACGCCATATCGGGAGGGCGAAACCACGTTCGAGCGCCAAGCTCGGACTCGCCCTGACTTGCCTGCTCCAGTCATCTCAGACTACAACTTCACTCAGTGCCCAATCTGCATGGACAACTACGAGATGGGCACTACAGTGTGGAGACTGGCGTGCGGGCACTTCTTCCACGACATATGCTGGGACCGTGTTGCACAGCAGCATGTCCGCAATCAGCGGCCAGGTGCGCCGAATGAGGCCCCCTGTGCCGTATGCCGTGGACCGGGCATAGTGATAGCACACTTCCCGTATGCTGGACAGCGCGATGCGGAGTCGGACCAAGCGCGCCAGCAGGAGAGGTACGTTGCAGATGCCCGCGAGATGCGTCGGTTACGCGAAGCAGTGGAGGCACTGGAGGCTCGAGCCGCACGATCGGCGGAGCCATCCGCACGTGCCCCAGCTGCACAGGCATACCCCTGGCCAGCGCCAGAACAAGGCATTCAGATGCCGGTCTTGCCCACGCTCCGAGCGCAAGAGCCCCCAGCTGCGGGGCCACCCGCTGAAGCGGCTCCCGCCGCTCAAGCGGGGCCACCCGCTAACGGACCTCCAAACCCAGGTTTCTTGAGGAACATGGAGGCTAACATCAGGCGGAGTGGCAGGAGCGGAGGCGGGATTCGGAGGCCAACTGGATCGACCAGGACCTCTCGAGTGGCAAGCCCGGTCAGCGCCAGAAGCCGGGCAAGCGCTGAGAGCGCAGAGGCAGCCCAGTTCCATTCCACATTCATGATCGACACAGAGGGGCTGACCTACGTGCGTGACGATACTGACACGCTGCCACCAAGAGGCGAATGGATGTCCACGCTATCTGCAAACTATTGGGTCCTCCAGCAGGAACCGATTACTGTGGAGGAGCGCCGCCAGTACGAGCAGATGTGGTGCACCGAGCTGACCATGACTCAATGGGTTCTTGAACAGCGCCTGTTGAGGGGTACACTCGGATCGCAGATCACGTACCACACCAACGACCACACTGGCGTACAGGTCGCTCTTGCAGCGCGCAATGGGACATTCTTTCCTGATGAAGATGGTATGCCCTGTATCTCGTTCATGCTGGACATTGGTTCTAATGTGAACATCATTGGATCCAACACGGCGCGGACCTTCCAGGAGATAATGGCCAGGTTCAACTACCGACCTGCCATCTGCACCCTGAGCAAGACCCTCTACATCAATGGTGTTGGGGAGGGCGCTGCGATATGTCGGAAGATGGGCAACTTCAAGATCGGGGTACAGTACGCCAACGAGGCGAGCCCCCGCATTGAGGAGTATGCCTCCAACATCGCAGAAGGCTCGGGCGCCAATCTCCCGGCTATCTGGGGCCTAGGGGCCATGGAGGCACGTGATACGATCATCGTGTTGAAGCCGGGCTACCAGAAGGTCATCTTCCCCAGCGGCGACTACACCCTGAAGCTGGGAAGAGGCGCCAAGGTCCTGAAGGCGAAGAAGACTCCCTCGGGACATCTCGCGATTCCCTGCGGGCTGTACGATGGGGCCAAGAGCCGCACGGTCACGAACACCTTCACGATCCGCAGCAGTCGAGATGGCTACACCGAGACGGAGAACGAAGAGGACCCCGCCAGTGCGGGTCCACCCGCTGCGGCGGGGCCACCCGCTGACGCGTCAGCGGGGCCACCCGCGACGGGACAGTTCGCCAATCCGAATAGGCACGAGGACTTCGTTCGTACATCTACCAACAGCTGGACATCGACCTTCACGACCGATACGTACATCGTCGAGCCGTATATCGACAAGCAGCTCCTGGAGGACACGACCCGTTTGATCGTGAACAGGACGCTGAACAGCTGGTGGGAGGGCCGACAGTGTCCCGAAGGGACTTGGCACCCACCTCCTGAGAACGCGGCGATGATACGGCCACACATGAAGGCCGCCCTGAAGTCCAAGATCTTCTGGGCAGTCCAGGAGGCGGTGAGCAAATGGACGCCTGAGGAGTTTACCCCTCTGCATCCAGCGGGGCCACCCGCGTCACCGCCACCACCACCAAGCTACACGGGCGGAGGTTCGTCGGACTCTGCGGGGCCAACCCGCCTGCTGTCGTCTGAGGACGTCCGCGGGATGACGAACCGCGAGCTGATGGACACTCTCGAAGCCATCACCCAGCGAGGTGAGAGAGCGGAGATCGTGGGTCACGCTACGGATCGGACGGAATACTTTGACATCTCTGAGAACAACCCGCCGAGTCTGTCTGCGAGCGTGGCCACACCAGCGACTCCTGCGGAGCCATCCGCGAACAGCACGCCTCCGAGTCAAGCGGCAACTTGGTCTCACGACAGCCGCTGACGGGGGCAGGCGGGCGCGCCGGCGGCGCTCGCTTGCGAAGAGAAGCCGAATACCGGCCTCCTCGCTACATACGTTGGCCGCGCTGAGGCCCGAGAGGAAAAATATCATTCAAAATGTCTCGTCATCGAAGATATTCGCACAGCTTGCGCTGAACTCCGAACCCGTGGCTATATATGTGACCGGATTACCCATAATGAGGTAATGACTTCAACTGGAACACAGTATTTGGGAAACTTGTTGGCAGGAGACTATAATATGTTGTGGGTGGCCACACCCTCTGATTGGTACGTTCGTACTCCAGGAAAGAGGGCGGGACCCCACTATCAACGTATACAAAATCTCCTGATCAAAGCGCGTGCTCTGAGAATGCAGATTGTCATCCTGGGGCCACCCGGGTATTTCTGGAAACAGGGTCCGATCAAAGATGTTATCGAAGATTTGAAGCTGAGCATCATACGAATGAGACTTTGTCATTTCGGTATCAAGTTTGATCGCTCCAGTAAATATCCCAGTGGTTCTTATATACAAGTTGCTACATCTTGTCCTCATATACCGCTAAACTTATGGAGATGTACTTGTGGCTCACACAAAGAACATGATTTGGATTGGTATGGCCAAGATCAGCAACGTGCCGAGTTCCGGCATAAAACCTTGGCTGCCATCACTGCACGCTTCCTTGGTCAACTCAATAAAGCCAACATGATTAGGAATGAGCGGAGCGCGGTACACCTCAGTGTGTGTACGCGCGTTGACAAAAAGGTAAGACACTACGTTCAATGTCCACAAAAGGGCCCTCAATGGGACCATGTTGTTCGTAGAGTCACGACCGACCTGGACACGAATAAGATCGTTCAAGATATCAAAATCCAGGATCAGCCGACTGGGTACAATTATGTAGCTCCATTACCTGATGGGGTTACAAACATCAGTACTCGGTTGTACTGGGAGCCTCCGGCTCCAGTCCTTCACGGCGACGGTGAGTCGCGAAGGCCACGCCCAAAGCGTGTGACGATCGTCGATGACGATCGGTCTCCTCCCCCTTCGATTGAGCGTTGCCAAACGCGACCCACCAACTTTTCTGAAATTCCGCCATTTCCTGATCTAACAGCGGATCCTTCCGCAGTGGATCTCTCCGCGGAAACCGCGCTGCCCACTGATGCCTGGATAAAACAGAAAGAAAAGCAGAAAGCTGACAAAGAGGCTTGCATCAAACCGAAGAAAATCCCGAAGAAAGTGGAAGACGGTAACGACGATTGTGGAGAGGACCTCAAAGGGCTTGACTGCTCCACATATTTCAACGACGTTCCTCTTGATGACTCGGACTCGGACAGCGAATCAGAGGACATCTTCATGATGCTACCGGCGGGGCAACCCGCTGACTCACATGCTGATGTCTTCTCGGTGGTCCAGTCACTATGCTACGGCAGAAACAATCAAGTGGACATGCTTGAATTATGTGGGGGCAAGGGTGGTATATCCATATTAGCCTTCAAGAGGGGACTCTCGTCAGGCGGGAACCTTGATAAGATATCTATGGTTGACCTTGGAAACTCGGAAGTACAAAGAGCAGTCCTTCACTACCTCAAGACTTGCTTTGTCAAGATCACGATTTTGCAGCCAAGCTGCAGAACTACTGGACTTCCTTCATACTTCAATGCACAGGTCAATCATGATACGTGGCTTAAACACCACAAAGAGGACCTGCCTCACATCACTTTCTGCGGAACAGTCGCTCTATTACAAGACGACCTAAGACGTTTCTTTCTCAGGGAACAACCAATGGGCACGTGGGTAGATGAGATCCAACCATGGAAGGAACTGGCACAACGCAAGGTCACTTGCCAAACGATTATTGATCAATGCACGACTGGTCTCAAAGATTCGTTTGGACAATACATTCGCAAGCCAACACAAATGATGGCAAACAAAGAAGAGTTGTTGGCACCTTTCAGAGGCAAGCGTTGTCCAGGTAATCATGTGCACGCCAATGCTTGCAACAAAGAACTAGCAAGGGCGGCACAGTATACCTACATAGTGCAGTCACTGATCGTTGATGCGGTGCAAATCGCCAAAGATCTGTTTGCTTACGGTCGCGATCCATTCGCGAATCGCGAACGCAGTTACGCGTTCGTAACAAACAGTGCTGGCTACGACTTGGACGACCCAACAATCCAGAGACACTCAAACGGAGAAATCCTGCGACCACCATCTGGCGGTCTCGGGTGCCCTGGCTGTGCAGACAACAACTACAAACAATCACCAAGGCACAGCAGGAATCCGAAGATGTGTCGATGGTATGATGTTGAACCATACTATTGGGACTGTCCAAGCTGTAAGAAGGAATATCAGAAGAGCAATCCTCACCATACCAAGATATCTGGCCAATGCAGATTCGCCGAAAAATGGAAGCTGCCAGATAACTTTGGTCAGCCGCGCCCAGCGGGGCAAGCCGCTCCTGCGGCGCCAGCCGCGGAAGCGGCTCCAGCCGCAAACGCGGCGCCGGCCGCGAAAGCGCGCATACGCGCGCCTAGGCCGCCACGGCCTGGCGAGGGCGATCCAACCGCAGGCGCCAGCAGCCATGACATCACCAAGGCCAAGGGGGCTTATGGTGACACCACTGGCGCTGGCAGCTCTGACGATCACCGCAGACTGCCGCAAGTGGCAGCGAGGCGCGGACGCATGGAGGGAGGTGATCTTCCACCGCCGCCGCAGCCTCATGCAGAGCCGAGGCCAAGGCCAAGGCTTCCTGATTGGACTCGCTTCGACGTTCAGCTCAGCCTTCAAAACCTGCGCAGCTTTGACCCAGCTGTAGTGCAGCGAGAACTCCGCAAGCTTCACTTGAGATGGTTTCATGCCAAGGAACCAAAGATGCGGATGATTCTAGCTAAGGTTGGTCTGGGTGAAACCCGTTTGAGTCTGATCAAAGGCATTTGCGACTCGTGTAGAGAATGTCGTGCCTGGGAGAAACCAGGCAACACGGTGATGCCTTCTGTGTCACTGCCAGGACGCTTCAACGAGGAAGTCGAATGTGATCTTTTCTTTTACAAACAGGAACACATTGTCTTTCACATCATCGACCGTTGTATTCGCTGGGCAGCTGGCACAGAGATTCCTGATAAGACTATGCACGCTGTTCTCGATGCCTATCACACAACTTGGATGCAACATGGCCCTGCTAAGATCCTATACTCCGATGGGGAAGGAGCGCTGAATAACGATACAGCAAAGGCCATCCTTAAATCCAAGGGAACAGAGCTTCGTATCCGAGCGCGTGGCCAGCACGCCACGACTATCGAAGCTAGGAACGGCATCCTGCGACACCTCATACACGTGATGGGAGAAGAACTGAATAGATTGAACATCCCTCTGAATTTCACTCGTCTCTTACATGAAGCCTTGTTTGCCAGCAACGCATTTACCTTCTACAACGAAGTGTCTCCGTATAATGCGCTGTATGGCAGACAACCAGCTATGCTTCCCGATTTCCCTGTCCTGGATCATGATCAGTCCGCTGAATCATCAGATCACTCAAAGGAAGAGACAATCAGGAGGGTTAGTCTGGAGGCAATCACGCAGGCCACTGCGGTTGCCAAGACGAACAGGGCTCTTCGTACGAAGACTACTGCTACGGGTGAATTTCACTACAAAGAGGGAGATCTCGTGGACTATCATCGCCCGACCACCACGAAAGACGACTGGGGTGGATGGAGTGGTCCATACCCGGTCATCCGCAACGAACCTGACCGAGGCCAGGTCATCGTGAAGGTCGGCAATCGCGAAGTGCGAGTACAGTATCCTGACTCACGACATACGCTGTACATCGAAGCACTGATGGTCCGCGAGATAGGATCGGACAATACGGCCCTTCGGACAGTATTGGCCTTTATTGCCGGTCTGCCAGCGGGGAAACCCGCTATGACTTTCGGATACCTACCAGCGAAACAGGGCCGACTGCAGATGACTGCTGCGAGCCGGCTTTCGCCTAAGGTGCACTTGGCTCTTCAATATCTCATTCGCAATTATTTTCGCATTGAAAACGTGGTTGCTGTACGACTTGCTAAGAGCCTGACTAAGTTGCCTGCTGCACCATATGCAGACAGCTGTACACTAGTGCACTATGATAACGATGTGACCCCTGGCTTTCATTATTATGAAGCTGATGGCACTGCCTTGAACATCTACGACATCACAGGGTCTACACATTCACGCATCATCCAGTGTCTTAAATCCAAGAAGCCGCTTGCTGGATTCGACCGAGACCTCACTAAGTTTGAGGAACTCGCTGATGGTTCACCACCAAGCGAGCCACCTCCAGCAGCTGCTCCTGAGCAGCCTCCTGCGGCGAATGATGGTCGGCTCCCGACCATCATAGAGGAAACAGAAGAGGATCTGGATGTCTTTGTCTTGGAGTCATGGTATGCTGAACTGATGGATGACAGAACACTCCTTGAAGCTGACACAGAAGAAGTCATGCACACAGTTCCGACATACATGACAGACTCACAGTGCGTGTTGGTCTCTACGACCTGTGAAGATGTGCAAGGCCACTTGCCGGTGCGGGGTCACCCGCCAGGATACGACATGGACACCTCTTACTACGTCCCTCCGTGCTCCACTGATCCGGACAGCCACTATGATCTGGACTCCGACGAGCACGGGAAGTACATCGAGTTTTGCTTCACAGCAGACATGTCCAAAGTCGTCCTGTCCAAGCAGCAACACCGATTGTTGGATGACAGCAGCGTCACAACTATGCGAGTATATGTTAGTGCTGCCTCCAAACGTGCCGTGGTCGTCAAAGAAGACGACCTACTCACGAAGGCCGACATTCAAGCGAATCCGGTCAAAGTTTCCAAAGCCCTTTACACAGAATTGAAGATTTGGCTTGACAACAAATGCTTCCAGATGACTGACTCGAGCAAAGCGTCGAACATCATGACTTCACGCTATGTATACAAATGGAAGTTTGTCAAGAACGAGAAGGGCGAAATGGAACGGACGATCAGGTTACGCTTGGTACTTCGTGGCTTCATGGACATTGAAGCCTTCGATGTCGAAACCTTCTCTGGCACGGCAAGGAGGTCAAACCAGAGATTGCTCGCAAGTTCTGCCGCATGCAACAAAGCTTGGATCATCGCTTCCCTGGACATCAACATGGCTTTCTTGAAGGGACTGACCTATGGCGAGCTCGCCGCGGCAACTGGCGAGAAAGAGCGTGTGGTGTGCTTCACACTACCTCCTGGGTCAGCAGCTGTCCTTCGCACATTGCCAGGCTTTGAGTCATATGACGTATCAAAGCATTGTCTTCGGTGCCTCAAGCCGGGGACTGGCACGAAGGATGCTCCCAGGGCATTCTCGCTGAAGCTCAGGTCCATCACCAGGAGCTTTGGACTACAGCCTACTTCATACGATGAAGAGTTCGAGATGAGTTCAAACCTCTTGACAGCCAAACACGTTGATGACATCAATATGACTGGGGAGGAAGATTCCATTGACAAGTACGTCAAATGTGTTGAAGATACGTTTGGAAAGTGCAAACTGAACAAGCACACATACACACATTGTGCCGTTCGGTACAACAAGACCGATGATGGGAGCGTCACTCTTGATCAGGACGAATACATCAAACAACTTCGTCCTATCACACATCCAGAGCTCACAGGCGCTGATCCTGAGAGCAAAGCGACAAAGACGATTTCTGATATGTTCGTCAGTCTTCGTGGCGCTCTAGCCTATGCGTTGATCACGCAGGTATGGCTGATGGTCTATGTTGTTTCACTGCAACGTATCCAGGAACCGACAAACATCCAGGTACGACGACTGAACGCGGTTACCAGGAAATTGCAGGCAGGTCCGAAGAAGATCGTGTATCAAGCTATGACTCCAACAGGAGAGGTCGACCTGCATAGCGATTCTGGCTATCGTCGTCTCAACGGAGATGAAGACGACGAAGTCAAAGGCTATGGTATCCGCGGGGCTAACCTGCTGAGGCGTGGCCACACGCAAGCGGGGAAACCCGTCGTGCACCTGGTGGACGCATACTGCAAGTCTCATCGACTGCAGGTGCGTTCGAGCTACTCTGCGGAAACACTGGCAGCAGCCCACAACTTGGAAGACTGCTACCCGACCATTGTAACGCTCCACGAGCTACACTCGGGACCATTGACCCCCACACAGTTGAAGAACATATTGGAAATGGGTGGTCTATGTATCAAAGTCACTCTGACTATTGATGCCGAGTCTGTCTTCAAGTCTTTGTCTAGCAAAGATCTGAAGAAGCCCACAGAATGCACTCTGCTTGGGCACATCAGCTGGATCCGCCAGATGATGGAGCGCGGAATCGTTGAAAGCGTCCAATGGTGTGACACGCGGGATATGACTGCCGATGGTCATACCAAAGGTAGTATTGACCGCGCGTTGCTCCTACAGGTAATGGCCGGCCAGCAATCCTTCAAGCACGAGCTGAAGAAACATACTCCGTATAGGGCGGGCAGGTCGTCTCAGGACGGCCCTGCCTCCCGAGCTAGCGGGGAAACCCGCGCGCAGGTGCGCTTTAGTAGCGAGGAAACTCGCCGGTAGCGAGGCTACTCGCGCGCCCTTGCCTTGTAGGCAGCCGCTGTTGCCTAGCACTGTTTTTTCCGCGTAATGTAGAAATTCGGTGCTTGCTCGTCTCCTCCCCCTCCAACTTTAAACGGAGAGGGTTAAAGGCGAGATGTAAATCGAGCATGCACCGCTGCCGTGCCTGGCTCAAGCCGGGCCCGGCCGAACATGTGATTGTGCCTCACCGAGGCGCACTACTCGCATCTGAGATCGGAAAAGACCTTTCTATTGAAGATGCCCCTTCTATCCTTTACTCCAGATCCCATGCTTCATCTTGCTCTCTTGCTCATGCGGTATGAGCCAACGCCTGGGATATGGGAGCGCCTAAGGCGGAACATATATCTTGGCTTACCAGTGCGTTTTCGACTAGACCCACCAGATCCTCATGATCAACGAGAGTGAGGCGGGGAGTGCGGCTCCAAGCCGTGCTCCAAGCCGAGGGCCTAGTGCCATGTCTTGGCAGGTCCTCAGCACCTCAGATCTGGATCAGATTGCGGCTGCTCTAAACCCTGAGCAGGTGGAACAGCTAGCGGACAGACTGTGCCAACAAGATCCCTGGGCCGCAGGTCAGGGAGCTATGTCCGCCATGGTGACACGCAACCGCCAGGCCGTGCAGGGAAACCTGCCCGTTAACGGACTCAGGAGCGACATGCCCGAGCCGCAGGGAGATCCGCAAACGTTCGGCCGCATCTTCGGAGAGCCCGCTCGATTCGAGCAGATGCCAGGGGGCCCCTCGCACAGCATGCACACGCCGAGGGGCATGACCCCAGTAGCGACAACGCCAGTACAGTCTCCATTCGGGACTCCTGATCGGTCTGCTACGTGTGGCACTCTCATAGAGCGAATTGCTGCGGCCAGAGCTGAGCATGGTGCAGCTCTTTTGGGCATGATGCCACCGGGCACGCCATCGAGTTTGCGGGGGAACCCGCCTGGTACTCCAGTACACCACCGATCTCTAGCCGACCAGAACATCGCTACTGGAGTGCCTGATGACTACCGCACACGGGTGGCGGCTGCGGTACAACAGGTGCAGAGCCATAACCTGCCCCACCCGAGCGGTCAGAGGTGGAGACCAGCCTGGTCGGTCCGAATCCATTCGACCCTGCTCGGCAACGAGCTTTTATCCCGGCCTTCAATGCTCATCCGAGCATGGCCCAAGGCCAGAGGCCAGCACCTGCTCCAATGGATCCGCCACTGTACCCAGACGGGTCTAGAGCCCCGAACAGATTTGTTCGCGAGATGGAGGATCAGTTTCACAGCCTCACGAATGTGCGCTGCAGCGATCAGTCCATGTACCCGCACATGGCCTTCATGCCTGCGCCGACGACGCCAGAGGTGGCCGTCCAGCCTACTGCCCATTCGATATCATCAGGCAGTCGGGGAGTGCCAGATTATATCAGGCAGACGTACCACACTCAACAGGCGTGTTTCAGACGCCGGCAGGCGGTGCATGGTGTACGTGACCAAGCACGCGCAGCAGCACTTGAAGTCATGAGGAGCAGAGGCTCACCCATGCGAGGAAACTCGCCAGCCGTGTCGCCCGCAGCCTCCACAGCGGCAGCTACTCCAACAGTGGCCGCCACAGCGCCGGAGGCACAGACACCCGCAGGAGATCCTCCAGTTGCCTTCCTGGACTCTGAAACAGTTCTGGAGCGGCAGCGGCGAGTGTGCCCTAGGGCGGCAGACGTGGAAATCTATACTGGGATGGAAGACACCTGTGCGATATGTCTCGAGGAGTTTATGCCGAGGGAGAGTATCTACCGTTTGAGGTGTAACCATATGTTCCACGAGGAGTGCTGAAACTCGAATGTGGTGGGCCATGTTACGAATCAGCGAGAAGGAGACCCTCAGCAACCAGTATGTGCTATCTGCCGAGCGCCAGGCATCATAGGGTCGTCGTTCCCCTGGACCGGCTCCGTCACTCAGGCTCCTGAACAGGCAGCGAGGGAGCTGCGAGAATTGAGGAGCATGGTGGAGGAAATGACGACCAGCATGCTAGACAGGCAGGCAGCACTGCCCCAGCAGCGGGGAAACCCGCCGGAGGAGGTGAGGGCGCCGATGGAGACGGGATACTTCGACCAGCTTATCCCTATGACAGCGCCTCAGCAGGGAAAACTGCCCATTACCCCACCTGTGCCGATCCTCCCAACTCACTGCGAGCCTGGAGTCGGGCAGGTGGCTCCTCCGATGTCACCCCCAGAGCCGGGGTGGGGCCGAGCTGCCACTGGACCCTGAACAGCTGCGCGAGCTGCGTGTTCGCCATTTCCAGACCCAGATGGACAATGCACACACCACTTTCATGTTGGACGCCGATAATCCTGAGAGCGAGTCGTTTGACCTCTCAGATTCTTCAGTGGCGACAGCGGCAACGGCAGTCAGGGCCGTTGAACTCTCAGCCACGAATACTGAGTTCGACGAGTGGTTGCAGTATAGGGATTACCTTACAAATGAGGGATTACAAGACATTGCCCTTCATTCATGTCTGACGCTGGCGCGACGCACCACTCGTGAAAAGTATACCAGCATACGCGATGAGTATGCTAATTGGCGGGAGGAACAGGGCACTCACGCCCAGGACGTGTCGTACTTCCAGTACATCTACTTGGCACGTATGGCCGCAGGAAGGCCAAGTGCCAGCACGATGCGGGGAAACCCGCCAGGAGGTACGACCGAGATGCGGGGAAACCCGCCAGACAGCGCAGCCGGCATATCAGAGACGGTGCGCATCAAGCAGCCGAGCAGGACGTTTCTGGAGGATGGTGGAAGTTCGATCCTCATAGATGTGGGCTCGAAGATCAACGTAATGGGGGAACACACGAGCCGCAAATTCGTCCAGGCTGCTAAGGCACACCATCGTCCGTGTACGTTTGAACCCCGTTCTCGATTGAACATCAACGGGGTAGGCGAGGGGTCGGCCCCAGCTGATACCGCGGGCACTTTCAGCATTGCCTGCGAGTACCAGGGCTCGACCCAGCTCGACTCGCACAAGACTTCTATTGTGTCAGGCTGCGGCAAGGACCTGCCTGCTATCCTGGGCCTCGACAGTACGCAGGACAAGCGCACCATTATTGTGCTTGAGCGAGGCCAGGAGAAGCTGATATTCCCTGGGAAGGGACAGATGGAACTCCCCGGGGGCTCCAAGATCATGCCGACAACGAAGCTGCCATCAGGACATCTGTCAATCAGGTGTGATCGATTCGGAGCCGCGGGGCAATCCGCCTCAAGTGCGAGTACGACATCGTTCCAGACGGTGCTGACAGGCGAGCCATCCCCCGCGCAAGAGCGCCAACAACTGCAGGGAAACCTGCCTCAGGGGCTGCTCGCGATACTCGCCAAGGCGACGATGAAAGGTGACAGCATCGACGATCTGGAAACGTTCGACTGCTTTGTAGCCAGGACGCTGGCCGAGCATGGTGGAGTTGCACCCATGGATGCTGTGAGGACACGCCGGAAGATAGTGATGGGGTACACGAATCACGAGCTGCAGACGGTCAACGACGCAAGGTCGAAGGGCCTCCTGAAGCAGCTGATGGAAAATCCATCCATGCTGGCCACGTTTGCGGAGCAATCCGCCTCTGAGGCTACCACGCGCTGAAGCGCAGGGCTCCAGCATTTGAGAGAAGGTCAGATGCTGGCAGATTTGGCAGGCGCATCTTCTTGATCTTGAAGATGGCAGGGCGACGCTGCCCCCTCGTCGCCTTGCCTGATGGCCGAGAGGCTAGGGGGAAACAAAAACAGCGGGGCAACCTGCCATAAGAAAAGAGCTTTCGTTATCGAAGATACGAGAGAAGCTTGCGCTGACCTCCGCACCCGAGGATATACCTGTGACCGCATTTCCCACAACGAGCTCGTGACAACTGTGGGCACAGAGTATGTGGGTGCGGTGGTCAGTGGGGATTATGCTCTAATATGGGTCAGTACTCCGGGTGACTGGTACAGACGGACCCCAGGTAAAAGAGTAGCCCGACACTGGTCGCGCATTCAGAACCTTCTGACGAAGGCCAGGAAGCTCCGCATGACAATTATAATGCTTGGTCCCCCAGGATACGTTTGGAAGCTGTCTCCAATACGTGATACTCTGGAGGATCTTAAGTCGACGGTAGTACGGATGCGGTTGTGCCATTTCGGTATCAGATTTATATGCAAGACAATACACCAAGTGGTACATATATGCAAGTAGCCACATCAATACCGATTAGCTCGAAGCTATGGGCATGTACGTGCAAACTGGCGATGCCACAACATGTCTTGGAATGGTACGGCCAAACAGTACGACATGCCGAATGGAGATCACAAGCACGCATCACACTCATTCGTCACCTCAACGATCGGATCCTGGGGAAAGGCAACACTACGCACGGAAACGCGCTGGTATACTTAAATACCTACACATGTACGGATCACAACATACATCATTCTGTGACGACCAATAAAGGGGGACCGAAGTGGTCCGACGTTATCTGACGTGTAACGATTAACCTGGATACCAATACGGTTATTCAGGATATCACAGTAGCCGATCAACCGACGGGATATGATTGGCATGCACCTGTACCTGCAGGGGTTGCCAACACCAGTACACGGATGTACTGGCAGCCCGAGGAACCGGTCGTGCTCGGCAGCGAGCCTGCTCAATCACCACAGAAATCTAGACGCGTCATCATAGATGACTGTCCTTCCCCCCTCCCGACTCAAGCGATTATTGCAGGTACCCATTCATCAACGACGATGGGCACACAGCCCGGTGAACAGGACGAGCAAGTATTTCTTACGGAGTCGCGTATCAAACAGAAGGAGAGGCTGAAAGCCAAAAAGGGAGCAGGCATCAAGCCTCGCCGCATCAAAAAGCACGTTGAAGATGGAAACGACGACTGCGGCGATGACCTGTCAGGACTCGGACAGGATCTTATGGCGACCTGGAGCACTGCGTCCCTGTCGAGCTGATTAGCTCCGACGAGGAAGATGACCTGTTCCTTGCCCTCTCCACATCTATGCGCGACACACACGCCGACATATACAGCAGAGTGGCTACTTTATGCTTTGGCAACAACAATTACGTGGATATGGTGGAGCTGTGTGGAGGTGAGGGTGGCATTTCAGAGCTTGCCTTCTCAAGGGGTCTCTCCTCAGGAGGCAATTTAGACAAGACCCCATGTGTCGACCTGGGAGATCCCTCGGTGCAGCGAGCTGTAGACCACTACTTTGCAGTATGCTATGTACGAGTAGCCATACTACAGCCCAACTGCCGCACCACAGGACCCCCATCCTACTACAACTACAAAGCCAACTATAACACTTGGGAACAGCACCACAAAGAAGATTTGCCACACATGACCTACTGTGGTAAAATAGCTGTCACACAAGATAACGCAAGCATGTGGTTTATACGCGAACAATCCAGAGGGACATGGGTGGATGATATTCCCTCATGGAAAGAACTTGCCGACCGACCTCATATCACGACCGTGCGCATCGACCAATGTGCGACGGGACTTGAGGATACGGCTGGTGACTATATCAAGAAGCCGACAAATATCACCAGCAACCACGAGGCAATTCTTAAACCCTTTGAGCGACTCAAGTGCAACGGTCAGCATGTGCATGCACAGCCGTGCAACAAGGAGCTTTCACTGGCACAAAAGTACACTCGACGACTGCAGTCTGCCTTTGTGGAAGCCGTCTATCTGGCGAAAGCCATCGATAATGCGCGCGGAAACGCGCCTGCACGAACTGCTCATGCTTATCCTACCGACCTCCCCGATCGAGCTGAACCAGGAGAGGGTATGAGACGCATCGGTGACCGTATCATCCCAAAAGTGGCCACATGCCCAGCATGTATCGACAACGTCCGTAAGGACAGTCCCAGCCACAACAGGGGTTCTACACAATGTAATTATCATGACTCCATCTCTGTGTACTGGCCATGCCCCGCATGCCAGAGGGATCTTACGAGAAGCAAGGGTTTTAAGAACCACCTCGACACTGAGCCCGGCAAATGCTGTTTTGCCGAGCCGTTCAATTTCCCAGATGATCATGATCCCGAGGGCCGCATTGTGCCAGCTTGGTGGAAACCCTTACCCGAGCCTGGTGAGGGCCAAGCTTCGGCATCGGGTGGCCGTCAGGGTGCCCATGCCAGGCCACCACGACCACGCGCCTTTGGGAGCACTGATCCTACATCTGGCGTTGCAGTTATGACATGCTGCGAGACGCGCCCGAGCGTGGAAACACGCCTTCCGCGTCTTCGGGCGAACCACCACAGGTAGCGGCCCGCCGCGGTCGCTTACAAGGCATACCTCCGCCACCAGATGCAGTTGATGAAGGAGACCGACTGCGGAGAGATACGAGGAACCTTCTTGCCTCAACCGGCTCGGGGGCTCCACGACTGCCCGACTGGACGAGATTTGACATCCAACACAGTCTGCAAAACCTCCGCAGTCGTGAACCCCACGTAGTCAAAAAGGAATTCCGCAAACTGCACTTACGGTGGTATCATGCGAAGGAACCCAAGATGAGGCTGATCCTAGATAAAGTGGGACTGGATAGTGTTCGACTAAATATGATAAAAGAAATCTGCGACACCTGTCGGGAATGTAGAGCATGGGGGCGCCCAGGTAACTCTACGCTACCTTCCGTGAGCCTTCCTGGAAACTGGCTTGACGAAGGCGAAGTAGATCTCATGTTTTACCAGAAACGGACCACATTCCACATTATGGACCGATGTATTCGCCCGGCAGCAGGCCAAGAAATTCCCGATAGAGAACGTGACACTATATTCGACGCCTACCACTACTGCTGGATCGCCTACCATGGACCCTTCAATGTCTTGTATTCAGATGGAGAAGGCGCCCTCAATAATGAAACTGCCAAGGCCATGATGGCGAATATGGGCACGGCACTTCGTATCCGAGCGCCTGGCCAGCACGCGACCTCGATCGAGTCACGCAATGGCATTCTTAGGGGCACTTTCCACATGATTGAGGAAGAGCTGAACAGACACAACATCCCCATTGTGTTTACTAGAGTACTGGCCGAAGGCATCTTCGTCACTAACGCTTTCACGTTCTACAGCGGAGTATCGCCATACCAAGCACACACTGGGCAACGGCCCTCTTTCCTTCCTGACCTCGACACCCTTGACTTCCCCTAGGGGCCCGAGACGTCAGGCCACGAACGCGAACGCCGCGTGAGGGAAGTCAGCCTGGAAGCAATCACTCAAGCCACGGCGGTAGCGAAGACGAACCGTGCCCTCAGGGCTAAAACGGCCCCAGATGGTGCTCGCCTATACTCAGCTGGGGACTTGGTCGATTATCACCGACCTACGGCCACTAAGGACGACCATGGAGGCTGGAATGGCCCGTTCCCTGTGATTCGTAACGTGCCTGAACGAGGACGCGTAGTCGTCAAGACAGGGTCGCGTGAGGTAATTGTAATGTATCCTGATGCTCGCCACACGCTATACGATGAATGCCTTCTCACCAGGGGACTTGGCATGGGCAACGTGGCCATGCAAACCGTCCTTACATATGTGGCACACCTTGGTGCGGGGAAACCTGCCAAAGTCTTTGGCGATATTCCAGATTACAAGGGGAACCTCAATCTTTCCGACGACAGCAAGTTTCACCCGCGCGTACACCTTGCACTACAGTATCTCGTGCGAAACTATTTCCGAGTTGAGCGCGTAGTAGCCGTGAGATTGGCCAAGAGCGCGCCCAACCTACCTGCGGTGAAGTACGCCACCGGGTCTACACTGATCCACTACGACAGCGATGTCAACCCAGCCTTCCACTATTATGAGTGTGTAGGCACCAGCCTGAGCATCTCTCAAATCACTGGTAGCACTCACTCCAGACTCATCCAGTGCCCGACGTCACAAGTTCCTTCCCTAGGATTACATGACGATCTTGCCAAGTATCAGCACTTGGACACGCCGTCTGGAGGACCCGACCAGCCTGGAGACGGGCCTCTTCCAGACACCCCAGGTGTTTCATCACCAAGTGAAGGTCGCCTGTCTACAATCTACGAAAGCGAGGAACACGACATCGAGGCCATGATGATGGTGGAGTGGTACGATGAGTTGCGTATGGGCCTTCATCCCACAACGGTTATCGACGACTATCTCTACTGCGTCCCAACAACCATGCTGCCCGACCAATGTGTCTTGGTCTCAGCATCTGCGGACGAGGAAGATACCGTTGTGTCGGAGATGCTCGGAGACGAGCCTGAACAACAAGAGCCCTGCCTTGTCTCTTTATGCTCGACTACACCTGACGAGGGCTATTCTCTTGACAGTGATGAACACGGTCCCTTTGTCGAGCTATGTTTCACGCCAGAAATGTCAAAGATCGTGCTGGGTCAGACCCAACTCGCACAGCTCGAACCAAACATGGTCGCAACGGTGAGAGTATACGTATCATCGGCTGCTAAAGGTGCTGTGGTAGTCAAGGAAGACGACCTACTCACCAAAGCCGACATAGCAGCACATCCTGAAGAGGTTAGTGAAGCCTTGTACACCGAACTCAAGGTCTGGCTTGACAACCGGTGCTTTGAGATGTATGACCTATCAAAATCTTCCCACATCATGACATCCCGATATGTATACAAGTGGAAGTTTGTGAAGGCAGGCACCGAGAATGTTAAAACTATCCGTCTTAGACTTGCCCTCCGCGGATTCATGGACACGGAGGCTTTCAATGTAGAAACCTTCTCGGGAATTGCCCGCCGACAGTCCCAGAGGCTTCTGGCAAGTGAGGCGGCATGCCATCCATAATGGATCTTAGCATCTATGGACATCGACAAAGCGTTCCTCAAAGGACTGACAAATGAGGAACTTGCTCATGCCACCGGCGAGGAGACTCGCATGGTCTGCTTCACTCTTCCACCAGGAAGTGCCCAGGTGCTTCGCACCTTACCAGGCTTCTCTTCCTACGATGAAAAACCGACGCTGCCTCAGGTGCCTCAAGCCAGGAACGGTTACAAAGGACGCCCCAAGAGCGTTCCCCCTCAAGCTTCGTACGACTACTGGAGCTATAGGCCTTGCACCGACAATCTACGATCCTGAATTTGAATTCAGTCAGGATCTGTTAACAGCAAAACACGTCGACGACATCAATATGACAGGCCTAGAGAAAAACGTAGACGACTATGTACAACGTGTCGAAAAGGTGTTTGGCAAATGCAAGCTCAACAAACATTATTACACCAACTGTGCCGTTCGCTACACAAAGAATGAACATGGGGATGTGATCATGGACCAGGACGAGTATATTATACAACTACGTCCTATCACACATCCTGAGCTTACGGGAGCAGCGGCAGACGCCATGGCTACCAAGCTCATCGCCGACATGTTCGTTAGCCTTCGAGGAGCTCTCGCCTATGCCCTTCCTATTCAAGTCTGGCTCATGGTGCATGTGGTATCTCTCCAGAAGATCCAAGAGTCCACCAACTTACAAGTCAGACGACTGAATGCTGTGACGCGAGAGCTGCTCAGCAGCCCGAAACGCGTCACCTTCCCTCGGATGAAACCGACGAATGAAGTGGACATACATAGTGATTCGGGGTATCGGGAATTCACCGGGGAGGAGGGCGAGGAAACCAAGGGCTACGGCATTCGTGGGGGTAACGTACTACGGCGAGGAAACTCGCCCCAGGGCAAATCCGTCGTTCACCTTTGCGACGGAATATGCAATTCACACCGACTGCAGGTGAGGTCCAGCTATGCCGCTGAGGCACTTGCAGCTGCACATAATCTTGATGAATGCTACCCCACGCCCATCACTCTCCGCGAGCTCAAGGCCGGAGCACTTACCCCACGACAGCTACGAGATATGCGTGAAGTTGGAGGCCTAGCTATCAAAGTATCCCTTACTATAGACGCTGAGTCTGTATACAAATCGTTATCCAGCAAAGACCTTAAGATACCAACGGAACGTACTTTGCTGGGACAGATCAGTTGGATACGTGAGCTCAAGGATATAGGTATAGTGCATAACGTACAGTGGTGTGACACTAGAGACATGACCGCAGACGGGCATACACAGGGGAGTATCGATCGGGAGCTGCTTTTGGCAGTGATGTCAGGCACTCAGTCATTTAAGTATGACGTGAAGCAGTTTGTTCCGTTTCGGGGCCCCGAGGACAACACCAAACCTAAGTCGAATCAATTTTAGTTTGTCCTTGTTGCCCCTGCGGTCCAGTTTGCCAGCACGGGCGCCTAATACGGAGGCGCCCTTTTTCCTGCTCGGAAACGAGCCATACTTTTCACGCTTGGCAGCGAGCCCGTTCAGGTTGGTTCAGGCTCTTTGCCTTGATACCCTTTTGCCCGGAGGGGAATAGCCTGTTTGGCTTACCTCTTGCCGGGCCGATAGCCCTTGTATATCCGAGGGGCTATCCTGTGCGTGCGTGGAAAAGTTTTGCGAGGAAACTCGCCGGCGAATAATCTCGCCCTTCAGTCTGGTGGTTGGCCAGACTGCGCATGCTGTTTTCCTTGCAAGCAGAGTTGCGCGCCTGTCGAGAGCCTAGCGACCGCGCGGCTTCACTCTCCGTCTCCTCCCCCGCCGACTTTACGGGTAGCTCTTTGGGAGATGTTAGAGATGATCGGGAGTATAGCCTGCGCGTCGCTGTTTTATGGCTCAAGGCACGCGCGCCCTATTTGCCCCGATACCTGACTTGGTATTCGCTGTGTGATGGAAAGATCACTACATCGATCTTATCCTATATTACTCATCCACACCCCATATCGTATTCCTTCGACATGGAATTGGATGCAATATGACTTACCAGAGTGATTTCAGACTCCCTTCCCTTTCCCCTTCCCTCTCCCTGTCCCCGCCCCCCCCCCCCCGAAGAGGTGGAGCAGCGGCTCACGGAGGAACACCAGCGGGACTTGTGGGAGCGTTGGCAGCGCCGCGTTGGGCGCCCGGCTGACGGCGCCCGCGGCTGAGAGGGCTGCGGCGCGAGCCGCGGCGGTGGTGCTTCCCTTGAAGTAGCAAGTCGCGTTTCATGTTAGCACGATCGTCTCTATGCCCAGCAGCGCTCTCGGCAGAGATTGGTCGGCTGCTTATGCACGCGTGAACGGCGCAGAGAGGTTGGTCATCGAGGTATAAGCATGTGCATAGACATTGACGGGACAGCAGTTTATATACATATGACGATCGAGATCGAGGTGCATTTGCAGTGCAGGCGGGGGACAGTCACAGGGGATACGGTCAGGAACGTTTGATTCGCGTCTCGCGCCGCTGGTTTTGGCCCACCCGCTTGGGCGCGACACGCTAAGCAAATCCCAGTCCCAAACCACGAACGTTCCGAGCGGTTCCCCGCCTCCCGTCCCATGAAGCATCGCGGCACGTCAAGGCGCAACCTGTCGCAGGGGCCGCTGCCGCTTCACGCTAAGCAAAACACTCCCGACGTAGGGCCGAAAGAAGGAAACGGGCGATTAGCCAGGGACTGGCCCAAGCCAAGGGCAGTTGGGGACGGGATCGAATGACGGCGATTGGCCATTTATTGGGTACAGGACCGGGCGTGGGACAGCCGGGGGCAGGACTGGAGGAAAGGAACTGGCGACCAGCGAGGGCCTAAACCTCCCCCAGTGCTCGCGCGGCTGGGGAAACGTCGATCTCATCCAAATCTACATCGGTGCAGCACGTATGTGCAATTACTCGCATTAGTTTCAAACTTATGTAGATTCGGCACCCATGACATGGCGACGCCCAAGTGAGACTATTTGTTAAGACTGGTTCATGTTATGCTCAAGTTATGTAATGAATTAGTGTGAGGTTATTGAGTTGCAACTCCAACGTAATCTGAAATTCAGCTGCCTGCGGCCCGTCCCGCCACCGTGCCAGCGCAACATTCTGTGACGCTTCGAGCACCGCACGGGAGGCCGCAACATGTGAAGCTTCTCGCCTCTGTTCCTTGATGGGCTCTCATGGGGGCTGCCTGGTCCGTCTTGGGACTGCCTTGGGCTCTGGTGGGGCCGTTTAGGGTTGTTTGGGGGCTCTCTTGGGCCGTACTGGTGACGTCTGTCTTCGGTTGTTTGGGGCCCGCCTCGGCCGTCTGGGGGGTCTTGTTGTGCGGCTGTCTTCGGAGCGTCCTGGGCGCCCTCGCGTGCCGTCTTGGGGCCCTCATGAGCCGTCCCCGGCACCTCTTGGGCCATCTCTGGGGCCACTTGAGGCTGTCCAGGGCCGCACTGGGAGCTTCTGGAGGCCCTCGTGGAGTTCTTTTGGTATATCCGTGGCTCCTCGGAGGCCTTCTTGCAACCATCCTGAGCCGAGGAGACCAGCAAAAGGCAAACTGCTCAATGCCTAAGGAGTTCGATAGGCGGCTAAATCAATCTGGCCTTGCAGGAGAGCCTCCTGGCTTGCTCGTCGATGTATTGGAAGCCGTGTGAGCCCGCTTGGCGCCTCTTGGGGTCTTCTTGGTGGCTGTTGGGTGCCTCTTGAGGCAATTCTGGGCCACATTCACGGCCTTCATGGCCTTCCTGGGCCGTCTTGGAAGCCGTGGGGGTCCTTGGAGAGTTCTATGGGAGCGTCAGGGCACTCAGAAATCGTTGGGAAGCGGGGGGGAAGCGTGTCGAGAGGAGGGTGGTGGAGGCCTTGTAATATTTTCAGGGACAAGGCCGCAGCGCACCTTGGGGAATGGTGGCGTCTCTCAGCACCCTCCAAGACGCAAGCCTTCATGTAGAGTCAGGTCAAGCCAAATGCACATTCAACACTTGGCCCATGTAGGAATATTTCGCGTTTGCATAGACTCCAGACTAGTTTCCCGCATCACTGACTGAACTGCCAATTCAACGTCACTTCGCATCGGTCTCTACATCAGCCTGAATCCAATCTCATTTGAATGCAACGCAATTCAAGTACAATTCACGTCTGATGTAGTTCCGAATATGATTCAGACCGCATTCGGAATTCGTTCCGATTATTCGTGAACCCGGTCTCCAAGTAATTCAGTTTCAATGCGAACATCGATTCGCTTCAAATGTGGTTCAGATCCGTTTCAAATTCAAACCACTGCGACCTGCGGACTCCGCGGCACCGCGATGCAAAGACACCGCAGCTCCACGGCAACACCCAGCAAATTCGCCCGCCCTGGGAGCGTGAGCAGCACGAGCAGGAGATATGGTGGCACGAACCGTGGCATTACGACAGCTAGCACACAGCCTCGCACCTCCAAGCTGAACGCGAGACAGGAAGCGCGATTTCCCGATTGAGGCTTGATGCCCCGTATTTCTAATCCAAGTGTAGGTCCATGTGGGAGTAACTGTATCGACGCGGACAGGTAAGCGTGCAGAGATCTGGACCTCCGACGATTGTTTTTTTCGAACCGCCAGCTCCTGGAGATCCCCACCCCTACCCCAGGACCAGTTTCTCGTCCTGAGTGGTCTTTGGATGTCCTGAGGCCAAGAAATGCGTTCCGTGCGCCTGAAATAGCGAAACAGTTATGATGTGTTTTTTTCCGAGTCGCCGGACCTTTGGGTACGGATATATAGGCTTGCACAGCTGCCGATGGGAAGAACGTTGGTTGCTATGCTCCGTGCGCCGTCGAGCGCAGATTGCTCTCACAACCCGATCTTGTCAGTTCAGGCAGCCGCGCTCATGCGTGAACTGGGCAGCTTGTCTGTCTCCAAGGAGTTTAGCTTGTCGATGCCGCTAGGAGCTCCCCGACCTGTGTAAATTGCTCCGATTGGAGCTGTAGGTTGCGCAGTCATGCGGTTCCGCTCTGGAAAAACGGGAAGCTATCCTCCTCGTCCTCTCCCTCCCGCCCCCCCTTTCTACTCCGCCCGTTCCCCCTCCTCATCGTCGTCTTTCTTTTTCCTTATCATCATATTCGTCATCCTCCTTCCTCCTGCCTTCCTTCTTCTGTCCATCCTCTTTTTATTCTTCCTCCTCGTCCACCTCCTTCTCCTCTTCCTCCTTCTCGCCCTTCTCGTCCTTGTCCTCCGTCTCCTTTGTTCTCTCACCCTTCTCCCACGCTCGTTGTCCTTATGCATAGTTCCTCTCTGTAGCACCCCGAGGCCAGTCGGAAGGGCGGGCCGTGTGCTTCGCCTGAGAAGTCTTCAGTTTATGATTCTGCAGCTTACGAATTAGGCTGGTTGTTTCACAGATGGAAGGTGGGCCGCTTCAAAATGTGGTTCTCGCCATAGCGCCGCGCACATCCGTCTCAAGTAACTGCACGAGCTTCACAATGTCGTTTTCTAAATGTCGTTCTCGCTTTAGCGCCGCGCGCATTTTTTTAAATCTTCGCAGATTGAGGGCGGGTCGTTTTCAATCTGTGGCTCTCGCCCTAGCGTTGCGCGCACTCGCTTTTAAATAATTGCATGTGCTTCGCGGATTCAGGGCGGTTCATTTTCATCATGTGGCTCTCGCCTCAGCGCCGCGCACATTCATTGCACATGCAGGAGTTTAACTGGTCCCCATGGCCAACGTACCAGAGATTGTGATTTGCAGCGATTCAGGATTGTCAGGGCGCAACAGTTACCTTAATTCGCCCTGTTGAAGTCCCAGGAATGGTGTTTTTTTTGCGCGCTGCAGGATCTTCAAACGGTTCTCTCCCAACGGGACACTTCTCTCAGTGGAAACGAATCTTTGCAGGAGCCTGTGAAGAGGGAGCTTGTAGGGAGATTTTGCTCACACAATGTTGATGAACCTTGGGTTTGCACTTGTCCTCCTCATCCTCCTCCTTCTCCTCCTTAGTCTTTCCTTTCAGTCCTTGCTTGGATGTATCGCCAAGCCCTGCTTGGTCTCCTTCCGTGCACTTGGGCGAGGGCGACGTGTGAAAGAGGCTCGGCGACTTGGGAGCGTGAGAGGGGAAAGGAGGAGGAGGAGGAGGAGGATCGAGGTTCGAGGATGAGGTTTGAGCTTTTCTCCCCAGCCCTCCTGTGTTGCGTTCTCGTTTTGAACCGAGCCCTGTGGGCTCCACCTCCTCTCCCGCCTCCCACCTCCTACTACCTCCTGCTGCGCTGCCCCCTGGGTGCTGTGAACTGCGCAACTGTCGCCGCCTTTGGCCGGCCGCCAGGATTGATGCTTTACGTTGACCATCATGAGACCTCGCCGTCCCAGTGGGGGAGGGGGGGGATCTGCGAAATTGTCGCCACTTTCGTGGGCTCCTGGAAGGCTCAGCTTGGCTTTCTCCCCATTTCAATACAGAGGTGTTGAAAACCCGACGTAACCCCAATGGCTGTGGATCGAATTATGTCCAGATTTCTGCATTTCTGTGGGCGTGTTCTTCCTTTCTGGTCCTCATGAAACAATCCTTATCATCATCGTCAGCGTCATCCATTCCATCGTCAGCAGCATCCTCATCATTATCACCATCGTCAACAGCATTACCGCGCCAGCATCATCGCCGCCGTCGGTTTCGCCGCCCGTGTCGAAAGAATGCGCGCGTGTACTTCATCATCATCCTCATCCTCATCCTCCTCATCGTCATCATCACTTCATCAGCATCATCATCAGCAGCATCATCATCATAATCACCATCATCATCAGCATCACTACCAGCATAAATTCATCTTCGTCATCATCATTGCCAGCACCACCATCATCATCACCATCATCATCATCATCATCATCATCACCACCATCATCATCATCATCATCATCACCATCACCGCCAGCGTCATCGTTGCCGCAGCCATCATCATCATCATCATCATCATCATCATCATCATCATCACCATCATCTTCATCACCGTCGTCGTCGGCGACATCGCATCGTCCCCATCACCACTGTCGTAATCTTCGGCGTCAGTGTCATCACCACTGTCATCGCCATCGTCGTTTTCGTCGCCGTCGTCACCATCGCCACCACCATTCCGCGATCTGAAGGACGAACTTGTCTGCGCGGTTGAATTCCACGCGCCCGTGAGCTCGTTGAGGCCGTAGCCATATGAGATGTGCCACATCGTTGCGGATGGGAGGGCGGGATGTTGGCACAAGCATCGGAGCTCACGCTTGGAACTGCAAAAAATGGGACGAAGTGCAGACGCGCGCGTCGTCGCGCGCGTATGCCGAAATCCTTCAAAACCCATCAGTTTCGGAAGGATGTCAAAATCGTGTGTCCAAAAAGCCTACAAAAACACAAGGTTTCGCAACACGGATGTTCAACAAAAGCGTGCGCGCGCGCTCTTGCGTCGTCGTCGTCGTCGTCGTCGCCGTCCTCCCTCCTCCCGCGTCGTCGTCGTCGTCGTCGTCGCCTACGTCGTCCTCTGTCTTTCCACGTGTTCGTCGTCGTCCTCTTTGGCGTCGTGGTCGTTTCCGTCGTCGTTGTCGCCGTGGTCGTCCTTCCTCCTCCTCCCTTGTCGTCGTCGTCGTCGTCCCTCGTCGGCGTCTCGTCGTCGTCCCTCCTATTTCGTCGTCGTCGTCGTCGTCGTTGCCGTCGTCGTCGTCTTCCCTCCTCCCTCGTCGTTGTCGTCGTCGGCGTCGCCGTCCTTCCTCCTTCTTCGTCGCTCGCGTCGTCGCCGTCCTCCCTCCTCCCTCGTCGTTGTCGAGCCGCCGTCCCGGTTCGAGGCGTGGGGAGCGGGCCCTGAGTCCGCGCGCCTCCTCGGGACCGACGGCCAGACGCGCCGCCCCGCGATCGGCAGCGGGCAGGCCGTGCCTGGGCGTGCCAGCGCACACCACGGCGCCCAGAGGACGCCGCAAGGCCGAACCTGTCTGGCACCGGCGTGCCAGAGAGCGCAGGTCAGCAGCACGATCTCTTCTACGAGTCGCCGCAGCGCGACGGTTGCTCGCGGAGCACCACAGCAGCATGGCGCCCCCATGGGCCAGATCACAGTCGTCATGGTGCTGTTCGCGCTGTGGTGCAGAGCAGTTGGCTTCGTCAGCATGGTGCCTGGAATGATACCCCGTCAAGAAGGGCCAGGACAAGCCACACAAAAAACGAAATGGGCGTTCTGTTTCCAGGGGTCCAGAACGTATGCGTGCAGATCGCCCAGAGCCAGAAGCAGCATCAGCTTCAGCTCCAGCAGCAGCTACACAGTCTCTTCCAGCAGGTGTAGCCACGCTCAGGGAAGCTCAGTCTCACAGACTTTGGGTCGAACCGCCGACGAGTGTTGCAGAATTGGAGACCCACAGAGCACACATCGAGGACGCCATCCAGGCGGTCGAGAAGCAAATCAAGGCACAGACAGCGATGGGCTCAGATCAAACCATTCTTGCAGCTGCCAAACAAGAGCATCGCATTCTACAGTTCATGCATGTGTATGCATACCCGCCCAAAGAGAGAGTCAGCAATCGGTTGAACTACATCACCAGGGCCACCAAGCGCCTCGAGGAGGCCCAGCAGACAGAGAGAGATGCAGAGATAGCGCTAGAGACGGCCCAGAAAGCAAGAGAAGCGATTGCCACATATCTATCTCAGGCGCAGGAAGCACTCGTTTCTTTTGAGATTCTAGCGAAGGAGGCCAAGGAGAAGGAGGAGGCTGTCAAGGAAAGAGAGAAAGCAGTGGCATTTTCTTTCGAGGCAGTCGATGGCACGGCCACTCCTCCTTTCTCGACGCCACATTTCCAGAGCCCCTTCGAATCGCAGCAGCAGCAGAATATGCAGCCACAGTTATTGGCTCAGTTACAAGCCACTCAGGTGCAGTTGCAGCAAGGATTGTTGGCCCTCGCTGCAAGCATGTCCACCATTCAGTCAGCGTTGCAGATTCCATCTACATCAGCTTCGCCAGCGCCAGCGCAGGGCGCCGCTCAGTCGCCAGCACCATGGCCAGCACCGCCGAGTGCAGCCCCAGCAGCAGCAGCAGCAGTTGCAGCAGCAGCTCCCGTGGCAGCAGCAGCAGCACAGCAGGAGACGGGCAAGCTCCAGCACATCGGCAAGGGAGGCCGAAGGACCACGCCATCGGCAGGGGCCCGAAGGCTCGGGGCAGCCGCCGCAGCTCCAGGCCAGCAGAAGCTCCTCGCCAGGGGGCACTGCAAGCATCGCAGGAGGAGCAGCCATGCCAGCGGACAAGTCCTTGTGCTTGCCAGCAGCAGCTGAGGGCACGTTCACAGACAGCGACCTCACCGATACAGCCATGGAGGACGACGATCAACCGCAGCGGCCCGTCGCCAACAACGGAAAGAACGGGCAGAGTTTCTAGGGCCCCGACGCGTCGCTCAGCAAGGGGGGAGCCCAGGCAATGCTCGGGGCAAAACTCCCTCCACCAGCCAGGAGAACATCAGCGACGCATCGGGGGTAACAGCCTACCAGTCCAGAGGATGCCAATTCAGCCCTCTTCCCGACACCACCCCCGTCAGCTCCATTCTATTCCAGTCTTGGAGCAGGCCTATCAATAACTTGCTTTGGAGTCTTGCAAAGCATTGGCACTCAGCCACTTTGCTGCACATGCCATGGTTATTCGCGATCGACGGCCTCGGCGAGGTCAACAGCATACCTATATGCACGGACGGCTCTGGGGGCAGCAAAGAAGGGGGACCTGCTTGGGCTTTTGTTGTTCTCGCCGGGGACTCCCGCGGTCGTCAGGCTCTCTTGGGTTTCGAAGGAGGGGCTCTTGAAGGTGAACATCCAGCTCGCCTCCACGCTTTAGCCACGGAGCTGCAAGGTGCCCAGTGGGCGCTTGCTTGGTTCCTGCAGTCCCCCTACGCCAGCCTCACGCACGACGTGGATCTCGCGCTCTTCTGCGACTGCTCTGAGGTTCTAAGAGTTGCCCAAGGTGGAGCCCTCAGCCCTTCTGTCAGACGTCTTCGGTCAGAACTAGACAGTCTAGCTAAGGTTGCGCAGTGCTTTTCCAGGTCCACCCCTTGGGCTCACGTCGCAGGGCACAGTGGGAACCCATGGAACGAGGCAGCAGCTACTATATGTACCTTGGTATCTTTGAATACACGAGACATGCCTACTCCCGACGGCAGGTGGAGGGCATGTCCAGACGACGACATCCAGTTGAGCCGGCTATGGCTTCGCTTCGAGTCCCGCCGGGTCCAAGCGCAGCATCCTTCCCCCGGCGCTGAGTTGCCGCACTTTCAAGAAACTGCGCAAGAGAAGGCGTCGGCCTTGTTTAGGTTATTACGCTCTGCAGCCAAAATCGCGAGGACAACGAGTGAAGTTGCTCCGTCACAGTCTATGTCCATATCTGTGGCCGCCGCCAATGTCCTGTCGCTGAACCCCCACAAAGACCGTATCGCTAAGAAGTTCAAGCCGGTTGGGCTCTTTATGTCTGGGAGAATGCGACATTTGGGAACGATCTTTGGGAGACAAGGCTTCTTCTTGGTGGGTGTTGTGGAGACTAGATTTCCTGGTGCTGGGACCTCTCGAGTTGCCCCTTATCACGTCGTTCATGCTCAGTGTGACGATCAAGGCAAATTCGGTTGCTTTCTATGGGTGCACACCGGCATCGAGGTCATACCAGGAGTCCGATGCCAGCCCAAGCATGTTCGCGCTCTTGCAGCACAGCCAATATATTTGCACGCGGCGGTGCGAGTGGAGCATTTTGCAGTTGACATTCTAGTGGCCCACGCACCGCGCAGCAAAGCGCAGCCTGAATGCTTAAAGCAGTGGTGGCAGGAATTGTCTCGCCTATTACGTGCACATCGTACACCAGTCGTCGAAATCGGTTGCTTTTGTGACGCAAGCGCCAGAGTCGGATCGTCCACATCTCGTTACATTGGCTCAGTAGCAGCAGAATTAAGCGCAGCACCTCCCAGGGCAGTTCTTTCACGATTTTCTCTTGGAGGCTGAACTTTGGTCACCGTGTACCTTTTTGGAATCCAGGCAACCATCGTCCGCCACGTGGTTCCCCCCAGCCTCCCGTGGGCTCTCAGCTGGGCGCAGAATCGACTACGTGGCCTGCTCTTTTGGGGCCCAGGTGTCCTCCCAACGTGTGGTGTCCGATATCGATCACACCATATCGATCCTGGACCATCTCGTCGCCCCTGCCACACTCTCGCCGCCGCTGTCCAACGTATTGTGGAGCGCAAGTGGACAGCATAAGCCCAAGTGCGACGCCGCCAAGTTTCAAGAGGCTGAGGCAGTGCAGCACTTCGCGGAGCTGATGAGAGACGCACCAGCTATTCCTTTTACTGTCGCCCCGTCAGTGCACTGCGAGTTCATCAACAAGCACGTGCACACAGCGGTCGAGACAGCATTTCCAGTCAGGAGCACGGCGCGAGGTCGTACTCCGAGGCAGCCCTGGATCGCAGACGCCAGCTTGGAAATGATGGACCAACGTACCGTGCAGCTACGGAGCTTTCGTCAGGCAGGTTTACGCTGTTTACGGCTTCGTAAAGCTCTGTGTTTTTTCCATGCTTGGGCTCAGACCTCGAGTGGCACGGCTGGGGCCTCATGGTTTTGTCGCCGCACGGCTACTTGGAGGATGTATTCCAGGAACCTTGGGTCTCTTACTAGAAGATGGGCTCCCCGAGTGCAATTATTAACTACTCACTTGCGGCCTGCTCTTCTGGGGCTCTGTCGGCGTTTGCATCAACTAATGGAGTTGCCGTTTCAGAAGTTGCCGAGGTTCGCTATCGAGGACCGCGTGCGCATTTTTTGTTTAAACAAAACAAGATTTGGGGTCAGAGAACATGGCAGCTTCTTGGGTCCCCAGAGGCCCTCATTGCATGGCCTTGAGGAGCTCATGTGGGTCCTTCCTGGTTGGCCTGATCAGGTATCGACGGCCCCCCCTGCTCTTTGGAACTATCAAGCACGCATTTCGGGTATTTGCCTCGCTGCGAAACAGTTGTCTTTGGAAGCGCATCCAGTATTCGTCAACTGGGGAGTCGGCATGGGTGCACGCGCGTGCGCTTCGGAGCTGGCCAGCCAGGTGTCTTCAGCACGGGCAAGACACGACTTTAAAGATGCGTTCAGCAAGTTGAAAGCCATGGGGGCATGCTCCCGCAAGAAGCGTTTAGCTTCACCGTTACCGTTACTTGCAGGCATAGATGGGCAGCCCCTCAAGTCGTTCGTAGATGTCGCGAATAGGTGGGTGCAGCACTTCGGGGTGGACGAATTTGCAGCTCTGGTTCCTGGACAGGACCTGGATTGGTTCTTAACCCATCCTTCCTCCATGGACCCCTCCATCACGCACAACTTAGACATCGCACTCGAGGATATCCCGTCTTTAGCCAGATGGCAGCAAGCTATGCTACAGGCCAAAGATTCTGCAGCGGGACCCGACGGCATATCAGGAGCTATTGTCAAGAGATTCGCACGTATTCTTGCCGCGGTGTATCACCCTTTAGTGGCCAGAAACACTATCAGAGTTTGCGAGCCCGTCCAGTGGAAAGGCGTTTTTTTAGATTGGAGCTTATTCAAGTCTGGCGCCCCCTTCAAGGTCTCCAACTGCAGATCCAGATCGGGCTCCTCCCAGTTAGGCAAGAGGCACAGGTCCATCACGAGAGCCCGAGTGGTCCAAGCGCTTCCTCGTCTTGCTGGTGATAGACAGTTCGGCGGACTGGCGGGCAGAGGTACTGAATTCTCTGCCCTGGAACTTCGGGGCTTGCAGCTACTAGCAGAGGCTCGCAAACTCTCGGCGCTCTTCATTTTTATCGATGCAGTCCGGGCCTTTTACAAGGTTGTCCGCGAGATGGTCTTTGCCACTGCTGGCGATGATGAATCGCTAGCACGATTTTTGAAGGGGTGCGGTCTACCTGCGGAGGCTGCGCACGAGTTATGGGAATTCTTGCAGACGCACGTCACCGCTCTCGAGGAGTCGGGAGTCTCAGCGCACAGCCGAGCACTTTTGTCGGACGCATATGATCAGTCGTGGTTTTTCGCCCAGGACGGGGAGAATGTCGCGTTTCTGGTCCCAGGGCCGGGCCCAGGACAACAATACGGGGACCTCGTGTTTAATTTTGTCATGGCGCGCATCATGTCCCTGGCCCAGGAGCGTCTCCTCGAGCTCGGAGTGTCGGTCAGATTTCCAGCGTGGCTTAGCTCGCCCCTTGCTTCCTATCAGAAGGCGGAGGAGGAGCCTGTGCACACGTGCCACTCCATGGAGGGATCCTTTTTTGATGACGCGCACGTTGTATTCATAGGCAAGGCTAGGACGCTTCTCATGCAAGCACCGATACTAGCAGCTATTGTTATCGAAGCCTTTTCCGAGCGGGGTCTCCGCGTCAACGTGAAACCAGGCAAACCGGCTTTCATGTTTCAATTTCGAGGTCCTGGAGCCAGAAAGACCCAGCATCAATTGGTTCACGAACTCGGTAATACCATACACGTTTGCACTAACACTGTCGGCACGGTCATCTTGCATCGGGCGCTGCACTACGCGCATCTCGGCACGGTGCACGACATGGCGGGCCCCATGGGCCCAGAGCTGGCCCACAGGCAACAAGGGTGTCAGCAAGCATGGCAAGCTCCTCGCACGCGCGTCCTCAAGCACACGTCCATCGAGCGCACGTCGGCCATGGTATTTTTAGATTATCTGGTTTGTTCGGGCAGACTTTACCAGAGCAGTGCTTGGGGATTTCTCACGAGGGCCCAAGCGCAGAATTTGCAGGAAGGTCTCATGAGATACTACCGAGCAGTGGCGCGGTTGCTTAGGAGAGACGACAGCGCTGCTCACAATGCTAGTGTACTCGCAGCTGTGGCCAGACCAGCGGTGGAACACTTGCTGGCTGCGCATCGGCTTCGCCTGTTCGGCAGACTCTTGCACGCCGGCCCCCCGCACATCCTTGCCCTATTGGGGGCCTGTCCCCAGGAACGTTCCAGGTCCTGGGCGCACATGATTCAGGACGACCTGGTCTGGATCCAGCAGTATCTTCCCAGGTTCAAGGAGTTCCCCGACCCGCGCAGTGACTTACACGCCTGGGAAGTCGAGGTGAAAAGATCCCCCACTGCTTGGAAAGGAACCATACGACAGGCGCTCGAAGCTACGGTGCGTCAACAGCAAAGGGAAGCCCTTGCTGCAGCTGCAGAGCGAGAAATGTTTGATATCCTGTGGGATTCAGGAGTTCCGCCAGCGCACGACAGCCCGTTTCACCGTCTCCGCGCTGCCGAGGCCGAGGACACGAAGGTTTGAAAGTGTTTTTGGTACGGAGAGGGTTTCAGCAAGCCCAAAGGTTTAAGGATGCATGTCAACAGATGCCATCACAGCAGAGTTCACAGCATTCGACGTATTCAAGGCAGCAGTAAACAGCGTCCTACTTGCAGGCAGCAATTCGCACACCGCTCTGCTTTAGCGGCGCATCTGGCTCTCGACTCTGCCAAGTGCGCTCTCGGGTACTGGCTCTCTGACACGTACTGCACGTACGAGGAGGCCAGGGACATGAACGAGGAGGAGGACAGGAGGCTTCAGGCTCAGAAGGCGGGTCAAGGGAGGTGGCGCACGGAGTGTCCAGCATTTAGAGGCCCAGGGGAGTGCCCCCAAGATGTTCGCGAAATTCTTGAAGCCCTCAGTCCAGAGCAAGCTCGAGATATTCTTCTGGGCGCGGATTATGCACTTCCGCCGCCCCAGCTCAGAGCAGAGTACCTCAAAATGTTCAAGGATACTCTGGCTCCTGAAGGTTCTGGGCCCGAAAGAGTCCTCCCACATTTCCTTTGCAATCCTGCTGATTTTCTGGAGTTGCAGCTTTGCAGATACCTACCAGAATACAGCGCAGTGCGTTTTTCGTTCTCAACCTCTACTGCGGACGCAGGCGTGCAGGCGACATCCAGTGGCACATCGAATACTCGATTGCCTCAACGTCAGTGGAGCTCGTAGTGTTAAGCGTGGACATTGCGATGAAGTTATAGGAGACCTTACTAGAGATGCTACTATCTTAGAATGGGTCGAGCACATTCGACGTCATCGTGTTATCAATTCAGGGGGGGGGGGCGCCATGTGAAACGCGGTCAGCGTCTAGGCGGCAGGAAGGCGCCCCCCCCCCCCCCGCACACCACCACTCAGGACCCTTCAGCATGTCTTGGGAGATCCTTGGGCCACTAGACGTCAGTCAGAACAAGTACGTATAGGATCGCAATTGTTTCGCGCTCTTGCACGGCTTCTAGCAGGGCACCTACGAGCAGGAACGTCTGGATGGCTTGCGCATCCAGCATGCCCGACTTGGGCACGAGGTGCGCCATCATCGTTTGAATGGAAGCCCATGGCAGCGATATGGTCAGCACCCTGTGCGGCCATAATCACTTTCGACCAATGTGAACACCGGCCAGAAGGTGCGGATCCTGGAGGAGTAGGTAGAGCCCCCACTACCATAGTTTCGGTCCGCATGCCCTCTCTGGCTGGCCTCCTGAAGGCCACCCCCGGCAACGGTTTTTGCTCCCACGGCAAAGGGTCGCACTTGACCCTCCTGGGGAAACGTTCCTCGGGAGAGTTTCGAACGGCCTCTAAGAAGGCCTATCCGAGTAGCATGTGTAGAAGTATCGCCACTGCCGTCGTTGATTCTGCAGTTTCTTTGATTTCTGGCAGTTTTTCGGAGGATCCCGTCTCGAATGACTCTGAGATCCCGAATGTTCTGGCCTATTCCCAGGATGCTGACGACATTGGAGCTGGTCTCATGGAGTTTTTTGTGTCTAGCATCCAGGAGCTACCAGAGAATGAAGATGCTAGGACGCATGCGCCCGACTTTGCGGGCGAAC
Source organism: Prorocentrum cordatum (assembly GCA_963575745.1). NCBI lineage: Eukaryota > Dinophyceae > Prorocentrales > Prorocentraceae > Prorocentrum > Prorocentrum cordatum. Next base: position 344,551 of record CAUYUJ010014475.1, read on the forward strand.
ATAGGCAACGTAAAGACAGGGCTAGAGTAGATCCTGAGCGCAGTAGATTTCTTGATTCAGATTCTGAACAAGACCTTGAGCCCCAAGCGGAGGCTTCGACCCAGCCAGCAGAGACTGGAGCCAACGCGGAGGCAGAGCAGCTTTTCGTGGATTTGAGTTTGGGCCCCCATGAGGAGCAGGCGTCAACCCCTACGCCAGCACCAACGCCGGCGCATATGCCAGCACCAACGCCTGCGCCTACACCAACACCGACGCCAGCACCGACGCCAGCCCAAATGCCGGCGCCTACGCCAGCGCCGACGCCAGCACCGACGCCAGCGTGAACGTTGGGATTGCGCCGGCGCCAACGCCAGCGCCCCGATACCAGCACCGACGCCAGCAATGATGCCAGCACGAACGCCGGCGCCTGCGCCGGCACCAACGCCAGCGCCGACGACAGCATCGACCCTCACCACCGGCAATTATGCCGCCTTGGCCACCACCAGTTCGTATTCCCCTTCCCTTTCCACCTCCGCCACGAAAAAGGGCCACGCCTTGTTGGCGCCATTCTCGTCAACTTAGCGCCTACACTAGCACCGAAGTCAGCATTGACGACAGCACCATTGGCGCCTACACCAGCACCGACGGCAGCATTGACGCCAGCATCAACGACGGCGACTCCGCCGGCACCGACGCCAGCGCCTACGCCAGCGCCTGCGGCGGCGCCAACGCCGGCGCCCCACAAACACCGACGCCAGCACCGACGCCAGCAACAACGCCAGCGCCTACGCCGGCACCGACGCCAGCACCGTTGCCAGCATCAGCGCCAGCACCGACGCCCGCACCAAGCTGGCGCCTACGCCAGCACCAACGCCAGCACCAACGCCAACGCCTACACCAGCAACGATGTCAGCACTGACGCCAGCACCAAAGTTGGCGCCTACACCATCATCGACGACAGCATCGACGCCAGCCTCAACGCCAGCGGCCACGCCGGCACCAACGCCAGCGCCTACGCCAGAGCCGACCCCAGCACCGACGCCAGCATCAACGTCGGCGATTCCGCCGGCACCAACGCCAGCACCTACAGCAGCGTCGACGCCAGCACCGACGCCAGCACCACGCCAGCGCCTACACAAGCACCAACGAACGCCAGCACCGACGCCAGCACCAAGCCGGCGCCTACGCGGGCACCTTCGCCAGCTCCGACGCCAGCACCGACGCCAGCTCCACCGCCAGCGCATACACTTGCGCCGACGCCTACGTCGCGAGCTGCTGCGAGCATCCGCAGTCGCAGCTGCCAGTGCAGCCCCAGGACGGCTGGGACTCTTAATTGGGTTCTTTCGGGCATGGCTACAGCGTCTGGGTGGTATTGGGATTCTCTTGAGGGTTTCTCCTTTGCGTCTCCTGGGTCCGTTTCTGTTCGCCTACAGGTTCTGCCCTCAGGACCTGTGTTGGACATGCGCAAGCTCATGCACGACTGGGGCGACCAGCCAGCAGCACGACATCGAGCAGCGTGCCGACTAGCTTGGGTGGTGAGCCGGGCGCCCTAGTATCGGCCACGCGGCCGGGACAAACATACATTATAGCTTGGGGGCCTCTGGCTTAGAGCTCTGCTGGTCGAGCTTGCCGGATCAGGTTCTTGTATTATCTCCTCGTCTCGCTTCCGCCTCCCTCTTCCTCTAATTCGGTGCATTGGCAGCGTGTGTGGGTTTTGCTCACGGCCGCTGTCGGCCGACTCCGCGGGCCGCTTCTGCCGCCCGTTTCTCGCCCTTTCGCCGCGTGGGCTCGGCCCTCCGTTGCTGCGGGTCACACTGGTGCCTCATCTTTCTAATTGTGTCGTCTACAGATATTGGTGAGTGCTTGCGCCCATTTAGCTTACAGTGTAAATAATTTTCCGCCCAGCCAACTTGCTGGATTGCCTTCTCCTGCTGTTCCTCCTCCTCCTTTTCCTCCTCCTCGCCTCGTGACTGTTCGGGTTTCACGTTTCACTCGTGATATTGGCTGGGGCCGCTTCAGGATGCCGTTGTGCTCGCCTGCGGGGCAGGCGTACCGCGCTTCTTATACCGTTTATGGGTTTCAAGTTGCTTGCAGTTCCCTTGTTCTCCCGCCCCCCTGCTGCTGCGCGCTGCTTGCCGTGCTCTCCTCCCTTTCTGCTCTGCTGCCTTCTCTCTCGCTCGCTTTCCTGCCTCTCTCCCTGCTGCTCTTGGTTCTTCCTCGTTCCTCCCTGCCGTCTGCTTCCCTCTTCCTGCTGTTGCTGCTGCTGTCCATGCGACCCGCTGTCTTTGTTTAGCCCTTCCGCAATTCTCGCTCCATGGAGTGGAGCTGCGGTTCTTGCCGATTGGAGTTGGGGGTTCGTTGCGTGGAAAAACAAAAGGGGAACTATGCAAAGACATCGCATATATGTAGAATTGCGCATGCACGGCATCGCATTATTTTTCTCCGAATGGGACCCACTGGCCTCCCACGGTCTCCAACCCCAGAGGCCTTGTTCTGGGAGTCGGCCGCAGATGCTGAAATTTCCGCGGTCTCAAATGGTCCTCGGTGGCGCCCTGCCCCAGTGGCCCCGCGCCTATGCCATAATTGCCATACCAAACAAATTGCCATAGGGAGGTTCTACCATTGCCACGTACCAGCGCAATGCCATATCATACGACTCCATAGCAGCGCCACGCCGTGCTAGTACCGGGTATGGAAGCGGGCGGGCGGGAGCAGACGGACCGCGGCGGAAGCATTCGGAAGGTCGTTGCGGAGACAGGCGAAAGTTAAACGGACTGGCGGAAACCGGAATGTGGACGCTCACGGCGGAAGCGGGCTTCTCCGAAGCTACAGAACAACATAACAAAACGACGACTTCCTCCGTTTTCTTCGTTTCTCTCTTGCATTTCCTCTCCTCCTCCTGACCTCTCTGGCTCTTTGGCTGGAAGCGTCATCGCAACTTCGGGCTCAGAGATGCCCTCGCCTGGGATGG